>CM036539.1:10847961-10985461 GCA_020745685.1 Tautogolabrus adspersus
TTGCCTTTTTTTAGTTTAAATAAATCTTTTTGTTATTATCTGCAATTGGGTCCTCCACCTCCTCATTCTCATCGTGACAGAATGAACCGACCAACAATGGACCCAGCAGATTGTTTGGAGGAGATGGATTGTTTCCAGAAAGTAGCTTACTTTCAAGACATTTTTCGTTCGGTCAGGAGCACTGCTCAGGAAGAGCAGTCGCCCTGGACAGGCACCCGCCTGGCCATTTTTACTGGGACCCGTGGAGGAAAGAGAAATGCCACTCGTCGTCCTATCCTGTCTCCGCGACCCAGCACCCCAGAGTCGCTACAGCCCCAGCAGTCGGTGTACCAGCCCAGGCCTCAACACAAGCCTCAGCTCCAGCCTCAGCTCCAGCTCCAGCCTCAGCTCAAGCCTCAGCTCAAGCCTCAGCTCAAGCCTCAGCTCAAGCCTCAGCTCAAGCCTCAGCTCAAGCCTCAGCCCAGGCCTCAACCGAAGCCTCAACAAAAGCCTCCACTCAGGCCTCAGCCCATGTTGCTGCTCAGCTCACCAGAGTCTTCGCCGCTCAGCTCACCAGAGTCTTCGCTGCTCAACTCACCAGAGTCTTCGCTGCTCAGCTCACCAGAGTCTTCACTGCCCAGAGCTCCAGTGACTTTGCCCCTGTGCTCCCCAGTGACTTTGCCACTCTACGCCCCAGGGCCTCAGCCTCACTGCGTCCCTGCAGAGCACCCTCTGCTGCCTGTGACTGCTGAGCTCCGTAGTCCCCCTGTTGAAGAGAGGGGGATTTCTGCGGATTCCCTGTCGGCGGTCCGGCCGTTTCCTGACGTCGCCTCGGCGGTCCGGCCGACTCCTGACGTCGCCTCGGCGGTCCGGCCGACTTCTGACGTCTCTCCTGACGTCGCCTCGGCGGTCCGGCCAACTCCTGACGTCGCCTCGGCGGTCCGGCCGACTCCTGACGTCTCTCCTGACGTCGCCTCGGCGGTCCGGCCGACTCCTGACGTCCCCTCGGCGGTCCGGCCGACTCCTGACGTCCCCTCGGCGGTCCGGCCGACTCCTGACGCCCCCTCGGCGGTCCGGCCGATTCCTGACGTCCCCTCGGCGGTCCGGCCGACTCCTGACGTCCCCTCGTCGGTCCGGCCGACTCCTGACGTCCCCTCGTCGGTCCGGCCGACTCCTGACGTCCCCTCGTCGGTCCGGCCGACTCCTGACGTACCCTCGTCGGTCCGGCCGACTCCTGACGTACCCTCGTCGGTCCGGCCGACTTCTGTGTCTCGGTGGGAGGCCCTGCCAACACCTGATTCCAAGTTGGAGGTCCTGCCCACTCCTGTTTCTCAGTGGGAGGTTCTGCCCACTCCTGTTTCTCCGTTGGAGGATCTGCCCACTCCTGTTTCTCCGTTGGAGGATCTGCCCACTCCTATGTCTCGGTGGGAGGCCCTGCCAACACCCGTTTCCAAGTTGGAGGTTGTGCCCGCTCCTGTTTCTCCGTTGGCGGATCTGCCCACTCCTATGTCTCTGTGCGAGGCCCTGCCAACACCCGTTTCCAAGTTGGAGGATCTGCCCACTCTCGTTTCTCCGTCAGAGGTTCTGCCGACTCCGCAGCTTCCTGAGCACTCGTCTGGGGTCCTGCAGACTCCTGCGCCATCGTCAGAAGGCCTTCGGACTCCCCCTGAGCTGGTCTCTGTGTTTGGTCGGCCTCCTGGCCGCCCACCTGACCAGCTCACTGTGTGTGGTCGGCCTCCTGGCCGCCCACCTGAACTGTGTCCCGTGTTTGGTCGGCTTCCTGGTCGCCCACCTGACCAGCTCACTGTGTTCGGTAAGCCTCCGGGCTCTCCTGATCTGCTCTCCGTGTTTGATCAGCCTCCCGGCCGCCCCCCTGAACTGTTCCCCGTGTTTGATCAGCCTCCCGGCCGCCCCCCTGAACTGTTCCCCGTGTTTGATCGACCTCCCGGCCGCCCCCCTGAACTGTTCCCCGTGTTTGATTGGCCTTCCAGCCGCCCCCCTGAACTGTTCCCTGTGTTTGATCAGCCTCCCGGCCGCCCCCCTGAACTGTTCCCCATGTTTGATCGGCCTCCCGGCCGCCCCATTGAACTGTGCACCATGTCTGGTCTGCCTTCGGGCCGTCCACCTGAACTGTTCTTCTTGTTGGGCCGGCCTCCTGGCCGCCCTCCCGAACTGTCCGGGCTATGTGCCCTGCCTCCAGGCCGTCCGCCTGAGAGTCCGGAGTCCCTCCTCCGGACCCCCTCCACCCACCCTGTTTTGGTTTATTGACGTTTTGGAACGTCTGGGATCCGTCCCTTGAGGGGGGGGTTATGTCATGATTTGGTCTTTGTTTAGTTTGTATTTTGGAGTTTAGTTTTCTTGTTTTAGTTCTACTTTCCCCTAGTGTTGCTTGTTTCCCTGTGTTAATTGTTTAGTCTTTAGTGTTTCCTGTTTTAGTTTGTAATTTCTTATTCTTGTTTCTCTGTGTTCCATGGTTCTTGATTTACTTTGTAGTTGTCCTCAGTGTTTCTTGTCTTGTGTTAATTCTTGTCTGTGTGTTCCCTCTTGTCTTGATTTGCCCTGATTGTCCTCACCTGTGTCTTGTTAGTTTCACCTGTCTCACCTGTGTCTGATTACCCATGTCTATTTAGTCTCTGTGTTTCTTCCCCTCTGTGTCGGTTCATTGTCGTTTATTGTTTGTGAGATGTTGGATGTCGTTTGTCTCCCTGTGATTCCTCGTGGCTACCCTTTTTGGATTGATTTTTGTGTAGTAAGTTTTGTTTGGCCTTGCCTTTTTTTAGTTTAAATAAATCTTTTTGTTATTATCTGCAATTGGGTCCTCCACCTCCTCATTCTCATCGTGACAGGAATGAGATTATACTTGCTATTTCTTTTTATTAAAGTATGGAGCTGTTTGGCTCTTAATCGCGATGTGATTAGAGTCGGAAATGAACACATATCTTTTTAAATTCTATTGATCCTTGGCTATTTTGTCCCTTTCTGCTACTATAGCGTCTTGCTGTAAAAATTGTGATTGAAGAACTAATCAATTGACAACCCTACTCATACATAATCAGGAAAAAAAGGAAAAAGGCTGATCTTGAGTTCCCTTAATCAAAAGTTGGGTCAGCAAAATGCCTCCATTATCCAGCCAACAGTCCAAAAACCAAAGACTCTTCATTTCACTGACTCAGAAAAGCAGCAAATCCTCCCATACACGATGCTAGAATCAGGAAGTTTTACATTTCTGAAAATGTGACATTTGTTTCAAATGTCATAAAAATATGTTCCCTTGATCACCACGTTTGTCTTTTCCCTAATGCGACTGTTTTTCATTTAAAACAAAAATTGTTTTAAAAAAATCTACTTTGCAATAAACTGACTGTGATGACAGTCCAATGAGGTGACAGACAGAAATTCAAACTCTCCTTAAAGGCTTTTGTTTCCACACTGGCAATAATGACGAGATAGTTCTGGCTGAACAATGCTCATTGTTTCTTATGTGATAATTAAAACAATAACACACACATAAAAGTGAAAGTGAGACAATGTACTCCTAGGACAGTAAGTGGCAAAAAGCATTCAATTTCATTTGCAACTTAGCAATAGTCCAACTGTTAGCACAACACTTATATCAATGTGAGACATTTTGTGAGTTAACACTTGTTATGAATTGACGCTATACAAATAAAGATTGATTGATTGATTGACAATTTTCTTCTTTCTGAGCCGACACTCACTGATTTCTTTTCTGTTTTCAGTGATAATTGAAGACAAGATCTGAGGACTCCAGCAGCAAAATCCTCAAAACCAAGACCAGGATCTGAGTCCGACACACACTGATACACAGAGAGGTTCCATCCTAAGCTACTTCCTGTCTGAGACAGATTTTCTCATAGTAAAACACAACTGAAAGGCTGGACTGCACAGGACAGTCAATCTGAAATGCTGGATGTTGACACTTTTTTAAACTATTTACTGTAAAAGCCAAAGACACTTGAGGATCAATATTCAAACACCCGACTACACATACCTATAAGCTTACTTCTTTAAATAAGCTGTTAGTCTAGCAGGCCTTGTTAGCCAAGATGGCTGACCCCTACCAAAACAACACATACCACCAAGGAGGGGGCGACCGCTATGGGACGTACGGAGAAGGCGGTGGCCAAGATGGATACGGTTACCAGGCAGACTACCCTCCGCAGGAAGAAGATGCAGCCAGCGATGCCACTGAAGGACATGATGAAGAAGATCAGATGTACGAGGGAGAATATCAGGGGATCCCACATCCGGATGAGGTGAAGGCTGCACAGAGAGCTGCGCGGTGAGACACAACAAAGTTTTATGTACATATAGAGCATAGAAAATCACAACTAAAGTATGGAACCAGTCGTATATGTATCACCCTTAAATCCATGATAACCGGCCTCCGATTTGTATGTCCAGATTGAACTGGATTTTTGAAACTTTAAGCACCTTGACGATGAAATGAAATAATTTAACGACCCTGCAAAATGTCTTGCTTAAACGTACAGTATGTAAAATCTGCCGCAAGGGGGCTCTCAATCAAAACAATAACAAAAGAGATGACGTCGCTCCTCGCAGGGTCTCATGGGATACCCCCCCCCCCAGTGAAAACGAACGAATTCCGTGTTAAATCAATACGAACGGGCAAAACCGACTTGAGAAAGACAATATGTGTACTGACGATGTATCCAAGTATAATTTACATGACGTTTTATATCACAGCAGCACATACAGCAACAGAACGGCAGCTTTCAGTAGCAGCTAGCGCTTAGCTAATACAGCGGTCTTTGACGTAACATCCGGTGTTTCCTTGACAACGATCAACATTTCGTGTCTGTCATGGCGGCTCATCATGGCAGCTGCCTACAAGACACGTACCGTTACAACTATCAAATTACGGATTTCTCTGGCTTTGATACATTTTGGAAATATTTGAGGCAATGTAAGTACTGAACTAAAAAATATATATAACATGGGTTTAGTCAATTTTTAATTGAAATTAGATATTTTTATGTAAACATTAGCATGCGTTCTTACATACTGTACCTTTAAATATGCTGAAATATGTTGAAATCAAATATCCAATTATTGAAAAACAATGAAATGATCTTCTTGTTCAAGGGCTTGTAATCCCTCGTAGTGACAAGCTAGGACTAAACCTTTCAGTTAGAAGTGTCGACTCATTTACACTCCATCTTTATTTTCCCCTTTTGGTCTAACAGGACTAAAAGTCAAACAGCTGGCACTGCGGCCTCTGACCTTGCAGAGTTATCTGAACAGTATGAGGACATCATGGAGGACTGTGGACACGGGAGGTTCCAGTGGACGCTCTTCATAGTGCTGGGCCTCGCTCTGATGGCTGACGGCGTCGAATGTTTTGTGGTTGCCTTCGTTCTGCCGTCTGCAGAAAAAGATCTGTGTCTGTCCAATGGAGAGAAAGGAATGTTGGGTAAGTGCTTTAAGGATTTATTGTTGCCTACGGATACTTTGTGTGGAGGGATTTGTGTTTTGTGCTGCTGTCAGCAGATCAGATCAGAATTTGTGTTCTTGATGTGTTGATTCTCAGTGGTCGGCCTAAAGCTGCCTGAACACACAAAGTTAACTGTACTTTCTTCTGAGGATTTGACAAAGAAACACATCAAGTCGATGCTTCAAACCACACATGATCACTTTCATCCAGGAATTATGTGACCTACATTAAGCAGAGAATGTGATTCAACAATCAGAACACAGTTGAACTTAGTGAGTATAAAATCAAAATGACACTAAACATCCAGAAATATCTGTATAAGGAATCAGATATTTATTTTATGCACACCTCTTATAGAAAAAAAAAACATTCTGTCATATTTTCAGGGGAGGGTTGCATGATAGGCTGTAAAACTTTTCACAACCCTCATAAAGTTTATTGAAACGACGGAGTATTCACCGAATAAGTGCACGCATATCTTGATAGGTAAAGATGTAATGTGTTATGAACTGGTGCTGTGACGTTCCATACAGAGCAGGACTAGCATGTGTTACACGTGAAACTACGCTACGAATAGTGAAGAAGAAGAACAGGTACAGGTTTCGAGTTCAACAAACTATCTGGGTGCAAAGTGAAGTGCATGGATTATAGGGGTTGTATTAATGTAAGTCTCTTTGATTATACACAGGTATATTTTGAGCATATCAGATTGTCAGCTCTCATTTCCTTCAAAGGGATAGCTTGGATTTTTTGAAGTTGGGTTGTACGAGGTTTTTGTCTATAGTAAGTGTATCAGCCAGTTCATTTTAGCACGACTTCAGAGCAACACATACAGTATGTCTTCCTTTGATATCAGCACCCTGGGTCTATGGGTGCACGAGACAACTCTGATTTTGCCAGGTACATTGATAGTTATATTCTGAATTTTGATATAACTGTATCCCAGTTTAAGATTTTTTGGAGCAACAAATGTTAACATATTATTTGGCTGACATAGCACAGTGATAGCAGTAGATCGTTATTCTTAGTCTTTTTTCCTCTTGACAACTGACACATGGCGTAGTTGGATAAGTAAGTAAGCTTGTGTCGACCGTGGGTTTTGTTATAATGCAATTTAAAAAATTGTGCAAGACAAAACTTACTTTGAAGACAAATGTCTACTCGGCTCTGCTGATTTAGTTTGTTAAAAATCAAAGAAGGTTCATAAAACAGCAGCATTCAGAACGTCGAGGTCAACTGATGCAGACTGCTGTCATGTGTGAGCTCTCTATCCCCTCACAACCCCAACACAGTCTCAGCAGATGGCTGTTCAACATGAGTCAGGAGGTTTGTGCCTCTTACAGGCAGTTTTTCCTTGCCACTGCAACTTTGCTCAAAGTTGCTAAGTGCTCATGATGGAATAATGTTGGGTCTTTGTAAATAATATAACAAAGAGTAAGGTCCAGACCTGCTCTTTTTGTGAAGTGTCTTGAGATAACATTTGTTATGAATTGGCCTCATACAAATAAAGATGGACCGATTGGTTGGTGTCCTCTGATTTAAAGATGCCAATATTTCAATGTCTCGATGGCAACCTTTCAACTGTTTCTCATGTGTCAGTGAATCTTTCCACAGCAGATTGATCGCATCATTTTCAAAACCCAATTAGTAGCCTGTCTTAATTCATGCTGTGTCCCTGACAAGTTCTACAAGATTAATTAGCTCTGATATAACTAGCCCCCTCATTATAATAAGCAAAGTAAGTACAAACTGTGTGAAATGATCCAGTATTATGTAAATGTTTTTTATGAAAAATAATGATGAGTCAAAAACACTGCTTTTTCTTCAGTCTTCCCAAGCCCCAGGTGTTAAATCTGGACCACCCCCCCTCCCTCTGAGCACAGGTTCCCCCTGCATCATGTCCTGCATGTGTTCCCCTGAGTTTTCCTTGTACACACGCGCCTGATGTGACCCAGCTCAGCTCATATTACATCATTAAGTCTGCTGAGGACGCAGTGCTGATGGACCTAATGTTAGGGCCAACGTTCACTCTGCTCTCATGCGATGATTTCTCGTGGATGTTGCACAAACGGAAGGAGCTAATTTTAAATTAAAGGAGAGCAAGAAAACAGGAGGTTAAAGCCGCTGAGGATTACTGGGACTATTCAGCAGAACAAAGTTGAACTGCAGTGCTGACATTTTTGTTTAAAAAGGAATAAAGTTACAACAGAAAATGATCTTTTCCAGAACTGTTTCATCTTGTGACAAATGTTCAAAGTTAAATTGAGCTTATTTTTATGGAAATAAATAAAAAATATTTTGTTCTGCAAATCCAACACAAAACGAAGCAGACTGCAGAAACTGAAGTCCCTGTGGTCTGCCCATCGCAGTTATCTCCACACTTGTATCCCAACACATTTACTTCAAACAACATAACAAACTGTCTCCCCTAAAGTAAGAGTAACAGGACATACTCAGGTATCATGTTTTTACTAACTTGTGAACAATTGTAAGCTTGTGTGAGAAAAGTTCATGCTCTGATGATCTTTCAAACCCCTGAGAGCAAAGCGTTACCTCTGAAAAATCTCATCCTGCTGTCTCTAACCAGTTAAAGTTTCCCATACAGATAATCTGTGTCACGGAAAGTGTGGGGAAAAAAAGGCTGTTTCAGCAGCGTGTTGTTAATTGCCTAATCTGACACCTTGCAGATGGCAGCAGCGACTGACATTTAAAAATATATAGAATCTTCTAGATGACTGTCTCATTTGCTTTAAAGGTCACATATTATGCAAAGTACACTCTACCATGGTTTTCTAACACCAATATGTGGCCCTAGTCCATCTACAAACCCCCCAATTATAAGAAATGTCCATCCTATCCGTCTTTTACCTGCGCTACTTTTCAGTAAATGTGTGTTAAAACAGGCTGTTTGGAGATGTTCCCTTTGTGACATCACACAGCTAGGTATTTGTTCTGCACTCTGAGTCTGCCTTTTCACCGTAAATAGTAAATGGTAAATGGAAAATGGACTTGAGCTTGTATAGCTAGTCTTCTGACTACTCAAAGTGCTTTTACATTGCAGGTCACACCTACCCATTCACACACATTCACACACTGATGGTAACGGCTGCTATGTAAAGTGACCATCAGAAGTAACTAATCCAATTCAGACACATTCATACGCCGCTGCCGAAGCAGCGGGATCAAATCAGGGTTAAGTGTCTTGCCCAAGGACACATCGGACATGCAGCTGCAGGAGCTGGGGAAGGAACCCTCGACCTTCCGCTTGAGAGACGACAGACTCTGACAACTGAGCCACAGCCCCACTGTAAACAATCGGGCATGGTGCAAGAAAGCCCAAGCCACCCAAGCCCTGCCAGAGATGGACGTGGGCGTCAGACACAGCTTATGTACATTTAAAGTTACAGACACAGAAACAGCCTGTTCTGAGCAGGGCTGAAATACAAGATCAGAGTGGACTTATAACGAGAACCTTCAACGACATGTTTTGGGGAGCTCTGAGACTTATTTCAACTTGTTGAAAAGGAGAATAATATGTGACCTTTACAGCTTTATGATAACATTGTGAAGGAAACAACAATGAAGATGAAATGATCAATACGAAAATGATCTATGTCTGTAAATGAGTGAAAATTATTATATAAATGTTATTAAAAACAAATATTTTGTCAGTTCATGCAGGGCTTTATGTACAGCATTCATTTTTACAAGAACAAATCCATGGAGTGGTTAAATCAATGATAACAAAACCAATATCAAAATAGTTTTATTCTTCACTGGAAACAAAAACAAAAAGGTTTTTATAAAACAAACATCAACATTGTACTCACTGCGTCTAACACATTTGGCTGGTCAGTTAAGAGCATTTTTTCTCACTTTCACTCTGTGTGCAGTTTAGCTTTGTTATACTGTAGCAAGGGGAGCAGCTTCAGATACCTGGGAGTTTACATCACTGAGGATCTGATATGAAACAGCACAAACAGATCCTTTGATTTTCAGGGCAGCACATTTACAAACGATCTTCAGAAGTTCTCTATCTCTTTTGTTCCTCTCCTGCCTCACACCTCCTCAGCTCTCCCACCTGTCCTCGCTTTGGTCCAGAGCTGTGTTCTCAACAACACTGTTTTTCTTTGTTTGTGCTCTGACTCAGCAGACAGAGTCAGAGTGATCGATTCTCTGCATCCTGACCTTGGAAAGAGCTGAACAGCATTTCAGAGGACAAAGATTTAAAATGATACACATCATAGCGACCCCTACAGGGCCAAAGGACCAAGACGCTAAAAATCTTATCATAATAAAAGTGTACATGTGCATTTTGGTTTAAATGATGTGTGCTCTGTTAATATTTCAGATCGGGATTTCAAATCTGAGAATCAGTGTGAATGTCGCACAGTCAGCTCTCCCCTGTTGCATGGCCATCTGCCTATTGGAGTGTAATGGTGCCAGCATCCCGGTCTCTGGCAACAGTTAAGGTTACACATGGCGGAGGCAGAAGCACAATGCTTACCAAGGTCTTAAGATTTCTTGGCCATAAAAAAATGAACACAGTGTACTGTCATGAGCGTAGAAAAGTGAAGTTAATGTGAAAAGAAAACAAATGGCAGGTGTTTGTGCAACCAGTGCTGTCACACACTGGGGTTTATTTGAAAATCCTGTTTTTGTTTCCTTTACTGGATTGAGTTTCTAAAAGGAGCAGAACACAATTCTGCAATTTCCTCATATTATGATGTCTAAATACTAAAAAGTTGCAACGATAGCTTGATTCAGCCTCCCATTGAATGAGCTGTCTTAGCTGCAATTCATCCCTTGGGGTAGGCTGTAAATATTATTGGGACGTAGTCTTAGTGACGTCATCCATCTGTTACTGCAGGGGGGCTGGAGTCCCATGGACGACTGTTGTCATGCTGGAAATGCTGTCTCATCCTCACTTTCAGTCAACCTAATGACAGGCTAAGAGCTGGAGCTGAGACGGGTTTTAAGCTTCCTGAAAATCAATCGGGTCATCTCCGTGCCTTATTTCGATTAACGCTTATTCTTCATAAAATCAAAGCAGATAAGTTATTAAAAATGCCACCCCTGTGCAGTGTGTGCCGATCGAATTTCTGCTGTAAAAAACTAGTTTTTTTGAATGGGGTGTGTATGTGACTTCCAGTGCTTCTGCAGCCAGCCTCCAGTGGACACTTTATGATCTCTGTATCAATCTACACTCTTTATTAAACAAGCTAATGCGTCCAAAGTGCTGCTAATTAATGGCATTAATAAATAAAAAGGTTATATGGTTCTGAGAGCCAGAATGTTCAAAGATTTAGACAGAGAAAGGGCAGCCCATTCTTATGAATATTTCATCGTTTTACGACTGTATGTGACAGATGTGAGCCCAACTTCGTTTTCTCTTTCTCCCTCTGCAGGTCTGATGGTCTTCCTCAGCATGATGGTGGGAGCCTTCTTGTGGGGCGGTCTGGCAGACAAATTGGGCCGTCGGCGCTGTTTGATTGTGGCGTTGGCCATAAACTGCGTCTTTGCCTTCCTGTCCTCATTCGCTCAGGGTTACGGTTTCTTCCTCTTCTTCAGACTGCTGTCTGGCATCGGGTAAAGCTCTAAGAACACACACTCTGTTCCTTCAGTGAGACGACTGATGATTTCAAATACAACACATCTACAGCACACATAATTCACTTTTTGTATTATTATTATGTTATCATTATGAAGTGAATCATATCTTTATTACATTAAACTCACTTTTTTTTAGTGAAACCAACAACATTGAAACATCTCAGGTTTTTTTTTTGTGTGGGGGGGGGGGCGCCCTTGAAAAATGCATATACAGACAGCACATAAATCCTGCTCATTTGCCCTAAATTGTGAATTGTGCAGGCTGCATGAAAGTACTCCCTACATTGCCAGTGATTTGATTTTAAAACATGCCAATATTTTTGTTCTTATTTACGTGTTATGCTGAGACATACACACAGAAGATCGTGAAGTCCTGATTCTTTTTTTCTGCACTCAAGCTATTTATTTTAAACCTGAATAACAATCCAACATGCAGGATTAATTCAACCGTTGTGATTTCATGGGACTAGAGTTCCATTTAACTGTCATTAAGAGACATCAATGTGCAACATTTCCATTGACAACATTATTCTTATTCAGCAGCTTTATAGACTAACCAGCTTTAAGACTTTATATGTCCCATATCATATTTCAGCCTTTAATGCAGCTTTTTGAATATGGAGATCATCCAACAAATCAAACTCTGCATAACCAGAGTGTGGATAGTGTTACATCGCAGTGATACAGCAAAGTGTTTCTCAGAATAACTGTGGTCCCTTGGGAGCCTCGCTGACTCAGAAACGAGGTCACATACCGAGCACAGCACAGTGGAAGCGATACACAGTTTGCAGCAAAACACTGCTCGCCTCATAGGTGGATAATTAAGCATGCACAATTTTTTATTACACCTCTGCCTTCCATGTAAAAATACGAGTGCTTTATTGTTAAGTAGGAGTGCTTTATTATGTGTGTTCTATCAAAATTTACTCAAAAAAATATTTTTTTATAACCTCAGAGAGGAACAAGACACTTTTTATCACATACCATTTAAATGAGGTGATATTCTGCTATTTTTTAAAAGCTGGACCCTACTGTTATTTGTTTGCTTGTTTGTTTGATGGTTCATATGGCTAACATGTATAACTAGTTTCTGATCTGCTCAAGTAGAGCAGGCAGCCCTGAAATGCATTGTAATGCTGCAGCATAATCTTTCAAGAAAATGGTGCCGCCTTCAAAGAAAATCCACTCACAGTGCAGTGCTTTTGCCACTGACAGGTTCAAAATGTTGTTGTAAGAGTTACAATAAGTAGTAACTTTTTGTTAATAGTGTGATCACTTTATAACTAGAATCAGCATCCAGACTAAATTCCCAAAATTGTAATTTCACCTTGCATAAGACAGGAGTTGCTTTTTTATCACTGATTTAATCAGGTTTTTTTTTCATTTAATGGGGTAGGTTATCAGATAGGACAGCTGAAGAGAGACAGGAAATGTTGGGAGGAGAGTGTGAGGGATTACAAGCAGCTAAGGTTCATGGTGGAGCTTATCCTCCACACGTGGGGCGCGCAACACAACCACTAAGCTATCTGCACCCCACCAAAGTCAACCATTGACTGTAACTAAATGAGGCAGTGACAGCAACAACTGCTGAACAAATATGTGTGTTTGTCAATGGAGTTTGGGGACTTACAGAACTACTTAAAGAACTTTCTTTCTGTTTAAAAAAAGTATATATTTGTAAGGGTTATCATGTAGCCAATCCATTTAAGAGGAGTTACTTTGATTTGGAGCATTTCCCCCTAAGAATGATTTTGCTGCTATCACAGGTTTTACAGTCTCCAGATGAAACAACTACCAGATCATTTCCAAAACTTTAAGTAATCAGTTCAACCCTTAAAGGCAGGGTTGGTAAATTTCCTCACGATATACTTTTTAAGATTTTGGTTGAAATTGTCTTTAGGTCCTGACAGAAATGAATAACTCATATGCTCTGAAAAAGGAACGAAGAAAATACGTCATCTGTAGCACTTGTAAGCATGTAAAAACTTCGACCAATGTCTGCCACGAAGTACCAATCTGATGAACCAATCATTCCTCCCTGTCTACTCCTTGCTGCGTGCACGAGCCCACACTTAAAGCACGTCACCGATGACAGAGTTCATACTGTGAGTTTGTCTTGGCCGTTGTGAGTAGTTGTAGTAATTACCAACCCTGCCTTTAACTTGTAAAAACAGCTCTACCCCAATATCTTCACTTTGAATTTATGCTGCATTTTGTTAAAACATGACTTTTGGTGTAAAAAGAAATGATCCATTAGTAGAGGTAGAGTCATAAAAAGAATGTGTGTTTTCTGCTTTATGGTCATTAAGTTCATCGTATGTCTCTCCATATTTCTCCAGTGAGAACAACTTGTTTTTATGAATGTTCTGCTTGTGTTTCTATTATTTTCTACTATTTTCTATTGCTTAAGTGTTTATAATACTTTTTTTCCCTCATTGTTATTTCTCCCCACGGTCAGTATCGGAGGCACAGTGCCGATCGTGTACTCGTACTTCTCAGAGTTTCTTCAGAGGGACAAGAGAGGAGAGCATCTGTCCTGGCTGTGTATGTTCTGGATGATTGGTGGGATCTACGCCTCGTTCACTGCATGGGGAATCATACCCAGATACGGTAAGAACATTAAAGTATATACAGCTTACACAGAACGATGTGGAGCATGCTTTCAGGCTATTTTGTCAGAATAAAAGGCCACTTAAAACACTTAAAGGAGATCTTAACGAATAATGAATTTACAAATTAATATTATGACAATGATAGATATTATAACTGAGCAGATTAATAGATCATATATGTTTAAACTACATGCTTAATCTACACAGACTTCCTTTTATGAGGCTCACTTTGCAGATTGAGGAGATTCGTTTTGTCTTATCTGGAGATGATGTTGTGGATATATGTTTGAGTGTGTCTGCTGGCTGCAGAAGCACCAGAAGTCACATACACACCCAGTCAAAAGAGCCCGTTTTTTAAAGCAGAAATGTACATGTTTACAGCTTGGTTCAAAGAACAAATTGGTCTGATTAGCTCATGTCTCGATCGGCACAGGGGTAAAAGCACCTGTTTTGATTTGATGAAGGATAAGAGTTATTCACAATAAGGCGTGTAGCTGACCTAATTGACAGGCGGGCGGTGTAACGGTTCGTCAAGAGTCTTAAAACCCGCCTCAGCTCCAGCTCTAAGCCTGTCGTTAGGTTAACTGCAAGTTAGGCTGAGACCGGTTTTCCAGCATGGCGGCTATACTGCCGATGAGCCTCCGGAGCCCCATGCCGTAACAGATGGCCGTCACTCAGGCTTCATCAATTCATATTTACAGTCTATAGTATCATAAAGCTGACTGAGAGCAACTAGTGTAGGCCACTGAAAATACCTGGAAAATCTCAAGCTCTAGAAGTGCTGTTCTGTGGTTGTCAGTAATACAGAATAAGAGATAAATATAAAACATAAATAGCATTTTGTTTCACAAAGCAAAATACTTATGACACTATCCACCCTGTACTGAATGCATGAGTACAAATACTGTAAGAAACCTACTGATGAAACAACCCTTCACGCCTACACTTTGACGTCTTCACATTGTCTTGAAGTGATGGTGAGAATGTCAATCCCCAAAGAGTTCCTCTACTGTGGGTGAAATACTGGTATTGTTTGGCATTAGTCACTAAAACCAGGAGGTGAGAGTATATTTAACTTTAACTTAACATGATTATCGATTAAATCAGACAGTACTTCTACTAGATTGTTGAATTCAGTTGATTTGCACTACCTCAGAACAGAAATGAACGTCCCTCCCAAGCCAGTTTACATCAACTTCATTAAGCCTATCATCAGCAGGCCACTCTGGGTGTCTGAACGTTTGGTGCACACAACAGACAGTCCTGACAGGGGACCACATAAGGATAGAGATAGCGTAATTGATTTTAGAGTTTTAAAAGAATTGCGGGACTTTGGTCAAACATCATTTCAAACAAAAACAGACATGAGTAGACTGTTTTAATCAACTGGTTCCAGTGTGTGTTCTTATTTTGTAATGAAATTATTAAGCAAATCAGAAAATCTGATGTGATAATAAAGGGTTAAAGACATCAGGATTTGTATGTGTTGTGTACAAGCCATTCTGATTAAATTTGTAGTATAGGCTGCAGGTGACTGGAAATAAAGGATGATGGTGCTTCCTGGTTGTCTCACAATTGGTCATTTTGGGTTTCTGCTCGTTGCTTCATCGCTCGTGTGTGTGTGTGTGTGTGTGTGTGTGTGCGTGTGTGCGTGCGTGCGTGCGTGTGTTTGCATACACAGGCTGGGGGTTCAGTATGGGCACTGAGTTTCAGTTCCACAGCTGGCGAGTGTTTGTCCTGGTTGCGGCTCTTCCTGCGATCACCTCTCTGGTTGGACTCACCTTCATGCCTGAGAGCCCACGCTTCCTCCTGGAGGTGAGACTGCACAAATGTTAACCACAGAGTACAGATTAAATGGTTCTGAGGTACTCAATAAACCTGAACAATCTTATATGGACGCAAATTATATTGTGTCTATGTTGGTGTGTGTGTTGAGCAGAATGCCAAACATGATGAGGCGTGGATGATCCTGAAGCAGGTCCATGACACCAACTGGAGGGCCAAGGGAAAGCCTGAGAAAGTCTTTACTGTGAGTACATGGAGCAACTGAATAACAGAAAAGAAAGTTATCACTTGGATAAAGTTTCAGGCAGCATTTATAATTCTATCATATCTATTTACATAAAGAAAGAAATCGAAGGTTCAGTGTTTTGGCGAATGGCCCCCCGCTGCGAATGGCGCAGCGGGGGGCCTGCAGCCATGCTTGAATACGGCACGGTACGGATTGCCAGTGTGACCGCGCCCTTAAGGATCTGTTTTATAAAAGCAATATCACACTCCAGGGGGTGCTGTTGCACCAAATATCAGCACAGCTGCAGTCTTGACAAAACCACAGCAATGCAGATATTTATTACAACAGCACCTTGACCGTGATACTGCTTTTATAACACCGTTCAATAAAGGGCGTGTATTTGCAAACATTAAAAAGCAACTATTAATTTTGATATATTGTTCACATAGTGCCCTCGTGATATGTTGATTCTAACGCTGGTTGCTTCTGGTTGCTAATGTTTGTATTGTATTTAATGTTTTTTTTAAGGTGACTCAAATCAAGGCTCCAAAGACAGCAGAGGATGAGTTTATTGAGATTCAGGCGGCTACAGGAACAGCTGTACAGCGATGGGCAGTGCGCTCACTAACCCTCAGTAAACTGGTATGTAAACACACCTAACACAAGAGAGGAGGGTTGCTGGCAGCGTTTGGGTTCAGTGGTTAAGACTGTGGTTAGAACTGAAGCCTCAGAGGAGGGTGTATGTGGGTTTCTTTTCTTGTTTGTCTGTCTCCCTCCTCTCCCTGAGAGTAGCAGGCCACAGGAACAATACAAATGCTGTCTTTCTGTTAATGAAGTGAGCTTACTAATTCATTCTTGGGGCGGCTGTGGGCCAGTGGTAGAGTCCATCTTTCAACAAGAAGGTTGGGGGTTCAATTCCCCAGCTTCTGCAGCCACATGTCCGATGTCCGCGACACACTTAACCACAGGTTGCGCCCGCTGCTTTGTTAGTGGCATGTGAATATGTCTGAATGGAACTAGTTAATACTTATGAGTACTTTACATATCAGCCTCTGCCATCAGTGTGTGAATGTGTAGGTGTGACCTGCGGTGTAAAAGGGCTATGAGTAGCCAGAAGACTAGAAAAGCTATACAAGCTCAAGTCCATTTACCATATTCCATTCTGCCAGTACTTGCCTTGATTTTCTAATAAGCTACCATATCCATAGTTGCGATTCCTTTTTTTTTTAGGTTATTGTTAGCTCAGGGAAACGTGTTTTTAAACCGACACATTTGGACCCGTACATTTTCCACATATTCATGCACATGATGTATGATGTCATTCACTCACTGTGGGCATTTTCATCAGTGTGGGGAACAATTAGATTAGCACTGAGCACATCTACTGAGTGTCACTGTGAGGGCACACTCTCTAGCTTCTCACTGAGGCTGGTGATTGAATCACCTCAGTGCAGAGTCAGGTGTGTTGGTGGCTGATTGGCCTTGATTAAAACCAGGTGTGGGGAGCTTATATAGACTGTTGGACTTCAGTGCTCTGTGCTGACTCATTATCTCACCTTCAGAGGTAGTGAGAGGTTCTCCCTGCGTTGTCTCTTGTTGTCTGTGTGTTCATAAACACAAACAAATAACTTCCTGTGTATTTGGGTCCTTAGTGTCTCTGTAAATAGCTTGCGGTGCTGGGTAGTTTTGTGAATATACCCCAGCCTTTTGTGTTGAGTGTTAAGGCCTCCCTTGCAGCCTTTGCCTTTGTGTTTTGTTTTCTGGGTCTCCTGGACAATTTAGTTTCAAGTCAGCTGCTTGGCAGCAGTGGTTTAGTAATTCATTTTCGGTGCATTATTTATAGAAGGGGTGTTTTGGCTCTATACTTTCGTTTGTTCCCTCCCCCCTCTCCAATCTATCGCTTGCGATTTTGTGGTTATCCTTCTTGGATAACTTTAAGAAACCCCTGGGTCCACACCTGTGTCCCACTTCCCCCTTTCCTGACAGTCACTAACTCCTCCTCATCACTGCCATAAACATTTACTTGCCAGTAACCTTACAAAGGAAGGATCAATTGAAGCTCTTTCGATAAGACAAAAAAATGTCTTTAGCATGACAGCTCGTCACAGGTTCAAAAAGACTGACAGGATAACAACTACCCTTTCAACAACACCTTCTCACCTATAAGGTTCTTACAAACTCTTACAAACACAAAGGAAGTGTCTGTTTTTTCTTCCTTTCTAATCAGTGTTTTCTCTGCTCATTAGAGGCAAGACCTGCTCCTCAAACCTAGAGTGATTAAAAAAATAACATTGACCTTTCCCTTTTACTCGACATAGCTGGCCTGTCTTTTTTTAATTTGATGTTTCATCAAACTTTAAATCATTTTAAGCCACAACAAAAATATCTAACTTTATAAAATGACCTGCGTATCAAGTCACGTTGACGTAAACTTGCAAGTGTTTGAACATTGCTGACCAGGATTGCAATTGCAAGTTGATCAACGTGTCCTGCAATATTCTTGAATCTCTACAACACTGGCCTTACAATGCATACTTTCATCAATTAAGGTGAAGAAGAAACATACTTTCTGATGTTAAACTCTAAACCGACTTGGTTCTCAGTTCACTGTTTGTTTTCAGGTGTTGAGGAACGTGGCGTCTCTCCTGTCTGCAGAGCTGAGGTTGGCTACTCTCTTCATGGCCATCATCTGGTTCTGCATGGCTTTCAGGTGAGCTCAAGGTGTCGTTATTTGCACCATTGTCTGCTCGGTGAAAACAGCAGAGTTACACATATCATGGGAAACTGAAGAAAGGTGAAATAAACACGATGGGTCTTATTAAGTCAATAAGTCAGATTACATGGATGGTGTCTCAGCCTGCTGGAAGAAAGGTCAATGAACCCACACAATCTTTTATATCCTGCACAATCTACTTCCCATTGTGGTCATCTCTCTTCAGTATTTTTTTTTTCGGCTGCAGCTTCACTCTGGTTGCTCTATGTACTTTCATGTCTAATGTTTTGCCTTCTCTCAATCTAAAATTTTCACAGTTACTATGGTCTGTCGGTTTGGTTCCCTGACATGATCAAACACCTTCAGAATGAGGAGTATGCGTCCAAGGTTAAGGTAAAGAGAAGAACGGCTATTCATCCTGCTCTGCAACAAACAACATTTTACAATGGACATTAAAAACAACAACAAAAGTTTGAATATGTTCGGTTAAAAAGTACTTGCATGAAAATCTGATGTTGTTTTGTCTGTTTTTAGGTGTTCCATAGAGAACGAGTGGAGAACTTCCATTTTAATTTTTCATTAGAGAACCAGATCCATAAAGAAGGGGATTACATCCGTGACAAGTAAGTCTCAGAGTTTCACCTTCTGGACACAAAGAGTCGTAAGGACTCAAAAACAGCCTGTCAGGTAGCTATGTCCAAACAAAGAACACAACTCTGTAGTTAGGTTATTGTTGTTACTTCATTACAAACACAGGAGCAGCTTCACTGGAAAAACAATAATCCACCATAGCTATCCTGGGGGTTATATAAACAGTGTTCTTTTCCATCTTGTCTCTTGTAAAAAATAATTGTTTAGTAGAAATGGATGGAGCAAACCCTTTTCCACCAGTTATCCACCAGATATTATTTCCTAAAGTTGTCTCCTTTCATTTCCCTCTGTTTATTGGGTTTGTTATGGACCCAGTGAGTTTCTTTACTCTCTATTGTATCTCGGTCTTGGGGTTGATTTTAATGTATTTATTTATGTAATAGTGAGTGCTTAAACATCTTCAGCTTTCACTTATCATGCACAACATTACCAACATTCTCTAACTGAAGAAGCAGAGGATATTCTGGCACAAACTTCACCAACCGACCCGGTGCATGAAGAGTGAAAGGCTTAGAAGAGGTAAAAATGCCACAAGCTGAAACGCGTCGGTCTAATTTGTTAATAAAGTTAATCTTCATACTACAAGTGTTGCTGGAGCATTTTGACCTCTTCTAAACACTCTCTAGCTGAACGTAGTGAGCACTAAGAAGATGGGTATGGACCTCAGTCTAATTCTCATAAGAAACCAATGTCCAAAGTCCATGCATAGTTTGGAAGAGGATCTCTATAAACCAGTGAACATAAATACAATGGCTATCAATCATTTCATTCTCAGTTATGTTGTTATCAGAAACTGTCTTTGCATGCTTTACTTTGTTGCATGTGATGTTGTATTCATAAAACATTAGCTATATGTCTACAGGTTATCACTATATTGCATATTATGCTAACGGCCAGAACAGAAAACCATTGAATAACATTGTGAAGACAGTAAACCTAACAGAGGTTTATAGAGACTTCACACTTTTCCTTTTATCTATGGTGTTGGATATCATTAGCAGTATAGCACATGCTGTGACAGAGGTTTTCTCTGGATGAAGCTGGTAAAGATACACCCCTTTATTTTGTTGGAGCACACCCTCTAAGTTCAATGTTGTGAAAATAGCTAAGACTTTGAATGCATTAGCAGAAGGACAGAAGCCTCCCAGCAGTTTAGACCTAGGATGAGTTAGTGAGTTAGCGAGATGATGTGATGAGTGATGGGTTGAAGGTTGCAACTACTTGCATACCGATGAGGACCTTTCTGTATTTACTGCTGAAATGGGTGCTCTGGTGCATACTTTACATTCTTTATTTCTAAAGATATTTTTTGGGCCATTTTTGCCTTTATTGGATAGGACAGGAAATGATAGAGCAGGGGATGATATGCAGCAAACAGCCAAGTCAGTTTCAAACCCACGGCTGCTGCGTCAAGGACTATAGCCTCTGTACATGGGACACACGACATAACTGCTAGGCTATCCAGCGACCCTATATTCTTTAACCAGATACTGGTTATATGACAAAGTTGAGTTGGAGGAGACAATATAAGCCGGCATGATTTGAGCCAACACAGGCAAGTTCTCAGGACAATTTTTAACTGGTTGTCTGCACAACCCAGTCCCCGGAGGTAGCTTAGCTTTCTTGTCAGTTCTTTAGCTGGATTCTCAAACAGCCCCCCTTCAAAAATCTAAACTATCCCTTAAAGAAAGTACAGAGAAGTTGCTTTGCACAACCAATTTTTTCTATCTCCATTCACAGATTCTGCACAAAAAAGACACCATTTTGTGTATCCAAGCAAACAGGAAAACAGTCCATGTAGAGAGCAAAAGAGGCGGAATGCATCGACCCTATTACTATTCTTGATCCCATCTGCTATGTGATAATGTGTTTTTTTCTCCTCATGCAAGTTCAGCCAACAAACCTTCGTCAGAAGTTGTCTTTTCCAACCCCATTCCCGTTTCTCAAGTGACTAGTTGGACTGTACACAATTGCAATGCACAGAGAAGGAAGTTGTAGCTAGAAGTCTTTTATCCCCTTGTCTACATCGGAAGCCACTACCAGTGGTTCAATTGTCATCAGGTCCTTAAATTTGTTTAGAGGTTGACGTTTCTTTAATGAAGATGGGGACTAAGGCATACTACAACACTCCTTTAGGAGATGCATGCCACCCCTGTTTTTCAGTTCAAAGCTGTGCTCAATGTTAAAGAGAGTTTAAACTCTTACTTCATGTATTGGTGATCTTTCCATGAAGAGCCAATGAGATTTTGAGAAAGTAATCAGTGTTGGACAAAAGAACAAAAAAGTTTCAGGCAAAAAAAAAAACCTTGATTGCTGAATTTTTTCCCATCTTTTTCTTGTTGTGTAGTGAAGTCTTTTGCACTATAACAAAATAATGGGGAGTATTTTTTCTTTACTGCTGGAGGAGAAGGTGTTCAGTGCAGATATACAGTATGCTACATTACTGTATATGACTTGACTTATTAGATTTTCGCACAGTAGTAACACACAGAATGGGTTTTAACTTTGTATTCACATGAATAGGGCTTCCATTGTATACATGATATTGCCATTTCTAATATCATTATCAATGGTGGCCATCTTGGATGTTTAACAGTTAAACCCATTCGGGACATTCTGATTCTGTGCTGCCACAACAATACAAGTGAGTCTTGTTACTGTTGGTTTGTGTGTGTGCTGCCCCATCCCATACCCATAGGTTCATCAATATTGAGATGAAGTCAGTGAAGTTTGAGGACTCACTGTTTGAAGACTGTCACTTTGAGGACATCAAGTCCACAGACACGGTGTTTGAGAACTGCACCATCCGTTCCACTGTCTTCTATAACACAGGTAGGTTCAGCTGGAGCAGGACTTTGAAACTATTGTAGCACCAGTGCAGTAAATAAGTGAATTCAGGTAAGAGTGAAACTTTACTGTTGTTGACAGGTAAAATTTGACCCATGATCACATGTGTTTTTATCAGCAAATTTTATCATCAGCCATTGAGATACCAACATACCTCATATCGTAGAGATTTGCATTGAATGACTTTCAATAAGAGGATCACTTTGAGTGTAACAGATGGATAGCACAATGTAACACTGGGCTACAGTTTGATATCATGAAGGTTAGGTTTCTTGTCATAGGGTTTCAATCGTCTGTTTGTGTTCTTATACTGTATGGTGTAGGAAAAAAGTGAAACCTAGCCAAAAAGAGCAGGATATTAAGATAGTGTGCTCTGTTTCTGTTTGTTAAATTAGATCTGATTAATGCATGCCCTTTATTTGTAACATCTTTCAATGGGTGACCAATAAGGCAAGGCAAGTTTATTTATAAAGCACATTTCAACAACAAGGCAATTCAAAGTGCTTCACACAAGACATCAAAAAGCATCATGACAGAGGAAAGAAAAGAAACATTAAAACAGAACATTTAAAAATCACTGAAATTGTTAAATCTGAAAATATGTTCAAGTAAAAATAATTCAAATAAAATTAATTGAAGGAAAAATATAAAAAGAATAAAAGTTACAATGCAGAGTGAAAGATTAAAATCTTATTAAAATGGTTTAGTTAAAGGCAGCTGTAAACAGGTGATCCCTTTAACCTGGATTTAAAAGAGCTGAGAGTTTCAGCAGACCTGCAGTTTTCTGGGAGTTTGTTCCAGATATAAGGAGCATAGAAACTGAACGCTGCTTCTCCATGTTTGGTTCTGACTCTGGGGACAGAGAGCAGACCTGTACCAGACGACCTGAGCGGTCTGGATGGTTCGTAGTTAATCAGGTCACTAATGTATTTTGTCCCTAAACCATTAACCGCTTTATAAACCAGCAGCAGGATTTTAAAATCTATTCTCTGACAGACTGGGAGCTAGTGTAAAGACCTCAGAACTGGACTGATCCATTTTCTTGGTTTTGGTGAGGACTCTAGCAGCAGCGTTCTGGATCAGCTGCAGTTGTCTGACTGATTTTTTAGGCAGACCTGTAAAGACACTGTTACAGTAATCAAGACGACTGAAGATAAAAGCATGGACACGTTTTTCCAGGTCCTGCTGGGACATGAGTCCTCTAGTTCTTGATATGTTCTTCAAGTGATAACAGGCTGATTTTGTAATTGTCTTGATGTGGCTTTTAAAATTTTGGTCTGAGTCCATCACTACGCCCAGATTTCTTGCCTGGTCTGTTGTTTTGAGTTTTACTGACTCAAGCTGCGTGCTGACTCTTAGTCGCTCCTCCTTTGCTCCAAAAACAACAACCTCAGTTTTGTCTTTGTTCAGCTGGAGAAGATTTTTGCACATCCACTCATTGATTTGCTCTATGCATTTACCCAGTGCTCTGATAGGACCATGATCTCCTGGTGACATTATAATATATATTTGTGTGTCGTCTGCGTAGTTATGATAACTTATTTTATTGTTTTTTATAATCTGAGCTAGTGGGATAACTAAGAATCTACTAATTTAATAACACTGAGAAAAACTGCCACAGCACAACTGGCACTGTAGCTGAACGAAATGTTAAATTCAAGTCAACTCATAAGTCTAATTCTAATTTGTTTATAAGGGACATTAAAATGAACTCGAACATCACTTTGAGATATCACTCCTAAATTGCTCAAAACATGTAGGTCAACAACAATAGTTTGCCTTAATGTTAAATGTTACTAAGCTACAAGGTATGTCTCACACAGAGGCTGACAATTGTCATGCTACAAGGAGTAGCTAACCATTAGCATTTACAGTCTATTTATCACATTGATGCGTCACGTACTTTGATACACCAAAGTATACACATTGAACACAATGTCAGAACCAACCATTAGACTTGCAAACAAACCTCCCCTCGGTTTCAAACACTGATGTCCCAGCAGAAGCTATTCCCCTTCATACTCACAGTTGGGATTCTTACAATAAAAATACACCCATGAGATCTTATACAATCACTTACAACAGGAAGAGATCTCAGGCAGAAGTGACATGAAGACTCTCACACAGTGGCATATGCTTTTTCTCCCCCTTTTCCAAGAAAGAAAACCTTTGTTCTTGATTTCTGTGAGACTAAAACTGAGCAATTATGTGTGAAGCAATCATCCATATTATTATATAGTTGTTGTATTTTCTTTTCGTTTCGAGTCTCAGCCAGAGCAGTGTCATCAGCATATGAACACTGACTTTCTCCACTTTGATTTTTTCCTTGTATCTTTGGTCCAACTATAAAAAAACAACAACACTACAATTCTAGCCTTGTTGGTCCGATTCAAATGTGGATATTGCAATATAGCAGAAGACACGTGTAACACTGTTGGTACCAGGAAGCAGCCTTGTCTCAGAGAATACATGCTGACCATTTGCCATTGCAGGGTTTGAACACTATGCAAATAATATCAATACCAACATATAAGATCAGTGAAACCATAGAGCAATCTAAGAATTTTATTTTGCAGTAAAAAGCACATCAGTGGTGTTGTGGTATTTCCTGGTCTGGATGGACAACTAGCTTCTTAAAAGTATTCTTTACAAGATTCAGCCAGCATTCAAGTCACAAAATGCCTCTGTGGCTATGCTATACCCGACTTTTACCTTATCGGCTGGTAAATAAATCCAAAACAAAGGAACACACCAATCGTATATCTGTACAACTCCATTGGACGTTGTCGTACATTTCTTTAAGTAGTTTCAAGGTAATAATGGATAAAAGCTTACTAGAAACTTTATGAAAAATGTAAGACCAGCCTGATTGAAACACACAATTTAACATTAGTTAAAACTGTGTTACAGAGATGGAAATTACCCATTAAAAACAAATAAATATAGAGGGATGTAGAGAACAAGTCATCAGCTACAGAGAAGCTGAATAAATATTACCCTGACAAATGTTTCATTGGATCATTGCTCGAGGTTCATGGATTAGCAGTTGACCCTTTCAATATGTTTTAACTTAAGTTTTAATGTTTTTCTTGTTGTTTTTTTTAGATCTATGGGAGGAGAAATTTATTGACTGCAAGATGGAGAACACCACATTTGAGCACAACAAACAAGGCTGCCACCTGGACACTGCTGAGGAGAACGATGTTCTCATTTACCTGGTCAGCTTCCTGGGCAGTCTGGCTGTGTTGCCGGGCAACATCATCTCAGCCCTCTTCATGGAGAAGATTGGCAGGGTCAAGATCATAGGTAACGTTTGACAGTTTGTAAAAAAGTTTGTTGGTATATTTTTAAACATTGATATTGCTCAAGGCATCATTTCAATGTCATGGTCATGTCTGTATGCGTACAGAAATGTTGTTGTAAATACCAAAACTTGGATCGTATTCTTTATGAGGGTATTTCAATATCTGAATTATTCTAGAAACATAAAAAGGATTACGTTCTGCACAGCAGGAAAAGCTATAAGAAAGAGTTAGGGTGGAAATATAGTTTATTTTAGTTCTTACATAACTAGGGAGTGATGAAACCCAGTAGAGGGCTACTGTATCCTTCATTCCAGACCAAACATACATCCCGAATTCTGAAGTCCACATGTTTCACAAACTATCCAATTCAAACACTTAACTTAACTGTACTGTATACTGTATAGCAATCTACAGTCCATACTCTGTGAATCAACAGTATAATATGGGTCATACATAAATTGACTGGGTTTTTAGTAAAAAAAAAATCAAGGCTTGTTATCCTGTAAAGCTTGCTGTAACTTTGATAATATGAACCACCATATGCAAAAAATACTAAAGGCATAAATGTCTATTCATAAATCAATAAATGTAGAAAAACGTGTTTTTACCCAGACCATTTGCTGTTGTTAATTTGCAGTCAGGTTGAACACGTCCGACCTGTGGCTCCTTTTCCGCATGTCATTCCACTCTCTCTATCCCCCTGTCCTGACTCTCCAATAAAGGCACAAAAGCCACAAAATAAATCTTGAAAAAAAAGTTGTTTTGGATATATAATATGTTTAAATCCACTTTAAAATTACAATATCATAAATGTCTGCAGGTTCTTGAGTAGTACAGTACAAATGACAATAACAGTTGGTATCTCTTGTTATTTATGCATACAAGGTCCTTTCAGATGCTAAGTAAACAATATGACAAAGTATCTAATACTTTAAGCTTAGAAAGTTGTTTTTTTGTGTGCAATAAATACATAATGAGACTGTATTAATTGATGTAATCATGTTATCTCCTCAGGTGGCTCCATGCTCATTTCAGCAGGCTGTACCTTCTTCCTGTTTCTGAGCTTCAGCCAATCAGCAATCATTGCCTTGCAGTGTCTGTTTTGTGGCGTCAGTGTAGCTGCATGGAACGGCATCGAGGTGGTGACCGTGGAACTGTACCCTGCTTCTAAAAGGTATAATACTTTTTTTTGTAAAGCAGCTATGTTGAAACTGCAGAGTTCAAAATCAATTCAAGCCAAATCAAAAACAAAAGACTATACTGTACACGTTCCACCATAGGAAGGCTATTGGCAGAAAAAAAACATCCTTTTATTAATCGCTAGACATGGAACAGCAGAAGACAAGAGATCAGTATATCATGGAGAGTTTGCCAACAGCTTAAGCCAAACATTATACTATAACTAGGCTTGTCTAACGCATACCTGAGTCAGTCCTGTATGTAATCTTTCACAAAGTGGGAGGTTTACACTTTTTTTTTTTTAAAGTATTTCTGGCTTTTGAATGTTACAAAGGTAAAAGGCAATCCTTATGTTTTTAGTTCATCAAAGGTGACCCTCAGATTCCTACTGGTAGTGCTGGATGTCATGTGTTCTGCCATGTAGTGGCTAGAGTATTAGATTATTTGTTTCTAAGGAGCTGAAGGCCAAGCACAAGGGCAAACTAGGATTTGGTTTAATCTGGTCAGATAAGTATAACATTATATCATCTGCATAACAAGAACATAAGAATGTCCCTGATAATAGTAACTAATGGAAGCATATAAGTTGGTCCAAAAGCAGACCAGCAACAGCAGGCTTTATGCGGTTACTTAAATGCCAATTAAGTGTCCAAGTTACGGCATCTTTAAAATAAAATAAATATTACAGGAAACAGGTATTTCAGGTGTAAAATGTTTCTCCTAAAACCCATGTCTGGTCTCTGTTTCACAGGGCCACCGCGTTTGGCGTGCTAAATGCTCTCTGTAAGCTGGCGGCGGTGCTTGGCAGCTCTATCTTTGCCAGCTTTGTTGGAATCACTAAAGCCGTCCCAATCCTTCTGTCCTTCTGTGCGCTGGTGTGTGGTGGCCTGGTGGCCCTCAAACTACCCGACACGCGGGAGAAAATCCTGCAGTGAGTTTTTTGGAGATCAGAGGAGTTCGATTCTTAAGTGGAGGGAGAGGCCAAAACATATCAGTTGAAAATGGATTTCAGCTGTACTCAGCATCTTTAAAGAAGGCAAGAATGGAACAAACCTACAGCTGTAAATGTTTAATGTTGCTCAAATTCTTTCATGTGAATCATTTTCATGTTGTTCATGTTTTCAGCGAGTGCGGAGGGGTATGTTTAGGCAATTTAAGGAGGTAAAGGCATACACGAGTTTGGTGTTCAAATATGCGTCTGATATTTTTTATTTGCATTGAAGAAAGTATGATTCTTTTAGGGTATGCTGAATTAACTAACCACAGGATGATGATGATGTAAGGAAAAATTGTTATTTTTGTATAAATCTTGGAGGCTTAGATCACATAAACGTATGCTTATCTTAGCATTGCCTGTTGTCTTTTTTTATCCATGCATGATGGGAAATGTCATAAAGAGGCCAATTGTTTTCTATGGTTGGCACCTTAAAACTTAAGATTAACATGGATAACTAATCCTTAAATCTTTGGGAAGATTTATTTCACAAAAACCTATTTTTTCACCTGTTATGTAAAACAATGTTTTTGTTTTTCTATTACTTTTGTTATGTCCAGCACTGTGGCTTAGCACATTTCCCAAATCAACACAAACCCAAACTTCTACATAGCTTCAGCAAAGTACTGGTTTCTGCATGGATGGGTTTTTTTTTTTTCATTTATTTTTCTTGCACAGTTTGGTGTTGCATATGTATTTACTGTATTACAGATGGTTTTGTGCTGCGATTGGCTGTGTAGATGACTGCATGTTTGTCTGATGTTTTGTTCTTGGCTATGTTTCAGTGTGTCTCACATAATATGTATGTTTCAAGTAGTCTGATTGTGTTTTCACAAAAAGAAACTGCAGCACTTTGACACACATATAAATACTACTGGTTGGATTTACAGCTTGGATGTTGGGTTAGCATTGAAAAGCTACCGCAAGGTCTTCCAAGGGGACAGTTTTAGTTTGAACTGAGGATATTGTGTTACTGCCCAATGAGGCAGATCTTCACTTCTACTTATCCCCTTTGTTCTATCAATCTTTGGCTAAATAAACTAAAAATGTCTGTTGTCTCAATGTAAGATTAAAAATAACTCCTGATTGTTTCTTTGTCTGGCACTGTTACTACAGTTCTTCATTTTTAGAGATTACATGATCACAAAAAGTGATTGTTTTCTTTATAATCAGAAAAGAACAAAAAAGTGGTCGCTCAGATGATTGAGTATGAAATGAAAGG
Organism: Tautogolabrus adspersus; assembly: GCA_020745685.1. NCBI lineage: Eukaryota > Metazoa > Chordata > Actinopteri > Labriformes > Labridae > Tautogolabrus > Tautogolabrus adspersus. The sequence goes on from CM036539.1 coordinate 10,876,564, forward strand.
AAAACAACACAACAGTGCTAGACAAGCTTTAATCGTTTTGCATGGCCGTCAACTCTCTCTTCTCAAACACAAACATGGATTTTTTTTGGGTAGAATTGGGAATGTGATACTTTTAGTATCCATGGATAAAGAACATGCAAGATAAGAGCAGGATCAAGTAAAAGCATGACAAGTCAACAAACCCTTTAATTAAAGTTAATGGTGTATAATGTCCTTTTGTTTAACTCACTGCCTGAGTATTGTTGCCAATGTGTTTCTTTTCCTTCTCAAAACACACAGAAATATTTTATTTGACTAAGGGCACACTCACACTAGGAAAAGTTGTCCCGTACCATGCTTAAAAACAAATGGCCCCCCCTCCGCATTCTCCCGCTGGCCTGCACTCACACTGCTCAAGGACTAACTGGGCCTGGGCAAGGTTAGGCTACCTCTTACCCAACGTCGTATTTCAACACATGCATGACTTAACGTGATCATGAAGCGTACTTAGTTTACAACACAGACAGACTCAAAGTAAAATAGCAACGCCCGATCGAGTCTGTGTCCTCAAATTGGACAACAAAACAGAGAATACTGCATTTGCTGACTTTGTGGCTTATTTTGAGTCCTAATATTCAGATACAGCCATACCACTCTGAAATTTCCCTATAATGAAGGCTGTCCACGTTGTGTACCTGTCCTTGTGCTCGTGCATGAACTGTACCGTGCCAAAGCACACCTCTTCCAAGCGTGCCAGGGCCAAGGAAGTGTACCGTGCTTGAGCACGGATCGGGGCACTCACACTGGTCAAACAAACTGGTGAAGCGTGTTTAGGCATGGTACGGATTGCCTAGTGTTGGTGGGCCCTAAAAGTGTGAAGAACTTGTCAAATTCAACTTCAAGGTTCGGTTTCAATGAACACTAAAACCAATTATTTTTGTGTAATCTACAGTATGACCATGGTTTAAATAACAACAGTGAAATGGGAGTTTGTCTTGTCATTAACTGTCTTCATTTAGACCTGTAATGTGTGTCGGACACTGCTGTAAAGCAGAAATAAAGCCATATTTTGTTTGAATATGTTTTTTGATTTATCTTCATCTTTCTTTTTATTCGTGGAGGAGAATTATTTTTGTGAAAAATGTGTCTGTTTGATATCATTTTGGTTTCTTCCTGTATGTATTTGTGGCTGTGACAAATCAGATGAATAAAATGAGCTCATCAATGCACCGTCTGTTATCAAGATATTTTTGACACCATGCTTCACATCTTCAGCTACATTTAGACAGAGGGTCCTTAAATAAAAAACATATATCTAATCAATTAACCCAGTAACTCTGACAACTCAAAGCGTGGAAATCTGTCATTTGATTTACAGGACACATGTATAGTATATAGAATGAGAATTTCATGGAGATACATGTAATGTTTGTAAGAAATGATCATGGTAGACACAAATGATTGGTCCAGTGATGATGATTGGAGCCAGTTAAACCTGGATGTTATTGATTTAGCTTTTAGCTTTGCAGATTTAGTCTGTTGTTTAGATGGCATTTCAGTACACACTTTTTAACCCTCTCCAAAAAGAATCCAAATATATAAAATTATCTTTGTGACATCTTGCCATCAAAGGAAACAACACGATGAACTGTGCTCTTTTTTGGTCTTTTGTCTGCCCAACATAATTCCTGTACACTCTGGGTTATTTTCATTGGTAACCAGACACTTCTCTTTCATTTATCAGTGTTTTTTGATCATAGAGTTAAGCCAGTCCAGGATATATTCTTTGTTCAGTTGCAGCCACTTGATGTTGGCTCTGGTCCTCTCCAAAGCCTGTTTTACAGCCTGCGTGGCAGAGCCAAATCCCACTGCGCTGTGCTCATCCACAAATTCCTCCAGCTTGCAGAGTGAACATAACAAAATATTTCAGACAACATATTATGAGTTAAAGATTTACAGGCCCAGTAGTTACTCAATGATGACATACCTGTTGTAGCTCAGCAGGTGTAGAGAGCCTTGCTGTGACCCCACTGATAATAGAAGCAAAGGAGAAGGAGCCCACACCATACCTGAAAAAACAAAACCAATCAAACCCAAACTGGTAGTAATGCTAGTTTTGGAGGGAAGATGAAAAAAAATAATTAAAGGATTGAAAATGTTAAGAGAAGGTCAAGATAAGTCCTTAATTGCAGACTTTCTTCTTCACATCAGCAAAAAAAATCATCAAAAAGAAAACAAGGATGGACTCTCACACCATGTTTTTATCTCTTAAGCTCTCACATGTTTCACCTCTTTCTGGTTGTGTTACTTACTGTGTGAACATGTAGAACCACTGTTCCCTAACAAAGTCCCATGCCAGACTTTGGCCCATTGTGTTGCTGGCCACAGATGTGATCACAAAGGAGGCGTCCTGCTTACGTATCATAGCTGGGTTTAAGCTGTAATAGAGATACCTATACGAAGACAAAAGAAAGACATTCTTTCTATTATTAACTGCTAATTTTAGTTTAAAATTATGAAATAGTGCATCCACATCAAGAGGTTTTTTGTTTCCAATTCAACTTTAACCGACAAATTAATCACATCACTGTACATGGTAGGCTTCCCACCTTCCCAGCAGTTGTGTGTTGTTGGTACAGGCCAGTGCAGCCATGAGTTTGCTGGCCTCGCTGGCTACAGGAGCTATCTTGTACTGTAACATGGCAAAGTTCCATTCTTCTACATCGCCTTCTGCCATGGCACTGCAGTACACTGCTGAACGCAGGTTTGGAGGGATCCTGAGAAGACAGAGAGGTAACTCATTGATAAACTTAAAACTGGGGAAAGGGGAAGAAGGGACGTGGAACAAAATGTGTTATAAAATAGACAAACGGATTGTGTTGAGGATTGTCCATCCATTGTTTGAACCATCCGGTTGTCAGGTTATGGCATTCAGTTAGGCCAGTCTTGCAGGCCGTTTGGATGGCGTTCGCCTGGTTATACCTGCGGGAAGAGACACACATGTTGGCAGCTCTAACAGTATTTGATAAGTTGCATCATTAAGTTGAGTGACACTATTGGATTGAGTTGCAATCTGTGGTTCAATAATGATATTTGGTTGAATTGTTATATCTAAGTTGTGGTATTTGGTTGAGTTTTTCTTTGTGGTTGTTTTGATTTGGTTGACTTGCAGGAGGCTATTTGATTAAACTGCAACTTCAGTATTTGGCTAAAATGCAGCAGTGGAAAGAGTTGCAGTATTTGGCTTAGTTGTTGAGCTGTGGTATCCATCCATCCATTATCTATATCGCTTTTTTCCGTTCAGGGTCCTGGGGAGCTAGAGCCGTTCCCAGCTGTCATTGGGCGGGAGGCGGGGTACACCCTGGACTGTTCAGGGACAGACAACCAGCCACACTCACAGTCACACCTACGAGCAATTTAGAGTCCCCATTTGACCTAACGAGCATGTCTTTGGACTGTGGGAGGAAGCCGGAGTACCCAGAGGTAACCCACGCATGCACAGGGAGAACATGCAAACTCTGCACAGAGTGGCCCTGTCCGACAGGGATTCAAACCAGGAACCTCCTCGCTGTGACAGGCGACAGCGCTAACCAAGGTGGTATTTGGTTGAGGAGTTATATTTGGTTGAGTTGCAGTTGTGGGTAGAGTTGTCATAGCTGAGTAAGTTGCAGTGTGTGGTTGACTTGCCATATTCAGTGTTTCCCACAGTATGACATGATTTAACATTATTAAAACAAAGCCATGAGAAGCTTCAGTTTTGATAGGAGCAAGGTGCATTTACAAGAGGGGTGTAACGGACAGTGGACACTACTCTCCATCTTTCTCTCTCTCTCTGCTGATGTGATTCTGCACTCTTGGTTTTGCTGTGTCTTATCTCTCTGCAGCAGTCGAGAGGGAGTTTTTTTAAACTGGAGTTTTGTTATGTTGCACAGAGCCGTGAGGTCCTCGCGCGCATCTGCACTCTCTCGTGAATAAATGAAAAATTAAATGACAGTTTGTTGAGCTCTCATGACTTGCAAGATGAGTATACTTACTGGTCAGTGTGTCCCTCAGGAACATGGGCCCAGTTTGATGTCATCTCCTTGAAGTACAGGTAGAGGGGAGTTACCAGCTCCTTTACGTATTCCTGCAAGTATTACAGAAGTGAGTTAAGATGAGGATTTATCTGTAGTCACTGCTTTGCCTCCTTATAGACACCGGGTTGGACGAAGAGTTTACCAGGGTTGTGTAAAAGAAGATCACTGCTTTCCTTTTAGGTGCTATAATTGTACAACAACAGAACTGAAACACAGATAATAGTTACCTGCAGAGGCTGATAGACCTCAGTACGATCCAGCATTAGGTAGTAATAGTTTAGATTATCCAGAGCAGTTTGCCAAGGCATGTAATCTCTGTCCGCAGACAGATAAAAGATTAGCCTCAGAGCATGAACTCGACTGACCAGCTGAACCCTGCAGAGAGGGAAACAATTATTAAGGAGATGTTTAATACAAAGTTAGGTACAAGGATAAAAAGCGCATCAATTCAGTCATGCAGTGTCTGTTAGACCAAATTTTGGTCAACTGAAAATTTCCCAGTAACATATTTACATGCATTCTCAGATTAAATCCTGATTTAAATACACCTCAGAAGATGGCTTCAGATTCATTTAGCCTGAATCTTAACTCAGGATAGAATGTTATCTTCGCAAAAAAGCTTCAAATTAGGTGACAAAACGCGTTAATACCCGCCCACAAGAGCATCTGATTAGATGACATCCTCTTCCTACAGCATGTGTCCTCTTAAACTGAAACAGATCTCTTAAAACTGGCAAAAATCAACACTTGAGCGAGTTTGAAGTTTATTGTTTAAAGGTGACAACAGAAACATTTTGGACTCTATTGGAGGAAACCTGCTCCTTCTGTAATTATAGACAGCCTTTTCTAAGAGAACCAAAACGGTCCGTTAGAATTTTTGAGTGATAAAAAAGATTGACAATGAAGACCAATTTATGAATATTTCTACAAATATCTCCCCAAAAAGATCACTTTGGTTGGCTAATTTTGTGAAACATTAAAAGTAATCAAGTTTACTTTAATTTACGATACATTTCTTTTTAGTAATGTTGTAAGAAGCCTTTTTTTAGGTTTTACTTTCTTAATCACTGACACATATGAAGCCAAGCATGGAAATAGGATTTTTTAAAAGCTGAAGCAAAAAATCACAAAGAGTTAGCTGACATACCTGGTCACGCTGAAGGCATCATCGATAAGCTGGGCTCTGTTTAAAACTGGTATAACCTGCACCACAGATTGTAGATTTGCATAAGAAAAAAACAATCATACAATCTAAAATTGCAATCAAAATTTTAAAGGAGAAAATTGAGATTACAATTTTAGAAGACTGTTAGAAACAAAGCTCCTGTAGTGATACATTAAAATCTGAAACATGTCAGAACCAGTGAGATTTTGTACCTGGTGATCTGTACAAAGCTGGAGGAAGAGACTCTCCCAGTTCCCAGAGTCATAGTGTACCCGGTAATATCCAGTTACATTGACATTTGCCAAAACCCAGGAAAGTTGTGTATGCATAAAGGAGTTTTTCGCTGACAGAGAAAACAAAGGAATAGTGAGATATCAAGAGAGCCATTGAAAAGTCATTTATGGTTTTTGATGTCAAGCAAAGTCCCTGAAATAAAAGATATCTTGTCATTCAACATGTAAAATGAGACAGTCATACTGACAAAGTGCTAGTAACATGATAGCATCTTTCAGAGCAGTTTTGCGTCACAGAATTTGTCACAGACATGAAAAACTTGCACTAGAACCACTTCCATCTAGTATTTGATGTTCTGGTTCCGGTGTCACTTGCCTTACTGGCATTTTCCGCCCCCTGGTGGACACATCATGTAGCTCTTGTGTTTTCATTTTCACCCTCCGTTTTTGGTTTCATTTACAAAAAGAGCAGCCTACAGTGTGCATGCATTTCAGTTATCTCCTTACGTTTAAGCCTTGGAGTCGATATGTCTATAAGTAACAATGTAGTATATTGTTTGAATGAGTATTTTGAAGAAGTATCATGAAGAAATATTTCTGTATGAGAAGCCTCCTGATGAGTAAACACCGAGATCTGTTTAGCTAATGGCTAATTAGCTAACATTGAAGTACTACCTGGTACTAATACTTACCTGAGTTGTTAGCAGTTGGACAAATGTGTAGAGAAATATTATCAAGCAGTGAATAGAAAGGTTTACAATTCATAAGGATTGAAACAGTAGTTTAATTGATGTTTGATCTCAAGTTATTGATGTACCTCATACATTTAACTATTTACAGTTTCAGTTTATATGTGTATTCATTAGATATTCAGTATATTGACACGATTTGTACTGTATTTTCAGTTTTACAAAAACGATCATCACTAAAGCCACTTTGTTCAAGAATACAGTTTTATTGGGAGTGTTTGTTTGCTGTCTGTTTAGCCTTGCTCAGATACGCAATTGTGAGGACAGACTATAGTCGACACTAAATATAAATATAAATTTGATTTGATTTTTATTTTACCTTTATTTTAGCAGGTAGTCTCATTGAGATTTAGTAATCTCTTTTTCAAGAGAGACCTGGGTACATCAGTGGCAATAAAATAAATAATAAAAACATCGAAGTAACAGACATCAAAACACAAGTAGATGCATGGCCAATATACACAACAACATCATACAAACATATTAAAAGTCAAGTCAAGTGTCCAATGCAGGGCTATTAACATAGACAACTCCTGATTGATTTAGATTTGTGGTCTTTCAGCATAGCTTTAAATTCCACTAGAGTGACCAGATCTCTCAGCTGTAGTGTGTTCCAGGAAGAGGAATGTAGTTGATATTGAAAACAAATGAAACAATCATTATCAAAGGCAATGTAAAGACCGGTTAGCTAAGTCTAGACACCATAACCAAGCTAGCCTTTCAGCGAAGCAGCCTCTGTCACCTGTTGCATCCCAGGTGACATACACTCTGGAATATATACAACTCAAACTATTCTGGTTAGTCCAGAAGAGAATAAAGGGTGTGAAATTATGCCCTGAATGTATTTCTCTGTAACTGAGGGATCATGATATGACATTATGATTGTCTGAACCCACAGCAAACTCTTGTGCAACACAGACTGACAAATACAGCCAGGCTGCATTAAAGTGTGTCTGAAACTACTACTACTACATGACCATAGACTGTATAAAAAGATGGATGGCACAACCGCTCCCCAAAACTGAAGCCAAAATTTATGGAGCTCCAACTACTTACTGGCTGCATAGGTCATACGCTTCCTTCTCCATGTTAACAGATGAGACATGGGATGGGTCACATTATAAAATTAAAATGCATGTCCAAAAATGTCAGATGCCACCTGCCCATGCCCTGTCTCCAGATGATCTCACCGGCTTAATATGTCAGCAACCATCATGAGGGTGTTTTTGGCTTCAATTTTGTGATACAGAAGAAGATGGAGTCTTGCTGTCCATATTTATATATAGTCAATGTGTGTGGGTTTAACTCTAGTCAATACGTGTTTAATGAAACTGTAGCAGTTGTGCTGTGAGGTGCAAATTAGAAATAAACTACCAAGACCGATACAGATTATCTCAAAATTGAGCTTGTTTAACAGAAAAAAAGTGGGTGGAGGATATCTAAGATACCGCTTCCAAGGTAAGGGATATTCCCCCCCCAAATTTCTCCGAATCCTAATCTTTTACAAGGCACCACAAACAGCTTACCTTCTTTTCCCCGTAGCCACCAGATGTCTCTTTGGACCACACCTTTCTTCATTCCTCTTATAGGAATAATCCATTCATAGCTAGAAGAGATATATGTTATCATGATTCTAAGAAGCAAGCAAAAGAAAGACTAGAAAAATACTTATTTCTGAATATTATTGCTTGTCTTGAACCAGCATTATGCATTCTGTAAAAGCTGCCCATGAGGGATGATTCATATTTAAAAGCAAAATGTAACATCTGCACATGTTTTTGTGTTGCGTACTTGTAAGGTGATTCTACCATGACAGTGGAATCTGGATCCAGTAGAAAGTGCTTCTGGGATACTATTCCGTATTTCGTATTTATGGTAATCAGAGGGAAGCCCATTTGATGCACCCAGCGGTTCATGATTATATTGACTGGCTCAGGGAGTGAAACATCATTGGCTTTCACGGCCTGTTGAGAGAGTGACAGAGGAAAAATCAAGGTCTAGTTAAGGTTTTAAACACTGGTGTTTCTGGTTTTATTAAATATTACAGTAAATAATTAATCCCAAGTACAGTTTGTCAGCACATGCAGCATTTCCTGGAGTAGGGTGCAAACATTAGCTCAATATAGGCAGAAATGTACATACAGTAGGCATACATTCTTTGTGTTGCTGTGTGTTTATTCAAATGGATGGAAAAGTTCCCACATTTGTAAGTTGTAGTGGGAAGCCCTGTCATCACTTTCACTTTTGGTTATACAATCTTTCATCTTACCATTTGTAGATGGTCCCACAAGTCCTCCCCTGCTGTGTTATTGTAGGAAAAGTGATTGAGGTAACTCTAGAGACAAACACAAACAACATCAAGTTATAAATGGCTTCTCTCTGTGGATGAACACAAAAACGTGAAATACAGGGGGAAAAAAATACATTGAACAAGTTGTTTTAGCTGCACACAGTAACACGGAAATACTAACACATACAGCAGCCCGGTCAGAGGTCATTCACTTCATAACATGATTATCTAAAAAGACCACAAGTGTCTGTTTTGCACATGCACGACTCTGCGGTCAAGTAAGCAGAAAAATGTAACTCAGGTAAAACTCAGTCCAGTTATAATAAATGAGAAACATCCAATTGGACTTAAAAAAAAAAAATCAGTCAGTCTTTCAGTTTTATCAGTTTTTTTGACATGTTATTACTTTGTTAGTGTTGCAAAATGTGGAGGTTATGTTCACGAACCAAAACAATTTGGTCATAGTATGGTAGTAGTAAAGCAACTCAATGAACAGACCCAAGTTCATCCCTCTGTCTCCCCAAATTGCCAACTCATTTGACTTAGGGCCTTTCAGATAGGACGCAGTGGGCGCTTACCGTTCTTGCGCACTGCACGGACGTTAAAACATTTTTGAACTTTGGCGCAGTGCTCTCTGACGTCACCTCCGCGCGACCAATAGGAGGGAAGATCAGATCACAACAAACGGTGTCCCACTTTCCTGAGCTCTAGTTTACAGACCTACCTGCACGCCGGAGAGAAATATCTTGTTTGAAAAGAAATGTCCAACAGTTTGGGCATACCAGGTGTGTTTTAAACAGCAGCAGTGTGTCGTGCTTGTGAAGCGGTCGTTATAGAGCTGCAGCTCGTGGACGAGCCTAAACTCTCAAACCCTGTCGTGCCCTGAGAATTTCATGAACAGACACCTTCTTCTTCTGTGCTGCTCGTCTACTCCTCTTCAGCAGTAGAAAGATCAGAGTTTTCTACTTATTAGTGGACAGAAACAAATACTGCCCGTCCAAAAAGTAGCTATTTTCTCAAATATTGTTTCAGTCACCTAGCAACGGGCGCGCGGTCGCGTGTCCGCTCCCCTTCTGCTCTGCGCCCTACTCCGTGGCGAGCTCAGCGCGCACCTCGTCCTATCTGAAAGACCCTTTCCACTCTACATTCTTTATCACCAGCTAGAGGACAGTGGAGCTTAAAATATACACTGCTTGTTATGTTTGAAGTATAAGCTGCCTGGTTAAAAAACTCACACTTAGTCCCTGGACAAAGACGGGCTCTGAGAGGAAGTCAGACATCATCCTCAGCACTGCTGCACCCTGAGTAACACCGAGAGAGACAAAGGATCAGCATACTGGTTCACAAATATGTACAATACAACGTAGAGTTGTTTAACAGTACCAGAAACTCAATCATAGCTTTTCTATTGGCAGTTAATCATGGTGTTCAAATATTATATCTGGCCTCTGCTTCACCCTGTGAAAGGCAGTTGAGCGTTTGTGCATGTCATGTGTCATGTATTTAGATTTCCAGGAGTTGTTTGTTACCTTGCTGTATGAGATAGTATCAAACTGCTCAGTGATCTGGTTTGGTAGGATGATGCTGTCTTCTTTAGAGGACAGGGGATGAGAGGAGGTCAAGGCATCCACTGCCATAACCTTTTGAACATCATCGAGTACTATCAAGTCTTTCTGGAACAAACAAACACACACACACACACACACACACACACACACACACAAATAGTGAGAGAGTAACTGCATTCAAATGTTGTTTTTTTAACACTTTTATGGTTCTATGACTAAAAGTTTAGGGAATCTTTAGCAGCAGCAGCAGACACAAAACGGGTTGTAATGACTACAGTGGAATCCTTGGGTGCTAATTTCCCATTCCAAGTGCATCCTCATTTAAAGTGCTCGTTTTGCCACTGACAGGCTCCCTTTGTTTTAAAGGTCACATAATAGCAAAATACACATTACCATGTTTTTGAACATTAACATATGTGTCCCAAGCCCCCCTACAAACCCAAATTTTGAGAAAAGTCCATCCTCTCCGTATTTTGCCTGATCCACTTTTCAGAAAATGCTCAAGCAGGCTGTTTGAAGATTTTCTCTCCATGACATCACAAAGGGATGTATCCCCTCCCCCAGGTGGGTGACACTCCTACAGCTAGGTGTTTGTTCTGACCTTTAAGTCTGCCTTTCAACTGCTAACTAGGGTGCATGATGCAAGAAAGCCCAAGCCATCCAAGCCTTTCCAGAGGGGCGTGGTCAGACACAGTTCACTTGCATTTAAAGCTAAAGACACAGAAACAGCCTGTTCTGAGCAGGGCTGAAATAGAGGGGTATAAAGGCATGATAAAATATTGGATCAAAGACTAGTGGATATTTGGTAAGAAACTTCACAGACATCTTTAGGGTTGGCTTTCTGTTACATGCTTTAACAAAAAAAAAAAAAGATCTAACCCTTTAACAAACAGGTAATGGGTAATATTTCTGTGATGTTTTCAACTACGGGGGCAATACCAAAACTTATCATTATTTTTTATTCATGTAGAACTTGTGACCTGTAAGAAGAGCCCTAGGTTAGAAAACAATGAAGGCCTCTAAGGGTTACAATACAGCCTGCAGCTTGTTTATCAGCTGCAGGATAGAGCAACTGCCTTTAGCAATTCCAAAACACTATGTTCATATTAGTCATTTGACCCAAAATATGTTTGAAACACATTTCTTTAAGAATTTCTCATTAATAGTTATTGCAGCCTGTATAGGAATGTATATGCAGTTCAACAGCAGTGTGTTCTTACCACGTTCCATGTGGGCTCAGCATAGTCCGCTCCCAGGTAGGACACATACGAAGCAAAGCCCTCATTCAGCCAGACCTCATTCCACCAGCGCAGCGTCACCAGGTTCCCAAACCACTGCACCAGACAATCGTTTGGTCAACTGGTTGATTAACCATTAGTTGGATAAATCAGTCAATAAAAACATCTTAAAAAATGATTTCACCATATGGGCGAGTTCATGAGCAATAATGGTGGCAGTGGTCTCTTTGTTTCTGTTGGAGGAGGTCACAGGGTCATAGAGGAGGTTGGTCTCTCTGTACGTCACCAAACCCCAATTCTCCATCGCACCGAAATAGAAGTCTGGCAGAGCAATTTGATCTGTGAGGCAGAGAGCGGGTTTGATTTGTAACTTGTTATATACAGTACAACAGTAACATGTCCATTCATACTTAATTACAACATATCTATTTGACGATATTTGGATGAGGAAGCCGAGCTGATAAGGAGCGAGGGAATTTTAGGGGGGAAGTTATCAACTAACAGGAGCTACAGACTTTTTTATGATGCAGTCTTTTATCTACATTGGTAAAAGTACGCACTATGCTGACTCAATCTACAGCAAATAAATGAAGATGAGTTTGTCTTTGTGTCCTGTTTTTCATTGTGTTAACTTACTAACTAGCATTAAACTATAACTGAACCTGAACTAAACTATAGATGCCTTCTGGGGTATGGTGATGCATGTTAGAGTTGCTTACTCTTCTAATGACACTTTTTTAAAAGTATGTTTTGATTTGTTATGTTATGGATTATGCCTAAATTCCCTTAGTTCTTTCTTTACCCAGTGGCAACCTTTCATTCAGTCTATGTTCTTTGAAATTGAATTCATCCATGTTGGCTTTGGCCAGGTTTGATTGACCTGTATAGAGCAGTATAATAAATGATTTCACAACGTAGCTCATCTTAAAACAGGTGCATCGAATCTGTCTGTGAATAAATAAAAGATACCAAAATGAGAAGGAATAACATTTGATGAGAAATTGTTAAATGTGGAGTTAGGTTAGAAAAAAGCCCCCACACAAAAATGCACATTTTCAGCAGTACAAACTATTGCATCACATCACAGGAACCAAAAGAGTTCTCCAGTGATGATACAAGCAGCTCACCTGACTTGCTCAGAGGGTAGGAGATGTTATAGTATGACTGGAAAAAGTCCAGTATGGGTCCAGTCACATTGAGGGCATAGCTCCCCTGTCCCTGCTCAATGGCCTTCCTGCGAGCCCAGATACGGATCTGAACACACAAACAGCAAACACCTCTGTGCATCATTTCTTAGGCTGCATTTTTTAAAGCTAAATGAATATTTTCATATACCAAACAACCATAACATTATGACCACTTCACAGGTGAAGTGAATAATACTGATTATCTCTTTATAAGACACCTGTCAGTGAGGCAGCAAGTAAACATTTTGGCCTTGAAGTTGATGTGTTGGAAGCAGGAAAAATGGATAAACATTGTGATGTTTCAGAGAGCATCTCCAGCTCTGCAGCAGTTATGTGGTGTTCCCGGTCTGCAGTGGTCAGTACAAACGGAAAAGTGGTTTAAGAGAGGAAATCCGATGCCCCCGTAGACAGGGTTATAGGCTCATTGATGCAAGTGGGGAGTAAAGGCTGGCTAGTGTGGTACGATAGAACAAAAGAGCTACTCTATCTCAAATTGCTGAAAATATTGATGCTAGTACTAATAGTAATATGTAGGAACACAGGGGTGCACTACAGTTTTTCCACTGCCGAAGTGTCTACAATGGGAACATGGGCATCAGAACTTGACCATGGAGCAAAGAAGAAGGTGGTCTGGAGGGACAATGAGTTCGAGGTGTTGACTTGGCCTCCAAATTCTCCAGATCTCAATCCAATCAAGCATCTATGGGATGTGCTGCACAACCAAGTCTGTTCCATGGGGGCCCCACGTTCCTATACAGCACTTCTGCTAAATGTCTTAGTGCCAGATACCACAGCACATTGGCTGTTTTGGCCCTGACTTGACCAGAGGGACACCTACACACGACTAGTAGGCAGGCTGCCATAATGTCACAGCTGATCAGTGTAACTGTAAAGGTTAAACTAAAAAAGGACACTGCTGTACAAGATAGCAAAGCCCAAATTCTGTTTTCAGTGTGTGACTTACATGAATGCAAAATTCATCAGTTCACTGCAGGATGCAGAAGCTAAACATATTCATAGGTGTATATCTGTGTTAAAGACGTCATGTGAAATCGGTGGATAACTGTTGTATGTCAAATCTTTGGTCACCACTGTATAAAAGTAGTTTTAATGAAATATTTATGGCTATATCAGAGACAGTTACCAGAGTGTCTCCTTGTGTTGACCTGATGTGTGTGTAGTCAGAGACAATAATGGCTAGTAGATAGCTGGACATTTTCTTGGTGGGCTCAAAATTGGTCCGTGTCACAGCTTCTCCATCCATAGTAAAGTTCATAATATCTGAAAGACACAAACACACAGATGAACAGGCTCTAAGCAATGAGATGAACATTTATGTGAAAATTCCCAATGCCAATGTGTAGGATAAACTTTATTATAAAGTAGCTTCATATTTTATTATTTTACATTTAAATTAAATTCTACATAGTTACTCAGCATTTTTGTAATAAGCCATAAATGTGGTAAAACTAGGATCAATATTGGAAATGCTTTTGTAAAATGGAGAGAGGTTAGAAGGCAGAGCTGATTAAACACTGAAGCTTCAGTGGCCTCCAAATGGCAGCCTGCGTTTACATCAACTCTAAAGGGAGGAGGGGGCGAGGGAGACAGCTGTCGCCAATGTTTTGAATTTGGACTGCAGTACCCATTTTAAACACTAGGTGTCATATTACTAATGCTGTCCAGTGGCTGCTGTTTATATTCCTCCAAATGTGAATTTCAAAAATGTGTTACAGGACATTTTCTTGCCCTTAACATAGGTATATATAAATAACTTCATATCCTTAATTATTTTAATGACATTGTTTTTCTCTTTATTCGCTTTATTTTTACACCATTCTAAAGATTGACCAGTTTTGTTCCTTATGTGAATATTATGAACTCTGTATTGTGAAATGACAAATAAATAACTTGAATTACTTTCAGGCTCTACTGACCTATTTCCATGCCATTTGACAGGGCCACTGTCCCAGCAGGGTGGATGAGCGTTATGTGGAAAACTGCTTTCATAGCCGGCTCATCGAAACAAGGGAACGTCTTTCTGGCATGAGTTGGATGCATCTGAGATGTGGCAACAATCCTGGGAATGAACAAAACAATGTCAACACAATTCCCGAATAACAGAAAACAAATGTAAAGAAAGAAAGAGAAAATAGAGAACTAACTTTTTTACTCCATCTTCTTCATATTCGCTCCTGTAAAAGCCTTCCAGGTCATCGGCTAGTTCTCCAGCGAACTCGGTGTACAGCTCGTACGTCCTGTTTGGAGTTAATTCAGCACTCAGATGGATGACCAGATACTGTGTCTCAGGCTGCAGCCACGACTTCGTAATGCTGGGAGGAGATCCACCATCTAGAGAAGAACAGATGGAGTTGATGGTCAAAAAGCGACTTACTCCATAAGCAGTAAACAGAGTGAACATCTAAAGACACATTTGTATCATCATCCGCTGCTATGAGCAGTTTATTTTACAGAGTAACGGCATTTTTTAACCTTTTACATAAGATAGTTAAAATACTATTAAAACTGAACCGATTTTGGTAACACTTTATTTGAAGGGGTATGCATAACCATGACATGGCACCAGTCATTAACATGAAGGAGGCTTTATGAACGTTTATGAATGTTGTCATTAAGTGTCATTTAGCCATTATGTCACCTTTGATGCAAAGTTGACGTTGTTTAGGATAAGATAAGATAATCCTTTATTCATCTCACAATGGAGACATTTACAGTGTTACAGCAGCAAAAGGGCAAAGATTGCAAACAAAAGAAACACACCGTGCACTATTAAATAAGAAATAAAAATATAAAAGATATAAAATATAGATCAATAGTTAGAGAGCCAGCCACAGAGCTGTGGTTGTAACAAGATGTATACAAAACAACACTATCATGCACACAGTGCACATCAGGATGAACATGTTATTGCACAAGTAGGTTCCATATATTATTGCAGTGCAAATAGCATCAGGTAGAAGGTTTATGATACATAATATAATATTATTGCACAAGAGGTAGGGGAGAAATGTCCGGTTGTGTGTGTGTTTTGTGATCTACTGGGAGCAGGCTTGGTTGAACAGGACGTCTTTGTTACGACAATTTGACATTAACCAAGACAAAATAACTTAGTCCAGAGAGTCCCACTTTACTTGAGGTCAAGGAAATGATTCCACTGCTATAATTACAATTATAAATCGTTCTGAATGATGAAAATATATGAAAAACTACTCTATATGTAATATTTTTTCGAATTTGAATTTGTTGATAGCACTCACTTACATCAGTAGTTCACAAAAATGCAAAGGAACATACACACGGGTGTTACATGTGGTACTGTTCTCTCTGTTTCTCCCTCTACCTGCTGCACACCTGTTCTCTCTGTTTCTCCCTCTACCTGCTGCACACCTGTTCTCTCTGTTTCTCCCTCTACCTGCTGCACACCTGTTCTCTCTGTTTCTCCCTCTACCTGCTGCACACCTGTTCTCTCTGTTTCTCCCTCTACCTGCTGCACACCTGTTCTCTCTGTTTGTTGGAGGAGGGGTATTTAGAGGAGCCAGGTAGGAGAGACAAGGACACACACTGGGCAGCAATGTGGTGAGGAGCTTTTGTTCCCCATTTTTACTTTTCCCTATCTAGGTTTCTGGTTTTCCCCAGGTATGTCAAGATTGCTGGGTTTTGTGGACTGGAGATCAGCGGTAGTTATATTTTTGATCTTTGTGTTACATCAAATAAAAAACTTTAAATCTGCGTGGCTTCCTTATGATTTCAGCTCTCTGTTTTGAGCCTGGATTGACTTATTTTGGTTTAGGAAGCCATAACAGGTAGAAACAGACTCTTAAAAACAAATGTAGAATATCTTTTATTTGTAAAAAGCTTACAGATATACAATTTATTTGCTTGCATTGAGCGTGTGCTTGTGTGTTGCGTACTGCACCTGAAGCACTGAGACTGGCGATGTATGTGTTCTCCAGAGTGCTGTAGATGAGTTTGTTGGAGTGGATCAGGATAAAAGCTGTTTCTTTTACACACTCAAACTTCACAGTGGAATGGCCTGATGAATGCATGGGAATGGAAAAATCATTGATTAAAGAAAGCATTAACAATTACATAATAAACTGAATTATATGCATGCACATAAAAACATAAAGACAGATAAAAGTCTGAGGTACAAAGACTCTTGTGCTGAGAGACACACAGGGCCAAGTTATGGTTCAACAAGGACAGATCGTTGCTGAGGAAGCTGGCTGTCAGTCCAACCAAGGCAAACAAGCATGAATGGAGGAATGCAGACATAAAGAAATAGAGTAGCAAAGCTATAAGTTAAAACTCAAACATGACAATGAAAGCAAAACATTAAAGCTGGAACATGAGTACCACAATGGGCAGAACAAAGACTTGCTCAGCCAATCAGATTTGTGTCTCAAATCAGATCCTGACAACAACAAATAAGATCTGCACTGTTTTTTGCAGGTGTTTCCAGATCATTTGTGTCAATACCAGGAGTGTGACATGAACATCAAGTGGCAAAACTTGAGTCCTAACAAAGCTCTGTGGATATTGGTCATGAACATGCACGCGTCAGTCTTGGACCAGTATTCCAAAACTGGTCCTGGAGGCCTCACCAACATTATTATGAAAACACCCTTGATTCACCCCTGATGACACATTTGTTGATATCAGGTGTGTTTTGACAAGAAAACAGCCCTCTAAGAATGTCAACACCCACTGACTCCTATAGAGAACAAAAGTGATGACGTATTTTTGTAGGCCAACCCGGAAGGAGCATCGCCATGGGTTCTAACGAGAATTCGCCAATGGGATTTTTGCATTGGATTTTGGATCATTGCAGAAAATAAGCTCTGTGGCTAACACACGTTTCTGCTGTGTAGGCGTTTTGTTCAGCAGGATAATCTTTACAAATGAACACCACTTTTATGAAGTTTGAAGCGTTAATGCAGCCGAGAGAAGTAAAAAGCTAACGTTATGCTACAAGCGAACTACACCACGGTCGGTTGATTTTGACGTCACTACCGTTATGCTTCATCAATCTAATCAGCGGTTTTGACAAGCTAGCGAAACCGTAGCTTAATAAGTTGTTTATTAACCTAATATTTGCAAGAGCACTGAAAAACAAGACTAGATGCTGTAAGGCGGACTAGTGAGAGAGTTCCCGGCGTGATGACGTTTAATGTCCCCGACAACCACTGTAGTCTCATTTAGCCACTTGTTAGCAACCGCCGTTTTTAGTACGCGTAAAAACTTTAAAATTCACAAGTTGGGGTCTTATCTAACGTAGTTTATCTCGTCTAACAAAACGCCCAACATCTCTTACAGTAAGTTTGTGTTAACCACAGACCTTATTTCAGGCGTCTAACCACAAACCCATTCAAAATCCCCATTGACTTTTAGAGGATAGAACCCATGGCGCTAAAATGCTAACTCACTTCTGGGTTTTAGGACTCATTCCTGTGGCACTCTATAGAGAGCAGCACAGCACCATGATTAGGTCAGATTGGTAACCTAAATGTAGTTATGTTCGGGGAATGGTTTCAACTTAGATGAAAATTTTAAACCCAAAATTATGGTCCATCTTTTTTTCTCTCTCTCAGAGAACTTAGTGTCTCTGCATTATTTTCCCTATTGAAGATTTTAAAGGGGTTGACTATATGAATGGAAAATACTTAAGTATAATAAAATATATTGAGTCTGTCTTTCACATTGCAGCAGCAATAATTCTCAACCTACTTGTCTTTGGTATGGGTTCAACCTATTATACAACCCACTATCCTCTGATTGCGTGTGTGCATTTTCACACTATCACTACAGTACATTTCACAAAGCTCCCGAAAACTAACAAAAATGTCTAAGGTGAACAGCATGTGTGAAGACCAAGCGGCAACCTCTGGTCTTGAAAAATTAAGTCAATGCGGAAGTGCAAAATCCTGCAGTTGTCCACTTGAGGCTGGCTCCAGGAACACCGGAAGTCACATTCACACAACAGGCAAAAAAGTTGTTTTTACAGCAGAAATAAACATGTTTACAGCCTGGTACAAAAAACGAAATATGTCTGATTAGTCATTGTCATCACTGGCACACACTGTATGGGGGTTGAACGTTTTAAAAACGGTTCTGTTTTGGTTTTGAAATCGATACGTGTTATCCATAATTAGGCGCATAGCTGACATGATTGACAGGTGGGCGCAATGTAACGGTTCGTCAAGAGGCTTAAAACCCGCCTCAGCTCCAGCTCTCAGCCTGTTGTTAGGTTGACTGAAAGTTAGGCTTAGACAGCATTTACAGCAATGTGGCTGCTGCCGACAAGCCTCCGGAGCCCCCTGCAGTAACAGATGGCTGACGTCACTCAGGCTTCGTCCATTAATATTTACAGTCTATGGTGAAGGCAAACAGCATACAGGAAATTTCCCCAGAAGCAAGTGGACAGGGATGTTGATGTTTTTATGCTGCAACTTCACTTATGCATGCACATAATGAACCTGCTTGATTACGTTTTTTTGTTCACCAGTATGTTTGTCTCTGTTCGTTTGTTCATACGATGAATATGTCAAACTACACGAAGCATTTGTATAAAGGCAACAATTGCCTCTAGGAGAAGTAAACTTACTTGTGAAAATATACAGTTTTATATGTGAAATGACAGCAGCATGATGTTTGTCAGTCTTTATCCCTGGAAAGTGAAAGCATTTTATAGAACAGACTCTTCAAAGTTCAAGTTGCATTTTGACTATTTGTCGTTATTTAACATATGTTTTCACAAATGAAATGTTGTTTCTGGCTGTTCATGCTGCAAACACATAGAACATGAACATTAAACTAACCACGCATCGGTTTAACACAGTACTTCTACCAGCAGCAGCAGCACAGTAGATATTATTTTGATGTCCCAAAGAGCCAACAGTGTGCAGTAACCCAGAACACAAACCACTAAATCCTGATTTATTGCTTCTTCTGTTTCTAACATCAACTGTTAGAGGTAAACGATCTAACATCTTCACTGGCAGAAGCCCGAGTAGGATGAAAGTTAATGCAGTCACAATGCAGACATGCTGTCAATAAGAAGTTTATTCACCTGTAAAAATGTAGAGGCCATTGTTCGGGCTGGGTCTGAGACGAGGCCACAGGGTGATGTTGTAGGAGACAGGGATCAAATCAGCAGGTAGACGATATCTGACGGGAATAAATACATAGATGACATAATGTGTTTACTTTGATCATTTAGGGCCTGTAACATATCCATATGTTTACAGGAAGAGCAATGGAGAAGCATATATTACAACATAAAAGAATTCATCATTCTCACAGGACTCATATTCATGGACATTACATCTGACAGCATACTGTCTATCTAGAATCAGCACCGGGAACATTTGATTGAGCCTTTCCTTCATTTTGACAAAAGATTGTAGTCAAAGAATAATAAAGGAAAAACATTTCTTGTGTCTGATAGTTGCAACGACAACATTGTGCAGTTTCAAATTTTAAAAGGATCAAATAGGGGCCCTTCACGAAAAGACACAGTTCAGTATTGTGTGCAGACTTTTCAGTAGGGGGTTTCAGTAGACTGAACCCTTGTGGTCTTTCAGTGGGCATTTTTTGGGTCCACCTCAGTAGATCGAACATTTCAGCATGGATACTAACTTCCGGGTTTTGTGCAGTATGGTTTGGATGCATCCTTTCAGGAAATGAATTGTATTTTAACACCCACAATGCTGTGCAAAATTAAATGTCAAACGTCACTTCACATGCGCCGCCAAATCAAAACAAACAAGGATGAAAAAAGTGTTAAGTTATTGAATTGTTTACATGCAATGTAAAGTTTTTTCTAATATTTACTGAGCCATCATATCACATTTGAGTTATAGAGTGTCAATAACATGAGGCGGGCTAATGACGCCACTTCCACACTGAATGAGTCAGACAAAGTAGGAACAAATATCAGCCTACTGTGCGAGCCTACTGAACAGTAGGTCATAACAGTATACATCACGGATAGAAGGGACTGTCAGATTGTGTAGGCACTTTGCAATTTGTAGACAACCTGCTGCGTTGTGAACGTAAATGTTCACATACTTGCCTATGTACAACGCGTGTTACTGGAGGATTCCTCCAGAGGGATCACCACATTAATCAGACTGCGTGAAACACCGAAGTAGAGATGATCTGTTGCCAGCTATTTTGGCACGCATGCTTGTTGCTATGCAATGGCAAAGACACATTATAGTGCAGGTAGTTGCAGAGTTGATCTATTAACTTTTCTTCAAAACTTTCATTCTCATTGTTGTAGCGACTCTCTGGTGTCTACTATTTTGCAGTGGTGGGCTGTCAGGGCCAGCAAGGCCTTCTCTGCTGGCCTAAACACTATCAGACAGAATCACTGACTTGTGTTTTAATAAATAAAAATAATTTTTTTTTCCATGATTATGTATTAAATTATTTCCAATAGTCTTTCTCTTCATTTCATAGCTTTTCTCTTGGTTGCGCTGCTTCCACTAGTGTATGTTTATGTTAGAGCTTTTATCCAATCATATTTCAGCCATCATGTGTTGCCAGGGTCAAAGAAATCTGCCTTGACGCCTTCAGAATCTATAGTGCTGGCGTCTGTAGTTTAAAGTAAGTGGCAATGACGCTGTTGCTTTAACCAATCAGATTTCGAGTTGGCAACACCGAGGCCATCTAGCAGGCGTCCAGTGACGTCGGCATTTTCATGTCCTTTGATTGGATGGTCAGAGAAATACTAGCCAGAGCCAGCAAAGCATCTATAGCTAGCGGCACGAACTAAAATATTTTGCGAGTAGATTTAATAGCTTTTTTAACAACCCACAATGGCTGACGGAGGAGATGAAATTGATTTGGTCGCAGATATGCTCACAAAACCATTTTCAAGACGGACTTTTCCAGAAAAACTGGACATTGTGAAGAACGGTCGGCAGACGCCGAAGCTAGCAAGTCTGTCCCAGCCGGGAAAAGGGTTTGTCCGCCACTTTCAAGTCAGCAACTACGAGCGGTACCCTTGGCTCACAGCCTCCGAGAATCACTGCAAATTGTATTGCTGGGAATGTCTGTTATTTGCAACTGATCGACTTGGTGTTTGGAGCCACAGTGGATTTGCAAACTTGAGTTGTCTAACCAAGGCAGCAGGGAGACACCAAAGCACGGCCGGACACTTACAAGCAACGGTGCTTTTGAAAACTTTTGGGGAAACCCGAGTGGATCTACAGCTCAACGAGCAAGTGCGCAGGGAAACGGAGCTCCACAACGAAAAGGTGAAGAAAAATAGGGAAATCTTGAAAAGACTGATAGATTGTGTCATATTTTTTGGGTAGACAGGAACTTTCATTTAGAGGACACGATGAAAGCGCGGGATCCACCAATAGAGGCAACTATTTGAGCTTCTTTCTTTCCTTGCTGAAAACAACACGGACTTGCATTACCACCTGACCACTAATAAAGTGTTTTGTGGGACGTCAGGCAAAATACAAAATGACCTGATTAGTGCTATTGGTGAAGTGATGGGAGAAGAGATAAAAAGGGAGATTAATAAAGCACCGTTTGTCGCTGTTATGGTGGACGAGACGACAGACGCGAGTAATGCAGCGCAGCTCGCACTGGTCCTGCGTTATGTGACGGACACAGGTGTCAAGGAGCGGTTTGTCAGTTTTGAAGATGTAACTAGTGGCAAGCGGGCCGATGACATTGCTGCTCTTATTGTCGGTTTCCTGGAGGAATATGAATGTCTGGATAAAGTTGTGGCACAGTGTTACGATGGCGCAGCGGTCATGTCATCTGGACTAAATGGGGTGCAGGCTAAAGTTAAGGAGAGGGCTCCTATTGCCTTATTCATACACTGCCATGCACATCGACTGAATCTGGTACTGACTCAAGGGGCCTCAAAGCTGAAAGAATGCAAGATCTTTTTTGCCCACCTTAATGGCCTGGCTGCATTTTTCTCCAGATCCCCTAAGCGCACGCAACTACTGGATGATATTTGCCAGCGGCGTCTTCCTCGTGTGGCACCAACGCGGTGGCAATACACATCGAGATTGGTCAGCACAGTGTTTGAGAAGAGAGATGCCCTAAAAGAGCTGTTTGACCACATACTGGACCATCACGATGAGTACGACGAGGACTCTTTGCGTTCTGCTGATGGATTTAAAGCACGTCTGGATGATTTTGAGTTTTGTTTTTTGCTTCACACATTTAATGGCATTTTTGAGCATTCAGATGTGCTTTTTGCAATACTTCAGAGCAAAACATTGGATGTACAATTCTGTCTGGCAAGGGTGAAGGAGTTTTGTGACACCATTGAGCGAGAGAGGGCCCGGTTTGATGAGATTTATGAGGCCACTGCGCGCATCTCAAGCGCTCCGAGCGCACGGAGGGGCCCGGCAAAAGGAGACGTTCGCGCACACTACCACCAACTCCACAGCAACGTTCTGGACAACATTATTTGCCAGATACGGAATAGATTTCAAGACCACGAACAATTGATGTTTCTGTCCCTCCTCGACCCCCAGCAGTTCAAGACATACGGGAAAAAATTCCCGCACACAGCCTTCTCCAGCTTAACGCAGAGTCACGGAACACTGTTCGATCTGTCCCGGCTGAAAACAGAACTGACTGTAATGTATGCCATGACTGATTTTGAAGGGAAAAGTCCCACTGATCTCCTTGATTTCCTTCAGAACAAAAATCTGGGTGAGAGCATGGCGCAACTGTACACATTGGCATGTTTGGCGGTGACCATCCCGGTGTCCACTGCTTCTGTCGAGCGGACATTCTCCGCCCTGAAGCGAATTAAAACTTACTCCAGAAACACGACTGGACAGACTCGACTTTCAGCATTAGCCTCCATGGCGATAGAAAGGGACTTATTGTTGGAACTGAAACGCACAGATAAACTGTACAACAGAGTAATCGAACTCTTCTTGAGGAAAGAAAGGAGGATGGACTTTGCGTACAAATAATCAGTAGTTTTGGTGAGTAATGCATTTTATTTAAACGTTTTAATATTTTTGTCATTTAATTAGGTTAATATTGATGTTTCTGCTAGAGATGATGTATGTCTGGCAGCTGTGGCTACAGTGAAAAGAGACTTGTTGAATTGTCTTAATTGGGTTTCTTGCTTTAGTAATGGCATTCTTTCTTGCTACATGAGATACCTGTCTGTGATGCAACGCCCTGTTATACTGCATTTCTGTGTAATATTGATGGTTTCTATAGCCGTGGAGTCATAATGATGGCATTAAGAGGTGGATTAGTTCATGTAGGACAACAGTGAAGGCCTAGGTGTGAAATGCACGGCCCGCCACTGCTATTTTGTCATTTCTGGTCTCATCACCATACAATTCTACACTGTTCCTAGTGGTTATATGGATATTGCATCTCACGTGTAGCATTCATTTCTGACGACGTGCACAACCAACGCTCAAATGTGTTCGCCTATAAGTAAAAGCCAGTATACGCAGGGATTAAGGGTCAAAACGAAGAAATGAACATTTGTCCTTTTTTGGTGTAAAGTTTGTTTTATCTCTGTATGAAGATAAAAAATCTTGATAAATAATGTTGATATAAAATATTGTGTGGATGGTCGACCACCCACCTATCTTAATCTTGGTATCTCTGCCTGTTATAACACACCAGTTATAAGACAGACATCTCTTTAGGGAGTTTTATGTGCTTTATTATGGTAAATAGCCCTGATGTTATTTATGTGAGATCCTTTTTGAGTTGGTTTACTCTTTGTACATTATGTTAACAGTTTACGTGTTAAAAGGGGTCTTATTATATAGACACTCTGGTTGCATGGAGCGCGCGCCTGCACGGAGCGCGCGCTCTCTGTCTGTCTGTCGCGCACGCAGCAATTTTAAGAATAAATGAAAAATTATTATAAATGACAAGTAACCGATCTAAAAACATGCACCAGAATGTTGGAAATTGTATCTACTTCATTCTAAATTGTCTGGGGGAGGACCCCTAGACCCCCCCGCCAAAAAATTTCCCCCCCACATTTCAAATGCCGCTGACGCCCTTGAGACTACAGAAGACCTTCTGGTTGAAAGTCCGCCAACATTTTAGTGTGACTTATATGATTAATCTTTGATTGTTCATGGGATTTCTCATTTGACTGTGTTCATGCGTATTATGTGAAAATGTGACATACTGGAATATTGGAGCGCTGCAGTGTGCAAGCCGTCTTTGTCTTAGACAGTTTTCAGCTTTGCAAGTGACAGACAAAACTTGGAATACACACAATCCTATGAGGCTGTTTGTAAACGTAGCAGCATTAACATGAAGAGTTACACGTTGGAACATGATCCTGCTTTTCTGTTGAAGGCAGTTTATTTAAAATCAGTCAGTATTTTAATAAATGTACAAGTGAACTTTAAACTAAGGCTATTCATCTCATGTTATAAGTATGTCTCTTTTCTAGTCTTCTATTCAAAGCTGCTTTTACACTATTTGTTACATTCACACACTGATGTCAGAGACTGCTACATAAAGTAACCCTCAGTACTCCCACTGATTTATGGTCTCAATCTATGGTGCAAGCCTTCTTCAGCACAGCGTGACTGTATGTGTTGTAAATGATGGTCCATTTACGAGTTAAATAGATACTTGTATAATGCATCTGTTGATTTAATATTAAAATACAGCGACGCAATAACCATGCCAGAAACACACGGCCAATCAGTATCAGTATTAACATTTTAATCTATGAATGAATCTACATTTCTCTTTGCAGATTACATATTTAATTTACTCACTTTAAACTGTATTTATCCTGCTGTTTTTAGAAGTATATTTTGACCTAACTTTTAAAAATCATATTGGGTTAAGGTCTGTCATTTTCCTTGTTGGGAGTGGTCTTGCAGCGCCCTCTGGTGATCAGCTGTCACTCATAAAGGTTTTACTATTCAGTGCACTTGAATTTCACTTCAATCTTTTAGAGACTGTAATATTACGTAATTAGTCCTCATGCAGTTACGTCTCTTTTCTTTTTGTTTGTTCTTTTTGAATTTTTGGTCTCAAGAGGTCTTAGTTCTTCTTTTTTTAAATAAACAATACAATAGCTACTGGTGTCTTCAGTGGAAACACACTGAGTTCCTTCAAAGGTTTCTTGTCTATTGGTAATGTTTCTGCAGTAAAAATGTGGCAGTAGTCCGTCTAGAACCAAAACAGAAAAACAATAATAGCCTAAGATGTTGTTCATCTAAGTTTATTTCTCACTTTAATCACATGTATTTTACTTTTAACCATCCTGAGAGGGGAAACTCTGTCTGGGTGTCCAGTTGCACTTTAAGCAAATTCTGAGTTATGTATTATCATACTTCAAGGCTGCTGAAGTTTTCAAGATTTATCCAAAACAATGTCCTACCTTTCCCAAGGGGGCTCATCTGTTGTCAGGGCAATAGTCCACAACGTGACAATGGTTACAACCGCGGCTACAGAGAATACCACGCTCAGAAGGCACAGCTTGCTCACTCTGCATTTTTCCTCCATGTTCTTCTAAACAGAAACTACCAACTGTTAAAACGGAGTCTCAGCTTTCATGCACAGTGGTAAATGGGCTTGAGCTTGTATAACCGACAGAAAGGGGTTTCCAGCATTTAAATGCCTGTTTCACAGAGTCCTGTTGGAAAAAAAATGGATGACATATTAGGTGGAAGAGCTGTTGTGCGAACAGTGCGACCAAGAATCGTTGATAACCAGCTGAGTAATTACAATGATGGATTATCTAGACTCATGTTTTAGTAGATGTTCTCATAACAGTCGTAAAACATTTCATGTCTGCTGAGCAGTCACATTGGAGTATGACGGAGATATTATATTGTCTTTGCGTCACTGTGTTCATAGGTCAAACTTTACTTCCCTCTCTGGACAGCGAGCAACGCCTCTACACTGAAAGACTTATTGATATTGATTGTATGGATGTTTCTCTGCATTCAAGTTGATGTGTTATCTTATCTTTTTATTCTATACAAGTGCTACCCTGCATAACTATTTGCACAAGTGTGTTATAGTTGACTGATGTACATATAAACGCTGTTGTGGGATATTCAGAATTTCCCAAAAGAGTGTCAAAATTATGACATTCTTCTGAAGTGGATCTTTTATCTTTTCTTCTTAAAGGACCAATATGTTAGAGATCTACTGAGTTAATACGACCTTACTGTATCATCAGACATTAAGGAAACATGCTTTGTTGAAGAGCTGGCTTCTCTGACAACAATACATCAGCCAGTATGTCCTCCTTCTAAGTTTAGATTCTGGTCTGGAATGGCTTGTTTTTGTTTTGACCAGAGAAGGTAAGCTGTTTTAATGCACCCCGACGAAGCCATTTTGGACGCCCTTTGGTTTGCCAGGCAAATCGCAAACCAACAGGTGTTGCAGCGATGGAAGCTGGCAAGGGAACTGGTTCAGATATAACTCATTCCACCGACCTAAAAAGCCACTGCATTTTTCTAATAAGCTCCACAACCAGGCAAGTGGTAAAACTAGGATAAATATTGGCGATGCTTTTGTGCAGAAAGGTTTCAAGACTGATGCAGAGCTAAAGCTTCTCTATCCATGACATGGCAACCTGCGTGTACATCGACTTTAAAGGGGCTATATATGTAACTTTCAAAAATACTGCGTTTGTAGTGATACCGCATGGCCGTCAGGCGAACTGCACCAGTAACCTGTTGCTCTCTCTCCCTCGCGTGCTCGTCATACGTGCTCGTACTTACACAAACAAGCATCAATATCGCCCCTGAAACACTGGATATTTACCGGCATAATGTTTACAGAGGAGGTAAGTGGTCATATACATGTGAGAGTCTGTGAAGGAGTCTGTGTGTCTCATTCTCCATCCTACAAACGACAGTCTCGGCAAGCACTGCCTGAGACCGGGAGTGTGTGATGAGTTTGTCCGCCTGTGAGAGCTCCTATAGGACGGATATAAGTGTGTGGAAGGCGGCCTCTGGCTGTGCAGGTGAAGACCGGGAGTGTGATGAGTTTGTAGTTTGTACTGTTGATTTCTGTAAGTGGAGTGAGGAGGACGTTGAGGACGCAAATAAAATGACACTGCCTGGAGCTTTCGCGGAAAATACGAGCCGGGGAAAATGTTATACAGGCAACACAGATAGACAGTGAACATCTACTTTTTCAATTCAGTTAAACGTTCGCTTATTAATGGCCGAGGGGGGAGACAGCTTTCCTTATTGTTTCGTATTTGGCCTGCAGTACCCATTTTAAACACTAGGTGTCAGAGTTACATATTGCTTCTTTAACCTTTGGAGATTATGTAACTACCGACAATCTACAATTCATAATGCACATGTTGTATTGATGCTTATTATTCACTCTAACCGTTTTATGTTATATTAGTTGATCAAGGCTGTAATGTTAGCTGGATTAGCATTACAAGCTAGCAGGCCTCTATGAACTTCCAAGGTCCCCACGTCAAACAGCAGCCTGTGGAGTCCCGTTTATGTTTAGCTGCTTCCGGAATGGATCGCTGTTTACTCTGTTCACATCATAGTAAGAACAACAAAAGACTAATTCTCCAAAGCTTCTTCGATAAAGTTCAATGACCAGCATCAAACAATCTGGAGCACTCCACAACTCCGGTAAAAACTCTCTTGTCCTGTCTGACATTAGGACTTTTGTGTGCAATGAAGAAACCCCTTGAAAAACAAACATTTGGTGTATTGTGCTGAAATCAGCAGCTCATCCCGGGTTGTGTTAAAAACAGTGTGGCAATCAAGTTAAAATGTCGGAAAAAAAACATATATTTTCATGAACCAGGCAAAACAGCAGATTTTAAACCAATGTGTTTATTTTGTTGTTAAAATAGAGTACAATATTTGTCTTTACATAAAATATCCAGCAGTGGTAATGACTTTGTGTAAAGTGGTGTATTTGTTTATGTTGTACTTTCTAATGTGTCCTATGGACATACTGTATGTGCATACATGCATTAAATCCAGTGTTTAAACATGTACATACATATTATCAATTCTTTAGAAGTGTAAAGTTTTGGAAGAGATTTATTTCCCTGATGGATCTAAACATCTAATCTTGAGAGGGATCTCTGGGATTTCATTTATTTTGTACACAATGATGAAATCAGACTTAAAACCAGAAGCAAGTGTGCTTCAGGCTAACTTGTGATGTTCACAGGCATCTTTCATAAACAAAAATATATAATCTGTAGAAGAATCTGAACAATAAACAAAGAAATGTTAATCAACTTGGAGATGTAGCTGGTGCTGAAGGTTGTGGTACACAGTGTTGGCACTTTGGGTGAGAAACATTACACTTACTGTAAAGGTACAGTACAAAAATGAAGTTAACTTTGACATCTTTTAAGTTCATATTAATAGATGGCTCAATAGGGATGTGAGTTTATTGGTATTGTGTGTACACTCAGTGACATAGACTAAATGTTATATACATGTTATGACTACAACATGATTATTTTATCATTACTGATTACCACCAGAATTTGAATGGAATGAAACGTTACCAAAAAATACATCATGACATTGTACTTGTTTTTACATTGAAGGGAGAAAAAGATTGATACTTAAAAATGGCATAAATTAAAAAAAAACAAGTCTTCTCTGGTGGTCTAACTATAAATATTGACTTTGTCTTTGTAATTTCAACACTCAAGGTTTGATGGCAACCAAACCTTCTTTAGTTTACTTCTTGGCACTCAAATACTAAACAAAAAGGAAACAACAAGCCAGAAAAAGATCCAAGTAATCATATTATGGATCTTATAAACAGTGCAATTTTCAGTTGCGAAGGTGTGAACCTTGTCTTCCTCCAAATACACATTTTCTTGTCATGAAAAAACAATACTTTCTTAAACAAGTAGTACAAGTAATAACGGAGCTGCAGCCGTAGGTGGCATCATCAGGGTTTTACTTCAGCTTTGAACCAATTCAGAACGCTCTGCTTGTTCTCTGCGATCCATTTCATGTTGGCAATGGTTCTCTCAATGGACTGATCCACTGCCAGGGTCCCAGAGCCGAAACCAGTTTCTGCATTATCTGCCTTAAACTGCTTAAGCTGTCACAAAAATAAAACAGATAATGTGAGTGTTGTTAGTGTCTGTGATGTTGCATTTTGAACACTGGCCGTGACAGAGATGGATAAATGTGATATGATATGAAACATACTTAAAAGCAGAGTCTTATGACTTTAAGTCCAATATACTATATAAAGTAAAAGAAAGACTAATTGATTGATTGATAGCCTATGGGAACTTCCTTGGACTCTGGAATAATTTCTCATACAGAATTAGATTTTTCGTCATTTCAGACTTTTCCTTGTTTCTGAAGTTTGATTGTCTTTATTAAAATTGGTGCTTTAAACTAGAATAACTGCTGTTATTTACTTATTATTGTAAAGCACATTAGGAAAATTAACCAAATGCGAACCATAATATGGACTAACATTCTTAAGAAATAAAAATGCCTACTAGGTAAAGATAGAAATGTGTTTAATCCAGGATAAAACATGATCATTATGAAGAAACATTGTGTCCAATAATATCCAGAAAATCTAACCTGTTGAAGCTCGTACGCAGTTGAAAAGCGCTCGGTGACTCCGTTGATGAGGTTGGAGAAGGAGAATGAGCCGCCACCATACCTGTGAGTAAACCACAGCGTATAATCAGGACCATTGGTATGAATTTTGATGTGAGACTGAATACTTTTCCTGCATGTCAGTGGATTTGTGAGATAAAACTGAGTTCTAGAGGGGTTGGTCATCAAAACCATTTTTTTTTTTGGAGCAAGGCTTATAGTTTGTAATATTCTGTTTGAAATATTAGCTGTTATCATCAGCTTGCCCCCGTGTTAGCCTCACACCATGCTGCTGACTTCTAAATATCTAGTTTCCCCTGCCTGGATTTCCTTTAAATGCTGCCGTTCTGGCCCTTTTCGTATCTCCATCACACTCCTGTTGCCGTTGCATTAGTGTCACGACTTTATCAGTCCCTACAGAGGTCATCAGCTGTGACCACCCTAGTGTCAGGTCTTCATGTTTGGATAAACCATTCATGTTTGGATGCCAATCGATTCCAAAATCCACCCATAGAGTGTATTGTCAAAGAGTTTCTGACAAGAATTTACAATCACAGATTATCTAAGGTGATAAATACTTGATTTACTTCTTAATCATGATTGAACTTTTGATATATTTAGTTCTAATAACACGCAGGACCTTTTATATGCTCTGTCTGTCAAGGTTTATGAGAGAGCAAGACCAAAGTCCATCTGAGGCAGAGTTTGAATAAAACGCCAATGTTTGGTCAATAAAAGCTGTCAGTTATAAAAGACTGAGCTGTAAAACGGCTTGCCAATATGTGATTATATGACTCCACGGTGTGACATGTGAAAGTCAAAGTTCAAAGAGATTTGTTAAGTAAGCACAGCAGATGTCTGTATTTATGAGAACCTTTTACATGGAACTGTAAAGCCCATTTTGGCATAAATTGTCAAAGTGGACAAACTGTGTTGCAAAGAAGACTTAAAGGAATTTAAAAAAAGACTGAGTTATAGATTCATCCAATGCCTTTCAGCCTTTAGCAGTAGTTAGCACTGCAAAGATGTTGGGTTATACTTACTGAGTGAAAATATATGTCCAACGAGCCCTGACAAAGTCCCAGGCCAGGGACTGACCAACAACATTGCCAGCAATGTAGACAATGGTGGAGGTGGCATCCTGCTTCCGGATCATGTTTGCATCCAGAGTGTACTCCAGATACCTGAAACGACAAGTGTGTACTAGTCAGTAATTGTCAGTTATTTTTGTAGCAAATTGTGAAATGGTATTAATAGACCTGTTGAGAAGCCAGGGCTGCTTTGTGCAAGCCAGAGCATAGCGGAGTTTATCAGCTTCAATAGCAATGCTGGCGTTCTTAAACTGGGTCCAAGCAAACTCCCACTCTGCAGCACCACCTGCTGCTATGGCATTACAGTACACAGTGGAACGCAGGTTGGGGTGGATCCTAAAGAATAAGGACATCTTTAGAGGTCAGTAAATCATGACGATGGATGGGTGATTGTACATAACATACTGTAAAAAGTGATCCAAATAGTGGATAGGTAATAAGTGAACATTCACCATATTCACATGGCGACCATTTTCATTTAACATCATGCTAAGGGTGGGAAGCTCAAATTCTGCTATACAGTCTACTGTTGTGTTCAGGGTTTGCAAATCGCCCAAAGATTAGGTAAGAGATCACTTAGAGAGTGTGATAATCATGATCATTTCACCAAAGATAATGATAAGTGAAGAGTGAAATCCAGCCATATGCGAAGGTAGTGTAAAGAATTGTATAACTCATGAGCTTCAGATAGAGAGCTGACATAAGCATTGAACCACTCAAACTAATTGAAATGATTGTTAGCTGAGAATTTACACCTTTCATCCTGTTGAAAAACTTTATCAAATGTTAATGTTACCAATGTTGTACTTACTTGCTAACTGCAATGTAAGATCTAAAGTGGTAAAATGCTAATAGTTACCTGAATTCAGCTAAAAGCCTGCTAGCTTGTTATCTGTATTCCTTATTTTTGTATTTACATAAACATTTTGAACAGTTGCAATCCATGTAGTGGTATCACCATGGTTGATCAGATTCCCAACCTTTATACGACTTACAAACAGGAACACGCCAGTACAATTTCAAACAGTGTTGAAGTTTTAAACCCTAAGCATGACATCACAAACTACATGCCACTGTGGGAATATGGTCGATTATGTTGAAGTTTACACTCACGGGTTGGTCTTATTGTCCATCCATTCCTTGAACCATGTCTTGGCTAGAGTTTGGCATTCTTCAAGACCTGACTTGCAAGCCAGGCTGATAGCATTCACCTGGTTATACCTGGATAAGGAGGAAACAGAAGGAAAGATTGCTGACAGAAGACCATACAAAATAGGAAGACAAGTGGTTGAAACAATGAAGTCAAGAGGACTTTCTGAATTGTGCTGTTGGTGAAGCCTTGTGACATTAAGCATTTTCCAGCAGAAAACTCAAATATATTTGTCTACTTTTGTTTGGTCGGTAAAATGCATTGTACCCACCTACCAGTGATCAAATTATTCTGGACTTAAAGGCAATAAGAATGACAAGACTGTACAGTATTGTGCTCTTGAAGTTAGGTCCTCATTCAGGTTTTCTTTGGTTGTTGGGATGTTACCAAACACAAACATGTATCCATATTACTGTTTGACTTGAAATCTAACATAACTTGTATATTAATGTATGTTTATAACTCAAATTTGAAAGTATAATGTTTTATTGCATCCTTTCAAAAGCATGAGAACATAACATGTCCAAACTTTTCTGTACTCACTGGTCCATGTGTCCAGCGGGTATTGTCGCCCAGCTGTCAGTCATGATCTTAAAGTATTCAAACAAAGGGGTGACCTGTTTCTTCAGATATTCCTAAAAAATCAACAAGATAGAGGTAAGGAAGATGAAAAAAAAAGTGAACTATTTATGTTTTTGCTCTTTTGATTTTCATGGTGTTTTATAGGTGGAGAGAAAGCACACCTGCATGACACCATAAACCTCGCTGCGGTCAAACATGAGTTCGAAGAAGTCCAGGCTGCCCAGGGCTGAATCCCATGGCATGTATTCCCTCTCTTGTGCCAGGTACTTGGTAGTTTTGAGGGCCAGCACTGTAGGAATGATCTTTGCCCTTTGGGATCAAACGATTGGGAACATTAAAGGTATATTCTAAACTTGCTTAGAATGATCATCATCAATTTACTTTCAGAGTGGCAAAATAGTTGTGTGACTTTACTATTGCAAAGATTTTCTTAACCCGCTTCATGACTGTTTATAAGATGTTGCTGCCTACAACATCTTTAATGAGTCTTCATGTTCTGCTGAAAATTCCTATTGACTTAATTCTTCTACAGCCTCACTGGCCTACGTAGAGCATTTAAGCTGACTCGTGAAATTCTGGTTTCATAATGGGGAACTATTGCTTTATTTGCAGGACAAGCTGTTAAGCGCATACTTATCCTGTATGTTTACGGGCTTCGGCGGCAACGTATGAATGTGATTAGTTAATATTCATCGACACTTTACATAGCAGCCTCTGCCATCAGTGTGTGAATGGGTAGGTGTGAACTGCAGTGTAAAAGCACTTTGGGTAATCAAAAGGCTAAAAAAGGGGCTATACAAGCTCAAGTCTATTAACCATTTACCTCATGGTCTGACATTTTGCCCACCTTTAGTATGGGCATTCAGCATTGAAACACTTCATATAGTTTTAAAATGGGAATCAGAATAGGTTAACTTTAAAGTGACCCCATGCTTAAGATATGCTCTACTATTGGTTGTTAGAATCCTTAAAATCCTGATTACATTTTTGAACACCTTAAGACCAACACAAAATGGATAACCTGCTTATAGATTTAAAAAATGGGTTTCCAAGTCCAGATAATCCTGTCCCAGGAAAAACCTTTTGAAGAACCTTAATTTCTATGAACATCTATCCTTCATACTGTGGAACAGGAACTCACCTGGCCAGGTTGAATGCATCATCGATCAACTGAGCTCTGTTGATCACGGGAATACGCTAAAATAAAAGCAAAATATCACTATTACTATGATTAAAACAACTCAGATTTATCATTTTAGGAAAATAGAGATCACTCAGATTAGTAAATATCGTCATTCCAGGATAGCTGTCTCACCTGATGGTCATTGTTCAATGTTGTCAGGAGTTTCTCCCAGTTGGCTTCATCATAGTTGACTCTGTAGTAACCTGACACGTTGTGGTTGGCAAGCACCCATTCAGCTTCTAATGCTTTCATTGCTTCAATTGTGGCTACAGGAGAAAGCAGGTGGAGGAGTTACTCATTATTGTTGAACATGTGACTAAACATTTTTATAGGTAAACACCCAAAAAAGTTATATGCTTTGACCAGTATACATTTCACAGTTTTTCTTAGTTTAAGTTTAGAAAAATGTCGCTCTGTCAGTGTGGTTTCCCCTGAAAAAATGTGTTAACATTTTCACGACTTGATTTTAATGCAAACAAATGTTGTTGTTGCCTTCCGCCACATTAATGTGAAAAGAATGTCACTGCTGCACCTTTGACCTGCTCATTTCACTTTGAGAAACTCCATGACAACTCAGTTGACAATTCAAAAGTAATTTGCACGTTTAGGCTTCAAACACTTTACTTTTTTACCGTTCATTGCTCTTACATTTACTTTTTTCATCTTTAGCAAGTTCCTTTTTCTGTATTTAATTCAGTGTCTTAACTTTCAATCTACTGGAAGATCCTTACGTCTTTCAAAATAAAAGCATATTTTCATTCAAAACAGGAAGTAGAGTACCAAGAACTTAGAACAGTAAAAAAATACAAAATAAAAGCATTAGGAAAAAAAACAGTTTTAATACGATTTATCGCAATTAACCATTGAAAAACATCGATTACTCTTGTTTTTGTTGTTGTTGAAAAAACTAATCATTTGATAGCCCTGTTAAGACTGAACTCTAAAGACAGGATACGATATGATACGACATCATAGCAGTAACAACAATCAATATGTCTACAATGATAGTAATAATTCCATTTATCATCACACTCTCCCATGCTAGGTTTGTTCATCTTACTTGATTTTTTAGTGAGCCATACTGAATCCTTGTCTGCACCAGTCTTCATCCACTTAATTGGAACAATCCATTCATACCTGTGGGATAAAATACTTTATTATCAATTGAACATACAATTTACTTTTTTAGTTTTTTAAGTGTATCAGGAGTAGACCTTGAAATACATTGTTGTGGTGAGGGTAACAGTAATGTTGTATATGATGAGGAAGTTGTATATATAGCAACATTTAGAGAAAACCCCCAAAATAACAAATGTATTGATGCAGAGGAAGCGAAGAATAACGATATGGCACATACTTGAAAATAGAAGGAGTGGTGACCTCAGAATCTGGATCTAAGAGGAAGTGCTGCTGGGATACAACCCCAGTGGTTGTATTTATTGTTACCACAGGAAAGCCCATTTGCAGAACCCAGGTGTTCATGATCTGATGGACTGTGTCAGGAAGTATAGTGCCACTCTCACTGACAGCCTGTGGATGCAGAGTAAAAGTGAAAAAATGAAAAGTAACAGTTGGCTGAAAGATACTGGACATTCTTTTGATTAATGCATTATATATTTTTTCTTCATCCTGAGACTTTTTAGAAAGGGCCATGCCTTTTGCAGATGGTTCCACAGATCTGTGTAGACTGCATTCCCAAATTGAAATTCATTCAGGTAGCTCTGCAGGGTAAACAAACAAGAGACACGTATGAGTTATATTTTGTTCCATGTGTTCTGTCAAAATGTTATGTAGCTTTGAACTGCCTTACAAAACAGAATAAACTCTACAATGAACCCTAAATAAAGTATGAGCAAATCCAACCAGTCCAGCCCAACCCCTTTGATTTTTTACGAATATTTTTGGAAAAATGTTGGTCAGTAAACAACAGAACAGCTGAAGAGAGACAAGAAAGTCAAGTGTGTTTGAATGAATGGGAGGAAATAGCCCCAAGATTGGCATCAAACCCAAGTGGCTGCAATAATGATGCCTTATAATGTTAACAGGGAGGCTAAAGCTTCTGCATCTATAGCACTAGAGTCAACCGCTAATTCACAAGAATCCTTAAACTGTATATCCTTTCAACTGTGATTGCCTTTCTGAACTCTCTAGGCTCTGCTAACTCTGGCACTTTTGATGATAGAAGATGCAATCATAGTGAATTCAAAACCCTGTTAGTTCCTTCAATTTGTGCTCCAACAGAAACCGGCCAAGTAATCATAAAAGTCTTTCCTGTAAAAATATAGTCCCTTGGTTGAATAATGTTGTCTGGCATATCAAGAAACACCCAAGTTTGTACCTCGATATTTTGTTGGGGAGAACACAGATGCTGATACTCTGATGGATATTTAGCTGAAATTACTTCTTAAAACTGCAACCAGAGGTTGCAAATTGGTATGCTGTTCAATGTTAAGTCCTGATTATTGACTAGTCATATGTCTATATTGTCTTTATCTATTCATAAAATAAAGCAAAATTAAGAATTTGGAGCATAAATCAAGCATGGCTGTTTTAGAGTCAACTGTTGAGCATATCAACTTGCATTGGACTGAGTAAAGCTAACCAAATCTGACAAAGGCACAATACACAAGGTTCTTTGCTGTTCCCAATAAAAGGGGAAGCTCCACGTCAGCATGTATTATTTTTTTCAGGTAACCAATAAACATCTCCAAAAAGTCCCTACCTGAAGTCCCTTTGTGAAGACTGGTTCTGTCAGGAAATCGGACAACATCCTCAGAACAGATGCTCCCTGAGAATGAGCAAACAAATTGTATATGTTAAAACATTTGATTGGTCTTGGATTCTGAGGTGGGAAAAGTGTTCAGCCTAGAGTGTATTCGGTTACCTTGCTGTATGAGATGGCATCGAAAAGCTCACTAATCTGTTCTGGTTTCTGGATGTCCTCTTCTTTCGAGGACAAAGGGTGAGAAGATGCCAGGGCATCGATGGCAAACACCCTGTGGACGTCGTTGAGCACGATGAGGTCTTTCTATTAGAAAAAAATACAACAGCATCAACAAAACTTGCCTGATGCCTTCCATTATGATCCTTCATTGCTCTTCAGTGGTTATCGAGGCCATGAGGTGCAGGAGAAATCCTTACCAGGTTCCAGTCAGGTTCAGCTTCATCAGCTCCAAGGTACTCAACATAGGATGCAAAGCCTTCATTCAGCCACAAGTCATTCCACCACCTCAGGGTCACCAGATTACCAAACCACTGAAAGGAACAGCACAGAGAAAAGATGTGGATTATATGCCAAGAAAGACTAAACACATGAGTAGATCTTTTCAAGTTCAAAAACCTGCAGAATGAAGATATGAGAAACAATCAAGACAAGGCTTTGACTCTGCTTCTATGAGGCTTGATACACTTCATAATTTATGTCCTAAAAAATGTTGATACGTGATTTTCAATTTGAGACCCTTAGAGTAAAAAGTATATAGGAATTTACGTTTTTCCCTTCAATTTCAAAAGAACCAGACCAGTTTCCTGTCTCAAATATGAAAGGATAATTGTTGTTACTCAATCAACAAATGCCAAGTCACCAAATTGAGAATCACCAAAATGACCTTAGGTCTGCTTTGAAATAGCTGTGACTTGACTTGGTCATGCCCTCCTTGTTGAAGTCGGTGCTGATTTAACTTGGATTTGCCCCTAAGGACTTGAAATTTGAGTTAAAACCATGTTTGAAAAGACTTGCAACAGGGTGTTAATTGGCTTTCACGGACTTGATAACCCTGTAGCTTGATAGGACTTGCCCTTGAACACTTGATACTGCACTTGAAACATGCTTGGACTTGACTTGATATCTTCCCTGGAATATTTTCTGATTTACACTTATTAAATATTTATTAAACACAGATTAACCTTTTCCTAAAAGGTAATACAGGATACAACATTGTGAAGTGATAGGGTTTGCATTGTTAAAACCTTACCATGTGAGCCAGTTCATGAGCGATAATGGAGGCAATTCTCTCCTTGTTGGAGTTGGATGAGTACTCTTCATCATAGAGCAGTGCTGTCTCTCTGTATGTGATAAGACCCCAGTTCTCCATGGCTCCAGCGTTGAAGTCTGGTAAAGCTATCTGATCTGCACAAAAAGAGACATTATTTTGGATTTATAACCTGTTGAGTTTCTTTACAACTACTTGTTACACTAACAGTAGTTTATCTGCACCAGTTTTAAACATAGGCCGTATATAAGAAGAGAATTTGGCCACCTTGACATCAACCATCTGATGTGGAGTATCATTTTCAAACCTCGAGTTGGGCTTTTGGGAGCCATAATAACCGATATTGAAGTTGGTGAAGACTGAGAAGAGCAAAGGTTGTCAAACGCTAAATATCAACTAAGTGTTTTTTTTTGTTAGCATGGTGCAGCTGTTTTATGATTACTGCAATTTCCGAAAGCATGTCAGCTATATCATCTGGTGAAACTAGGTGTTCACAAAGATCATGTAGCCATGACTTCCTTTCCCACGAGAAGGCCACTGATTACAGTCCTAAAAGCTTACTTGAGAAGCAGGCATGGAGAAACTGCGTATAAAAAAAGCTAAATCAGACTTGGATGATACAATATCAAGAATAAAGTCTTTAAAAACACATTCAGAGTCTATCGATTGATTGGCTAAGAGTTTTTTTGTCACTGGCGATAAATGTGTCATTACAGGTAAAGGAGTCCTTGTGTAGTGATTGTATTCATTTGTGGGACGTGTTCATATGTGACTTCAAAGAGCTTAATATGAAGATTGGTTTCCAGAAGGGCTGTTTTCCTGCACAGCCATAAGCAGCTGAAATGCTAATGAACAATAATTACAAACTACAAACAGAAACTGTCACTCTTCCTACCTTACACAATTTCATGCAGAATCTGTTTAAAGAGAGTGTGATAACTCGCTAATTTTGAAATGAAAAATCAGGCATGAAAAAAGATTTCTGCACAACACATTTTGAAGTTGCCATGGTAGCGTAGCCTAAATCCCAAGGTAGCCATGTCCAAGGTAATCGTAACCTGCTTTGAAATCAATAGTCTGTAAAGATCCTAGTTTACTATATTAACATAATGGGGTATTGAAGATTACTCTAAACTGAGGAGTTAGACCATCAACTCATTAGGGGCAGCAGTGCATCAACGATACAATTGGTTGTTTCTCAATTGGAAGGATTGTGGATCTATTCCCAGCTCCTGAAGCCCACATATTGGGCAAGACAATGAAGTGCAAATTTCTCCCATTGCCATGAACATTATTGTGGGAATGTGTTTGAATGTTTTTAGTTCATACTTTAAACAGCAGCCTCTGCCATCAGTGTTCAAATGTGGAGTGAATATGACATGACATAGGTGAAAAATAAACTGAGAAGCAGTTGTTTTCTCATAGAGGTGTTGCCCCAAGCAGGCCGTAACAAAGTATGCAGCTGTAACGCACTTGTGGTTTAGCTTCACTTTTGAAACCAATAGGCTACATCTACTTCTCATGTAAAGTCAAGTCAAAAAATTTTTAAAGGGGCTGTTACAGAATAATAAGGAAATGTCTGTCATGAAAGACTTTATTTCAATCAGGTTATCAAATTGTATCTGTTAATAAATGATAGTTTACGGGATGCTCTTAGATCCTGTTCTCTAAACCCCCGTCGTAAAAAAAAGGAAAAATACAAAGTACAAACCTTCATGTGACTATCAGATAGGTCTTGTTCAATAAACACTTCAAACAGGATGAAGGATGAGCACTTCATATGATGTTTGGATATTGCTGACACAGATGTTTTAATGGGAGTGGCTGCCGTTGTCTCAGACCATAATAGGAGTTAGTTTGGTTTGATCATGAAAACACACACCAAGGCAACAGACATTGGAGAAGAACTAGAAAAGCATTTAAGCTTTTCATCAAAGGACGATATGCGAGGAAGTGAAAATAAAGCACTACATCAAAGAAAGGTGTTGTGTTATAGTGTTGTTGTTGTTGAGACAGGTAAGGTAAAGGGACTTTAATTTTTCACAGCCAAGCTACTGCAAGCCCTTTAGCTTTCTACGTAAACTTCAAATGCATGTTAACACAGAAACTGGACTTACCGGACTTTGGCAGAGGGTATTTGGAATTATAATATTTCTCAAAGAACTTGAGGATGGGACCAGTTTTGTTGAGGGCGTACTCTCCTTGCCCAGCATCAATAGCCGGCTTCCGTGCAAAGATACGGATCTAAACCAACATCAAACAATACACTTGTTAAAAAAGACAGGCGTTATCGTGCACATTTATGTCAGCTTGGTTATCATTTTCATGTGGTTATTAAATGTAAGATTCTTTGTTAATTAAATGTAATTATCCCTGCAATAAGTTCATTTTTCTCTGACAGATATTCTTCTTTAAAAAAAAATTCTGAAAATGCTGTTTTTTGTTTAAATGATAAAGATACAACCCGGCTTCAAATCAGAGTCACATTTCTACGACGGAGTATAATCGCCATTTAAAAAAAAAAAAATCAAGATCAAAGTCGTACATTTACGAGATTAAAGCTGTAACTTTATATATATATATTATTATTACTAGAATAAAGTCTACAATTTACAATAAATTCGTAAATCAATTTAGATTAGGTTGTATCAGAAGAGCAGCCATCTGCCTGCGCGAAAATGATGAAAGAAGAACCCTCAAATACATTTCCTCTGCCACGAAAGAGACCACTTCCTCCGAGTCAGTGTGGTTCTCCCTCCGGAAAAGCCCCAGTTTCTCGCAGTATCTTTTCAGGGTCCTGATACTTATGACAATGTGATGATGATGATGTAGTTTTTATATCTGTACAAGTAAAGCCCCAACACAACTAATCAGATAGTTTGAGACCTTGTCAAACTGTTGTTTTAAAGCAGCTCATTCCACAGAGAGTTAATATAGATCAGCTACACAAGATGCTCCATGTTCCTTATTTTCATACAGATGGCTGCTGTTCTTCTAATATTGGCTAACTACAGACTACAATAGCAACTTTATTATCGTTATTGTACGACTCCATTCTCGTAAATTTCTGACTTTAATCACAGAATCTCTAAATGAAATTCCCTCGAATTTGGCCCTAATTTTCCTCCGTACCCTTCAGCTAAAAAAAGTCAATGTTTGTGTTTTATGTACATTTTTAATTTAAAATTGTTATTCCAATTTTATATTGTATGAGCTACCAATCAAGGGAAATAGCTTGAAAACAATAAAACATATTATTCTGGTTGTGGTTTCCATTACATCACACCTTCTAAACAGTATTCCATAACGATATGGCTTCACTTGCATGCCATTACATGCTGCATATATTTAGTGGCTTAACAAAAACCAAAGTGAAAAACAAACTAAACTACACTCAACTTTGAGTGGTGACTCATTCATTAAAAAACATTAGAGTTAAAAAAAAGTGCAAAGTTTCAGGCATATGAGTATGTTTTATGGGATT
This sequence comes from Tautogolabrus adspersus, assembly GCA_020745685.1. NCBI lineage: Eukaryota > Metazoa > Chordata > Actinopteri > Labriformes > Labridae > Tautogolabrus > Tautogolabrus adspersus. Next base: position 10,918,131 of record CM036539.1, read on the forward strand.
GTGTCGTGAACAAATTAAACAGTTTTCTATTTTAGTTATGTAGCTTGAGTAGCGTTAGCCCATTTTACCAAAAACAAGCTGGTTAATAATTGTTTGTCCTGCGTTATGTATCCCTGTAAGTCTATCAACCTGCTGATGTAACTGTCACCATGTGTGTGCTGTTGTAACGTTAATTGCTTTGACTATTTGCAATAAAATGCAAGGAAATTAACAACGTCTAGTCTGTTGGCGTGGGGAAATGATGGTGGAGACACTTACCAAAACTCCATCAATGGTTTGATTGATGAATCCAAAGTCACTGACAATGAATGCCAACAAGTAGGTGGACATTTTCTCAGTTGGCTCAAAAACAGTCCTCTGCACAACCTGACCGTCCATGTTGACATGGCCTGACTCTGTAAAACATAATTGGACAATAAGATTTGTTACTTAATAAGTTTTTGTACTTTATACGTCATATCTCTAAATCTCTGTGGTATTATTTTTCTATCGCTTTATCACATCCTGCTGTCCAGTCCATTCAAAATTCATAACAATTCAGATACATTTACTTCTACATCCAGCCTTCCTCATTCACTTATTACAGTTTGTCCTAAACTGGCAAGATAAAGTTGACCATTGTTTGTTATAAAACGTACCCTTTTCTTCCCCATTGGACAGGGCTACAGTTCGGTTCTGGTGGATCAGAGTGATGTGGAAAATAGCTTTCATAGCAGGTTCATCGAAACAGGGGAAAGCCTTCCTGGCATCTGTTGGCTGCATCTGAGTCGTAGCAACAACCCTGACACGATGTAGACAATAAGTTCAATTAGTCAAAGGTATATAAACGTTATGTCTATGTATTTTACACACTTTAGTCTGTAGTGGTATTGTTTAGTCCAGATTCACATGAAGACTTGATTAAGTGTGAAACTGCAAGGATACGTTATTAAAATGAAAAGGCCATGTGCTAATGTCAATCTAGTCCTTCTTCATGTTTTATGAGACACATAACTAGAAATTGTCAGGTCTACTGGTTTAAGACCAGTTAATGCAAGACATTTAAACCATTTTAACCAACAACTATCCAGTGTTATATGAAGACAAGAAAAAGTCAAATCAGTACAATAAACTGAGTACATAGACATATTTTTTTTCTTGATGTCCATCTGAACAAAATAAAACTCATGTATTTTAATTAGAAGTACATTATTTTTCTTGAAAAAGAAAAGCTTTTTCCATGTGCCAACACACATTAGGTGTTGTTGGCACATACTTCATGCCCTGCAGTTTCTTTCTTTTTTGGAACAATCCCCCAAATGTAGTAGACCTGTTATTTAAAACCCAATATGGTACCCCATTGGCAATCATCGTCTCATAGACGAGATAAGCCTCTGGGAATAGATGCCCATTTCCCAGTAATTTCAATGAAGCCTTTTTAGTCCAAAAGATACTTCTAACTAAAATTCAGTACATTAAAATTCATATTGATTAACACGTGAAAAATGTCTTTCCTTCCACGTACACAATTCAGTGTTTTATAACTTCAAGACTGTACAGAACTTCAAGGATGTCAGCGACATGTTATTGATATTTATTAGTTTGTGGGTGGCTAAACATGACCCAGGTGTGACTGTTTTACGTTAACCACATGTTAGAAAGGCTTTCCTCTTACCCAACCTTCATCCTTTATTGGCATCTATTTCCACACTTCTGGCCCCTACTTTACCAACACATTACTGTACATGTCAGTATGTCTTGGTCTGTTTTGCCCACCTAAAGTGTACTATATTTTCAAAGTATATCTGACTCCTAATAATCTTACTTTTTCACTCCATCCTCAATGTATTCACTCCTGTAGAAGCCTCCCAGGTCATCAGCCAGCTCTCCAGTGAATTTGGTGGAGAGTTGGTACGTATGGTCCTTCATCAGTTTACCGTCCAGCTGCACGACCAGGTACTGGGTCTCAATCTTGAGCCAGGATGTCTTGATAGAGGGGACTTTGCCTCCACTGACTGATTTGAGCGTTGCGTACTGGTCATTCTCGAGTTTGGTGTAGTTCAGCTTATTCGAGTGGATAAGAATCAGGTCGGTCTCCTCAACACACTGAAACTCCACACTGGAGTCACCTGAAACAGAGTGACAGAACTTAGAATGTGGTCAGCTCTGCAAAAAAAAATGTTCAACCCATTTGGTTAATTTGAAGGAATCGGAAACTGACATAGATTTTGTCAACTGAAAATCCATTGAAGTATTTATGTACATATTTATATAAAAACAGTTACCTTGAAAAGTGGTTTCCAACTTTAGAGCCATGTGGCCAGATAAAACAAATGTCCCTGATGAAGGCCACAAGCCGAAACCCGTCGGTCTAAATTGTGAATAAAGTTGATTTTCTTACTACAAGTGTTGCTGGAGCATGTTGACCTCTTCTATGCCTTTCACTCTTCATGCACCTTGCTAGTTGGTGACGTTTGTGCCAGAAAATCCTCTGCTTCGCCAGATAAAACAAAGCCAGGCTTTACTTGGTTTGGTTTAAAAAGCTTTAAAGCTGCTGTGGGGAGTTTTTAGTTAATAAGGAAAGAGACTGAAATAAAAACTGATATCTCTTTATGGCCCTAAAAAAGCAAATGAAACCATCAATGACAAGATTGATTATTTCTATAAAGTTATTTTTAATGTCTGAAAACGCTTTTTGTGGGAAGGTGTCAGACGAGGTGATTAACAACACGCTGCAAAAACTGACTTCATTTACATTTTTCACTGCAAAGATTCACAGTGAGTGATAAATGTGACTGTTAAATAGATAATGGGGAGATTAATTTTGTTAAAAAGTAAATCACAACTCTCATGTAAAGGGCAGGAGCAACAAAGGGTAAGGTTTGGGTCCAAGGTCCTCAATGTATAAAGTACTGTATGTTTCAAAACAGACATCTACTTTGCTTTTTTGTGAAAATGATGAAACAAAAAATTAAGAAACATTTTAACATTCACTGTTTACAAAACCTCTTGTCCACTGTTTTCACAGGGGAATTAAAAGCCAGACACACAGATATGTTTGACCTATCCACCGCCCATGAGCCCCAAGCTGACAGTGATGCTGTTCAAACAATGTCCTCCGATTCAACGGACACCAAAACAATAATCTAACAGACATCACACTTTATGACATGCTGTTGAAGCTGTTACTTATCGACCATATGACACATTTTTATCTCCATCCCTGACAAAGCGATACGTCTAAATTCCTGTTGTTTTTCAATATTCTTCACCAAAGATGAGAAGATTTTACACCCTGAGTACCTGCTCAATGCATACTTTGTATAAAAGAAGACCACCTCACGTTACAGTATAACAAATATTCAACCTTACCAGTAAAGATGTAGAGTCCAGTTGTTTTGTCAGGAGTGAGTCGTGGCCACAGGGTGACGTTATAGTGGTCAGGCACCAGGCTCTTGGGCAGCCGATATTTGTCCCAGGGCAAATTGGACGGGGCAGATGTAGTGACGGGAGGTTTGGATGTTGTTCCTCCATCAGTTGGTGAGACCTCATTATTTTTGGCTTTTTCCTGGGAGTAAACAACAGACAGGGCGATGATGGTAGACACAGCCGCTACACCCACGATGGCACCCACTATGCCAATAGTTTTGCTGATAAAGAAACCTTTCGCCATGTTGTCGGTCTGTTAGGAGCCCCACACTGAGACAGCACACGAGAGGGTGGAAGGTGAATGTCTTTATGTAGCCATTTCCCCTCCCATCTATGCACCAAGTGATACATTAACAGTGGGATTGTAAATACTGGCTTCACCTGGGGAAAACAAAACTGACTCTGTTACAATAGTCGTGTGGGTAATTACTATACTTTTTCATAATTCAAGCCTGTAGGTTTTTCAAGATGACAATCAAGTTAACTTAATGTAAAAGTGGACTTTCTGTATTTTATCACTGAGACATTTGAAATGGAGGTAATAAAGTCAGGGAAACTTAAACTATCAAAACACACCTATAAGAGGAAAATATTTAAAATCCTTAAAAATCAAAATTGGGTACGACATGTAAAAAATCTTCAAAACTCACACAGCAACCAATCACCATTTACAACAACTCTTCTTTTTTTTCAAATGAACACAATAAAAGTCTATTTTCAGACAACAGATGAGCCTTCACCTTTGGTTTTTAGTTTTTCTGGAACATAACCTGTAGGTTTCACCTTGATCACATCAGTACGGTTATGGTTCTACAGCTCAAATATATAGGCAATGGCTTAGTCAAGAAGCACCTTATTTGTGGTCTTTTCTCTCTGAATCATTCTTGAATGTCACTTTCACCAAGAAAAGAAGGACAATTTCATGTCTGCAAATATGTTGCAAATGCTTTGCTTTACAAGAAAATATAACTCTTGATGTTTTGATGACAGTCTACTTTGCTGAGTCATTTGTTCAGAAGTTATTTGAAAACAAAGACTCTTCATAAAAGTTGATGTAGCTTAATGTCTGAGTCTGGTAAGAGAAGCAGATGCCAAAGTGTTTTAAACTATGTTTTTTTTCTTCTAATAGCCAGCTTGGGGCGACCCCAACTGTTGCAAAAAGAAATTGATTGCATAAGTCAATGAGAAATGGACCCTACACATTTTAGGTGATTTGTAGAGTTAATGGTCTCAATTGCTACTTTTCTTTTCTCTTTAATTCAGCATGATATTCATTTTGGAAATCATCTTCCCATTAACAACAGAGCTAAGAATAAAGCAGAATTTACTTTAGGACACAGCTACTTGTTTCAAATCGCTGAGTGCAACTTGTAAGCTGACTTTGTTTGTGTACAATTGAACTTAAACACACTTCAAGGTCGGCTTTTCATTTTTACTGTAAGTTCATTTTGTTTAAACCATTCTTAGATCATATAGCTTCAAGCTGCACCTTGCTAACCAAGCTCATGCTACCACTAGCTGATAACTCCTCCTCCTTTTTCCAATATGGAGACTTCTGGCAACAAATAAACAATTTGGTGACTGTCAAATTCAAACCTTAAAAGCTATACTCCACAAGATGGTGTGTAATAATGTCCCTTTGGCTACGTTCACTTCCTGTATATAATCTACATGTGAAACTACTTAGTTACACTCGAAGCATTAATAGAAAGTAATGTTGACACTTTAAAACAGATGATCATCTGAAAAACAAAGCAGCTGTCTTCTACTTAATATAAATTGTAGTGCTTTTGTTTGTGTTAGAAAGATATTTGTACGTTTACATCAACTAATACAAAGTAGGCTACTTGTGGGTTGAGTCTTGACCTACGATTTAAACTGACTTACTTTCCCTTTAAAAGAAAAAACAATCTTTGTGTTATAATTAAGTCAAAATGTTGTGTAAATGTGGAGGATAATGGAGGATGGAGGATGGAAGATAAAACCGTAGGGTTTCTTTGTAAAAAAGCATTTGGGAGCTCTATCACTAAACGGCTTCCTTTAGCTGAATCTCTTTATTGATCTCTCTACTGTTGTTCTCTTTATCTTCAGAGTGATTTATCAGATGTTCCATCTGCGGTTAAACATTAACAGAGGGGCAGTTTTCCATAATCCTTTTTTTTATGAATGTCATTTTATGATCACTCAGCAGTAAAGCACAGTCATCATGAACAGGAGGGGGAGAGGAGTTATCAAAGATTACATCCATCTGCAGCCCTTCACCCTGCTGGTTACCGTATCTCCTTATCTCTCCATCGACCTCCTGGCCTTCCTCCCGGCTCAAACAATCAGACAGAACTTGAACAGAAGGCGTTTTCATGTTATGTAGCACTTTGGCAAGAGTGTACAGTGGATGATACAGCTGATTTAACTGGAGATATGGTGGAAATGACAGCTTAATATTTGAAAGTCTTTGACTTGATATCACATGGTTCTGACTTTAGCAATTGCAATGTTGATACCGTCATCCAATTTTCTTTCCTGCTTTTTTCTACCCTCCTATGCTATTCGACTTCCTGGTAGGAGCCCAGTGTGGGAACAGTGGTGCATGCACAGAACGCTTACTGTAGCCCATTTTGGGGCAGATTGAGGTGTATACATGAAAGAGTAAATTGACATCTAACTGCATTATCTAGAGTCCAACTTCATGAAATTTGACTTGTTAAGATTTACATTGTAACATGTTTACATGTATCTTTAAAGTCCAGTTGTATTTGGGCAAGCACAATAAATCATCATGTACGCACTGACTGTTATATATTAATGAGGGATCAAAAATGTAAGTGGTTACAGGGAAATATGTGAAACCAATAAGGACCTTTACTCCAGAGTGGATGATCATCTAAGTTACATGATAACATAAACAGAGATAATTCTGAATTATAAGTGAGAACAGTATGATAAATTGCTCATCAATCATACTGATAACTTTCTGCATGAGTCATTAAAGAAAATGGAACATTAGTTCCCTGTGTCAATGTTGAATAACAACATTTCAAAATGTCTTTTATTCAGGCTGTTGAAAATCACCTGTCCATTCATACAGCCTGTCTTTCAAAGTCATGCACTTTTATACACATAACCCATGTTACCCCCACAGCATCTCAACTGTGACACACAAAGAACTTTTTTAGTTTCTTACAGTTACCAGTTTTTCAACCTGTGTTAACCCATCAACAGCAATATGAGCCACCCAGTGCAAATACTAGAGCCATCCAGCACTTGTGGAGTCATGTGACCGAGCAGAAATACAGATAAAAGTCCACACAGAGTGGTCGTTAGGGGCAACTAATGGGTCAGACAACGCTGGACTTTCACCCAGGAGATCTTGCTTTGAGTCCCGCATGTGAAACATCAATTAAACCTTCATGTGAACATCATGTGTTTGACAACAGAACCAAGTCCTTTTGGTGCTTCGACCTAACCAAGCAGACTGTTTAACAAGGACCAATTCTACAAAAGGAGAAAAAATACTAAAGGTTACTCTGAAGACAGTATTCTCTTTATATCCAACAGTTATAACAGTATACAGTACAACAATACACTATGACATTTTACTCTTATATTGACTCCGCAACAGCGTAATATTGGTGTGCTAGTGTGTGATTTTACATTGTGTCAAGATTCAAGATTCAGATTCAAGATTCAAGATTTTTATTTGTCACAAGCTCATACAGATGTGCAGTGAAATGTAAAGACTGTTCATGCAATAAACACTCAAAAGTTACTTCTACACATGTAAATGTAGAAATATAAAATACAACTAAAAAAGAATATACAAATATAAAAAATGTAAAAAGTGGAAAGTGTCAGTGTGTCCAAGGTGTGAATGTTCAGATTGGAATGTGTGTGTGTGAAACAGTTCTGTTTTTTTATTCATGAGGTGCTATGTTTTGAACTGAGAAGGGTGGAGTTAACAGTCCAGACAGCTTGAGGAAAGAAGCTCTTCCTGAGTCTTTCTGTGTTCGCCTTGACGTGTCGAAGGCGCCTGCCAGAGGGTAGCCACATAAACAGTCCATTACCTGGGTGGTGGGGATCACTCATGATCCTGTTTGCCCTGGCTGTGCTCCTGCTTGAGAAGATGTCCTGGAGGGTGGGAAGTGTTGTACCCATGGTACGCTCTGTTGACTTCAGCACCCTCTGCAGGGCTCTTCGGTGACGCACAGTGCTGTTCCCGTACCACTGGGTGATTTTTCCAGTCAGCACACTCTCCACCGCTCCGGAATAAAAAGTCTCAGGACCTACACGGACACTTTGAATCAGCTGTCTGAGGTGATGGAGGCCCTGCCTCGCCCTCTTCACCTGACTGTCTATGTGGGTTGTTCATGTGAGATCCTCAGAGATGTGCACCCCCAGGTACTTGAAGCTGCACACCCTCTCCACCAGCATCCCATCAATCCTCAGTGGGGTGTAATCCCTCTGCTGTCCTCTCCTAAAGTCGACAATCAGCTCCTTGGTTTTGCTGTCGTTCAGTGAGGTTTTGATGTCTGCTCATCGTTGTTGCTGATGCGACCAACAACCACCGTGTCATCTGCAAATTTCACAATGACGTTAGAGCTGCTTGTGGCCACACAGTCATGTGTGTACAGGGTGTAGTGCAGCGGGCTGAGGACACAGAGCAGGGGGCTGAGGACAGAGCGTTAGAGAGTTTCTGAAGCACAAGATGCACAACGTTAAACAAGCAACAGAAGCTTCACCTACAGACACACACTGAACGTGCCTACACACACCGATTGTCAAGCATGACCTGAGTGCTCACACTGCAACTGTTAAATCATGTGTTAAATAAAAACATTGCCAAAAAACACTATTGCTCTCTCTTATGAACAGGCACTCAACACCACCAATACAAGCAAAGCAGCTGTTAAATGATGACAAATATTCCCTGGCAGCTAGAGGTCAGCACACATTTACACATGTACAAATTTCTCTTTCGTTATTGTAGGGGGAAGACGCATCAAACAGACATGCCTGCTGTTGCCATGGTTGCTTTCAGACGCTGTCTGCCCGGCAAAATCAGGGAAAAAAAGCCCTGAAGTTTGGGAATGGGCCCCTGGCTCTGCTCTTACTTTGCAAGTGAGTAGAGTTGCAAAACCAACATTTCTGACATGCAATAATGTGGTCGTTTGCATTCACACACGCAGTTAACCCAGAAAATGTCAAGACATTTTTAGGAGTGTTGTGCATGGAAATGTTAGTGGCTAATTTGCATGATGTTTAAAAATAAAAAGACTACAAATGAATGTGTCTCTTGTGATTATTTTTTATAATCCTTGTAAATAATTTGACATTGTTGAAATGTGGAGAATTTAAAAATCTCTTCATTGTTATTACCAATTCATTGCTATATATTTCTATGATAAATTGCTCTTTGTTTGTTTAGGAGCATTTGTAAAGATGTGGATGATGTCATTATCCCATTTCTTTTCATGCTGACCCTGAAACAGGTTTTTGACATTCACAGTGTTGCAATATTTAAAGCCCTGCATAGTCAACATTATGTGCATTTCAAGCAGCTACTGTGTCGGCCATGTTTATAGGTTTATCTCACATGATATAAACCCTCCTCTGAGATAAACGGCATTGTTAAAAGCCTTCAGAGAACAACATGTTAGACACTTTAAAGGGCTTTAATACATTTATGGGTTGTTGACAAGAAAATGTGATATGAAGTCAGAGTTTAAATTGGGTTCAGTCAGTGAGCAAGAATAGTTCAGTTTTACAACAACCATGGCTATTGTGTTACCATCGGTGGCCTTGTTGTTATCTCTGTGATACTCAGATAAAGGGAACTCTGACACTGACTGTCAGGTCAAAGTCAGGATGGAAGAGTGCATTGATTGTGTCGAGGTTGAACTAGCAGTGTAATGTTGTGAAGTTCCATTGATTTTGGGATCCTCTGACAACATACATTTTAAAATGCAGCAGATGAACAATTTAAATGAAACAAACGTTCAAACCTATTGAACACTCGAGGTGCACATCGCTGTATTTAACAATATTTTGGGTAACACTTTACAATAAGGGTACATTAATTAATGCATTAATAAGCATGAACTAATGGTTACTAACAGTTAACTAATGTGTAATCATTTACTAAAGGTGTTCATGTTAACTAAAGTATTCATTAATACTTTATTTAATCGTTTCTAAGGATGCTATTAACATGAGTTAATACAGTAATAAGCCTTAATTAACAGTTAATTCCTATAATAATAAACATTAATAAACCCTTAACAAATGTCTCTTGTTAACATTAACTAAGGGTTTACATGTTTATTAAGGTATTAACTAATATTACTAAATGATTGGTAAGGATGTTCATTTAGATGCATGTCTGGAGTTTCACAGCTAAGTCATTTCATGAAGACAAAACTGTTTTTATTCATGTTTATTTAAGGTTCATGACTGTCCACTTTCTTGTCTATCCTCCAACTGGTGACTTATTTTTGGTAAAGGTTGAGCTCAGTGGACCACACCATGGTCTTCATGTAGAGGTTTGCTTGTTCCTTTATAGGGCGGCAGTAGCTCAGTCCGTAGGGACCTGGGTTGGGAACCGGAGGGTCGCTGGTTCAAGTCCCATGCGGACCAGATCTGGAAATTGGTCTGGTAGCTGGAGAGGTGCCAGACCACCTCCTGAGCACTGCCGAGGTGCCCTTGAGCAAGGCACCGAACGCTCCATCAGCTCAGGAGGTGATCCTGTTTGTGCATGTGTATATATCAGCCTATGTGTGTGTTGCATGACTTAAACAGAGTGTAAAAACAGAATTTCCCCTTGCGGGGATCAATAAAGGTAAATCTTAATCTTATCTTCATGTAGACATTCTTAACTAATAGCCTAACCTGTCAAATATTGTTGTATGTTATATGCCTTACTTAACCATAATTAACTATTTATTAATGCTCTGAATAAGCATTACTTAACCATAATTAACCATTTATTAAGGCTCTTTGTGACCCTTGTAAATTTGAAACAATCACACAGATTTTTAACAACTTCCGGTGGTGCTGCCCTGCTTGCGACCCGGACTCAAGTGCTGCTGTTTGGCAGCGCTTTGAGTCCAAGACAAATTTCCCCAAGGGGACAATAAAGTGTATTGTATTGTATTGTATTGTATTTTAACATGAGTGAAACATTACCAAATCAAAATCATTCATCATGACAACCATCTGTTTTCCACACTTATAAAAGATGGCTACTTTTTGCTTCACATTCAACATTCTTTATTAAGAAAATTTAAGAATTTTAGCGTTCTTTGAAAGGTATAATAAAAAGGTGATTTAACAAATTCACTGTGACGTACTCCTTGCATGTTATTTTTAAAACAAAAGTATAAACTAAAAGTAAAGACCTTCCAGGAGAAGTTAACCATGTAAGACATGTTTTAGAATGGTCTCTAAAGGATCTCTAACATCAAGGACTAATTCACTTCAACATGAACACTGTTACAGCTGTATTTTCCCTGTACTGTTTGTCCCTTCTCCGTTTCTGTTGTCTCCTGCCCGATGTAGCCACTGACTGAACAACGAGGCACACCTGGCTTCAGTGCTTAAAAGCCCAGTGCTGGCTTCAGGGAGGGGGAGGCCTTTGGAGTTGGAACTGCTGTGCCGCTCAGTCAGGGATTGTCTGTTATATTTTGTCATATTAGTTTCTAAGTTGGTCATTGTTATCATTTGGTTTGTGTAATAGTAGTAAATCCCTTCTTTTTGACTTTGTTAAGGTGTTAAGTGTGTTTAACTGGGTTAATTTGTGGATTGTTGTTAGCCCGATAGGGCCGCCTTATGTTGGGGCGTAAAAAATGGGGGCTCGTCCGGGATTGAACGTCCATTAGGTGCAGTTATTGTGTGTTTTTGTGTAACTTGTGGCCTAAGTTGAGTTTTCTTTGTTGGTCACTATTCTTCCTTATGGTGAGTATCAGTTTAGTTTAGTGTCTGAGTGCTTTGAAGTTTTTAAAGTGATCTCCCTGGTTAGTAAGGGAGTGGGCCAGCTGGGCTGTCTTTAAAGTCGCCTCGAGCCCGGCAAGCCTCTGAAGAAAGTCAGGTTTTAGTTATAGCAAACACCAAAACTGTATACCTGCACAAGGGGGGTTTAAGAGAGTGAGGTGGGGCTATTACAAACAGTATCTATCCTTGTGTCCTTAATTAGTATTCCCGAAGGACCATCTTTGTCACAGTTTGCTAGCCAGTAGGTCCACTCAAATAGTGAGAGATGATCTTTTAGCAGGGCCTCTGTCCAAGTCCCTCTCAGTCACCATGACATCTCCTTCTATAAGGCCACTGCTCTGCAGGTTCTGTGTGTGGCTGCCTGTTACTGGGTCACTAAACCACCGATGGTGGTAGACAGGAAAGTGTCTGTATCCATGATTGGTTCGTACACCTCTGTGGCCCGCCATTCTTCACTGAGGATGGTGATTCTTGGACGCAATGAGTGAACTTTGAACTTCTGTTGAAGCAACTCTCACTTGTAATGGCTCTAGACGAAATGAAACATGTGTATAAATGTTTTACAAACCAATGATTGAACAAATATCTGCTCCATGTATCCATGTAATGTTCATAGATGTTTTATTAACCATCTCTCAAAGGTTTACACATCATGTAGTAATCATCAACAAACGCTTCATAAAGAGTATCAAATGTTATCATGTGTGCATCAAAAAACTGTTGACATAACATCAATTATAGCTTTACAGATAATTAGCTTACATAATGAACTATCATTTCATTCTTTGTTAACTGTAAAATAACTATGATCTAAAGTTTATAGACGAGGGTTAAAGTGTTACCGCTCAGGTTTGACTCTGTCTCCCCCTGCAGGCTGAACTTAAACACAGATATCAACAGTTCAGTGTGAAAATCACTCTATAAATGTTCATAAACAGGATTCAAACATTAGATTTAAATGTCCATCAGGGTCAGGGACGATGGGTTAAAGTCCTCTTGACCCCCATCAGCTGAACTCAACATTATTTTCATTTAAAAGCATCAAGTAAAAATATCAGATCAAATCACAGTCACCTGCATTCACTCAGTAGCTGTCAGTACTTCCTTCTTCTTCTTTGGTTCAGCAGACTAGACCACTCAGTACTTTTCCACTCCCCTTGCCTCGGCTACACTCTGGCCCTTTCCGAATAGCCACAGTTCAGTATGCAGTGCGTACTATTCAGTAGGGAGTTTCAGTAGACTGAACTCTCGTGGTCATTCAGTATGCATTTTTTGTGTCCACCTCAGTATACTGAACATTTCAGTATGGATACTAACTTCCGGGTTTTATGCAGTATGGATCGGATGCATGCTATCAGGAAATGAATTGTATTTTACCACCCACAATGCTGTGCGAAATTAACCATAAAACGTCACTTCACCTGCGCCTCCAAATCAAAACAAACGAGGATGGATTAATTTAATCAATTCTTAATCTAGAGTTAAAGTCCTCTTCTAAAATCACTCCTTTTAATTAAGAACGGAAAATGTAACAAATGTCTGCATTATTATTAAACCTTTCCCCCTCTATTTAAAGAATGATTTCCATATTTATGTCTGCGTCTTTATTGGTTTATCTTACTTTATATTCTGTATATTACTTTCTTTCCTGTATGTACTGTGTGTTATTTTATTATTTAATCAGTTTTTTACTTTATTTACATTGTGATTTTGTTTTTGTTTACTGACTGTATATGTGCATTACTCTTCTTGAATAAAGCTAAACAAAAAAAGAAACGAGGATGGAGGCGGCCGGTTCAGGTAACGCAAATGACGACAAATGACCACTTCCATCCTGAATGAATCAAATGAAGTAGGCACAAATATCTGCTTACTGTGCGTGCCTACTGAATAGTAGGTACTAACAGTATACAGCATGGATAGTAGGTACTGTCTACTGTCTACTGCCTACTGACAGATTGTGTAGGCACTTTGCAATTCGGATGCACCCTCTGCCTGCCGACAAAAGCCCACCTCATCAGCCAACTCACCTGTGCACACAGCTGCTTCTCATCTGCAATCAGGCCAGTATAAAAGCATCTCCAGTTCCCTCAGACACTGCCAGATTGGTCTTTGGCCCTTTCCAAATAGCCACAGTTCAGTATGCAGTGCGTACTTTTCAGTAGGGAGTTTCAGTGGACTGAACCCTCGTGGTCATTCAGTGGGCATTTTTTGGGTCCACCTCAGTATACTGAACATTTCAGTATGGATACTAACTTCCGGGTTTTATGAAGTATGGATCTGATGCATCCTTTCAGGAAATGAATTGTATTTTACCACCCACAATGCTGTGCGAAATTAAACGTAAAACATCACTTCGCGTGCGCCTCCAGATCAAAACAAACGAGCATGGATTAATTTAATACATTTTTAATCTAGAATTAAAGTCCTTTCTAAAATCGCTCCTTTTGATTAACAACAAAAATGTAACAAATGTCTGCATTATTATAAAACCTTTCCGCCTCTATTTAAATAATGATTTCCATATTTATGTAGGCTATGCGTCTTTATTGGTTTATCTTACTTTATATACTGTATATTACTGTCTTTCATGTGTACTTTCCTGAATGTACTGTATGTTATTTTATTATTTAATCTGTTTTTTACCTGATTTACATTGTGATATTGTTTTTGTGTACCTGATTGTATATGTGCATTACTCGTCTTGAATAAAGCAAAAAAAACAAAAAAAAACAGGATGGATGCGGCTGGTTCCGGTTGCGCAAATGACGGCATAGTAGGTACTAAAAGTATACAGCACAGATAGTAGGTACTGTCTACTGTCTACAGTCTACTGACAGATTGTGTAGGCACTTTGCAATTCGGAGGCACCATTTGTTTTCCCATGCAAGACTTTACAGCATTCATTGTTGGACTGATTCCCTGCTGCCTTCCCTGCCTGTTTATTGTTATTCCAGGAATCACCTCAGCCGTCTGTCCCTGACTATGAGTTTGCCACTGCGACCCTTCAACTTATAACTTCAACTTTATTGTCTCCGAGGGGAAATTGTTTTACAGTCAGGTGAAAACAATAAACATATATAAACACAGGTACATAGACTCAGACAGTAGAAACAACAAACACCTAAATACATAAATACAAGAGTTTATCAGGTACACCTACCAGGGTGAGCCTGGCGTCTGGTCTGAACTCTTTCATTTGCCAGGACATTCCACTCCTGACGTCTGTTACGAGCCTTAAGCACCTTTGAAGGGAAAACACATGATTTTTTTTTTTTAAATGTAGATACAGGTTACCATTCATGTGAAAGTAAGAGGTTGTTGTCTTTATTTTGTTGTATTCAAAGTTTTTAGTAAATGCAATACTAATTTTACTAATACTAATGTGCAAAAGTGGTTGAGGGCCAGCAGGTTTTTAACTGTCCTGAAAAAAGCACATTGGAAAAAAAAATGTCACTGTCAAGAGTGTTTTAATGTGACAGCATATGTTGGATTGTACTTGAGGCCAGACCTCAGTGTGTACATTGACAGTTAAAAGTTCACACGAGGAATAAAATGTTTTCTGCTTAATTTCAGATGTGCTTTTTTCTATTTATTTATAAAGCATTCCTTAAATGACATCATTTTTCATTTATTTGTAACCCAAAATAGGTCATTTGTGTGATTCATGTAGAGCTGCAATAAAAATATTTTTGTGGGGTAGCTGTAATGAATCTAATTCGCCTTGTGGCAATATGTTTTTTAAGCTTCGTTTGGCCGACTCGCAAGCTTCTTTTTTTTTTATGATGCCCGACTTTCTGTTGGCTAAACTCCGCTGCTGCTGGATGACCGTGTCGTGCCCGAACATACTTCACCGGCGGAGCTCACGGTACTCCCGTTCATCTCATCCTCACTCTGACTTCAGCTGCAGACTGTGCAACTCAACCAAGACCCTGGCTAGCCAGCATGACGGCTAACCTGATGCTAACAATCATGCAGCCCAAACTGGAATATCCTCCCTTGTGTTTACAGTTTGATTTAAGAAAGTAAAACTCTTCTGTTGGACACTTTGGTGTTTGAAGAGGCTCTTACCCTGAGAGCTTCTTGCATAGTGGCTGCCCATCACATCACCCCTGAGTGAAACATGGTCAGCCCTGTTCTGCAAATTCAACCCATTTATAAAAGGGACTCAAGGTTTGGAGCATGGGTTTTTCATGTTTCATTGAAGCTTTATCAAAAAGTTACAACAGAACAGAAATAACGGCTTCTTTAGTAGGTCTGAATGCTAAAATCGTCTGTAAATTCACATTTTAAAGCTGATATTTAAAAAAACATTTCTGGGTGGGGTTGGATCCATGTCACCTTTTTCCCCCCTGATGAGTTTGCACCCCTGAAGAATATCCATGTGTGTTGAAGGTGGAAATTCATGGCATTGAAGCAAGATTTTCATTGTTGGGCTCACATAAATTTTGAGTAGTACTAATGCTCTGGTGCTTTTTTAGTCTCTGCTGAAGGATGAACAATATCTTTGAAAGATAATCATTAACTTTACGGACTATAATGTAAAATCATACGGGACACATGAAGTGTCCTCCCCCCTCTCGATCAGCTCCACGATCAAAAGATCTGACTGGTCAGTGGGAGATTTTCACAGGTTGATCTCTTATCTCCAACATAACCTGCTCCGGAGCAGGTTAGGTGTGCAACGTAAGTAACCATGGCGATATAACCAGGTAAGAAGTAAACGACCTTCGTAGGATTAAAAAACCCAGGGTTAACCCTGAAATTACCTCGCTAACCCCAAATCCTGCTTCGTGGTACAGGCCCCTGTTGATGCTCAGAGAATGACACTTAGATAATCGGGCCGATTGTGGGCCAGATTCCCCCCTTCTGACCAAAGTCAGCAGAGGCCCGACTATCTGATGTTCCAAAGATAATCAACTGGCAAGGACTGGAGTGCGACCAATATGTTTACCGTAATGGATGAACAAGCTAACAGCTAGCCACATTTAGCTTGCCCATCATGTTGGTTTACTCTTAAGTCGAGACTCTGGTTGTCGGCGATTGAATCAGTTAGTGTGTGGTGTGCCGAGTTGATGGTCTCGTTGCACACCACACACTATGAGATCTGAACTGTTAATCGGTCATGATTGTTGTCATGTGTGGGGTTTCTCACATTTTAAAAATCGTTAAAGATTTTAAAAATCGTTTAGTGTGTGCCAGGCAATAAGCTAACGAGACCTTCTTAGTTTTCAGATCAGAGCTTGTTCTAATACTGATGGACTCTTTACACAACAGCCTCTACCATCAGTGTGCGAATGTGTATGAATGGACGAATTAATACCTGCTCTTTTGTAAAGTGTCTTGAGATAACATTTGTTATGAATTGGCACTACACAAATAAAGATTGATTGGTTGAGATATAATGAATAACTGTGTGTAGAGAAAATCTACAAAAAATAAAAATCTAAATAAAAAAATAAAAATCGTGATACCATGAAGAGCATTTGGTTCCACTGAAACCTTGAGTCAAAAGTCTCTCCGAGGCATGACTGCTCAGGAATCATTCCAATAAATGTTCATCAGTGAATTCCTGACACTATACTATGGTTATGTAGTGTGTGGCTTGAAGAGACACAATGTCAACTGCATCAAGGGGGCAGGTGACATGGGATAAAATACCACGAGGGAGTCGTGTGGCAGAAAGAAGCCTTTGCTCAATAGAGCGTCTGTCACATTCTCCAGTTAAAACTACAGCTAAGGTTAAATCTACGCTTTCCTAAAAGAACGATGCTTACCAGTTATAATGAATAAACATGAACATTTCTCCATTGATTATGAAGTGACTGTTGAACCATTGCATCACCTAATTGATGTTTTGTGACCTGTCAACATGTGTTTACATTTTCATTTCCATCATTCAGTCTTTAAAAAACTGCCATTGGCCATATCATGATTTGTTTAGTGTTTTCTTCAGAAGCCTCAGCCTTGTTGGCTTGACCTCCATGTCTTTGTCTCTCTTGTATTTTCTTCTCTGTTTTCTTCTTGGTATTTGTCACAATAAACGGGCTAACATTCAAAATCAAACGGTTTTCTGCAGATTGGATCAGATCATTGCAGTAACGTTTTTATTTATTCTTAAAGTGTTCTGAGTAGTGTGATCATCTGACAATAAGTCTTACCATGTCATGTGAACACTTACTCTGCTTAACTTTGGATGGTCTCTGTTTGTTGTTGCAGGCTATAAACAGGCTTTGTGTTGTTTAGACTAGATAACAAAGATGAGAATCACAGAAATCCAACGAGCACTGTTTTCATTGGTATAAAACTGAAGTTTGGAAAGACAATCCTGATGCCTCCATTGTTGGGTCAGGCCTTTCACTAAAATCAGTATTATCAATAATTATTATTTAAAGGCAATCAACAAATGAAAGTGAAACAAAGCACCCAAATGAGACAGATGATAAATGTTTAACATTTACATCGACAGTCTTTATTACTTTATATTCAGTCAGAACAAATGTGGTCAGCGGGCCATCTCAAAATCACTTGAAGCTTTCTGACACATTCAATTGGAGAACTATTTATTTGACATCAGCTTTAAATCACTGCTGTCACACACCAAGACTTTTTTTATTTGACCTTTATTGAACCAGAAATTCCAATCAAGATGAAAAATAAAAGCAGCCAATCACAATCCCAAACACATGAAAAGACAACAAACTGTGAAACGACTAACCTTAACCCTAAAACAACATACACAACCCGACATCATGTCAGTGGTTCCAACCCCTTTGTTTTGTCTTCCAAAGAATGGGCCGGGACAATCACCTCTGAACAGGCCAACCTTTGATGGCTATTAAAGCAAACTAATGTAACAGCGGGGGGAACGAAGATTTTGGACTCTCATCACAAGAACTCAACGGAAATTAATATGTTGCAATAAAAATCAAAATCCATTCACATCATCCCATCACAGTCACAGGGGGACAGGCATTTACTGTCCCCCTGGAATAAAACCATCAGCTCCTCTGTTGAAAGCCACCTCCAACCCCAGCCACTCTCTGATAATGGCTGACCTCAATGCCAAACACACAGACTTTCACTGCAGGAAATCAAACACAAGCGGAACAACACTCAGACAGATTCTACAGGACACAAATCTATCAATAATCAACACAAATGAACCCACCTACATATCACCTCAGACCGGCAAAACAGACATTCTGGACCTCATCATATGCACCCCCAACCTGTCAACAAGACTCCACAGTTTCTCCACCACAAACCATCTCTCCAGCGACCTTACCTTCAGTACCTTGGACAGCTCTTCCCCTCACCCTGGAAAACAACAATTGTTACAATGATCCATAAACCTGGCAAAGACCCTCACAACCCCACAAGCTACCGTCCCATCAGCCTCCTCAGCCATATCGGAAAGCTATTTGAAAGAATACTCACTTCCCGTCTCACCAACCATATCGAATCACTAGGACTTATCGCAATACACCAAGCCGGCTTCAGGAAAGGCAGAACCACCACAGACAACATCCTCAGACTCTCAGAAGACATATACAGAAATTTCAATAAAAAAACAAATAACCACAGCAATATTCTTTGACATTGAAAAAGCATTTGACGAACTTTTGCATAATGGACTCATCTACAGATTAATCGACAAGAAACTCAGACTCCCAAAACCCACCCAATCCATCATCTCAAGCTTCCTCAATAATCGACAAATCAAAGTTAAAGTTTCCACCTCCATCTCCCCCCCTTCACCCCTCAAGCTGGAGTTCCACAAGGTGCTGTTCTCAGCCCACTCCTTTTTCTTATCTACATCTCCGACATCTACCCACCAGCCACCATAGCCAAAGTTTCACAGTTTGTTACTGGTCCACATCCAAATCCCCACAGCTTGCCGCTTCAAAACTCCAACAATACATCTCAGAAATAGAAGAATAGTCAAACCTCTGGAGAATCACCCTCAACCCTGTCAAAACACAATGTGTCATTTTCACCAAAAAACAACACTTGCAGTTCAATCAGATCAACCTCACATTACACAACCAGAAAATCAACATCAGTAAGGAAGCAACATTTCTTGGTATAACATTTCAAAACAACATGAGCTGGACCAAACACATCAATAACCTGGAACAAAAAGCAAACAACAGATTAAATCATCTCAAAGCCCTCTGCGCAAAGCATGGCGCATCACCCTCCACAGTTATCAAGGTCTACCTTTCATACATCCGTCCACTGTTTGAATACTCCGCCCCAGCCTGGATCACCATCTCTGACCATCAACTTCAACGCCTGCAGATTATACAAAACAAAGCACTGAAACTGGCCCATAGACTCCCACTCTACATCAACAACCACTACATCCATTCCATATCTGGCATACAAACCATTACACAAAGACACAAAACAATAGCCCTCAAGTATCTATCTGCCAGAAACAACCCTGCCCTCCGGAAAACAATCATGGAAGCACAACAAACAGCCAACACCCCTCTGTCATTTATCCTGCAACTGACCAAAGAAACCCCAGCAACTCAACCCTCCATAACCCAGTAGTTTCCTCCAAACCACTGCTGCCTGAACATATACCACACATCATGCACACACCCAGAAAAATTGACAACATACATTTTACATAGACACATTTCCTTTTTGTTTGAATGTTTTGTTTATTTTCATTTAATTTCCGTGCCTTGGTCTCCATGTGCCCTGTAAACCTTGAGTCCTCTTCCTCCTTCCGTCTCAGCTGCCACCATTGAACCCCCCCCCCAACCTATGGATAGAAAAGGGCACAAGCCCTGAACTATCCCACCAGGATCCTGATTATTTAGTCTTAGTCTTAGCGGGTGGAACGCTCCAGAGTGGGCTCCGGGCTCGGTGTTGACAGGCTGCTCTCTGTTCATCCACAGGTACTGTTTCATTTTGAATCCTCTGCTGCAAAGTTTCACTTCAGTCAGTCCTAGCTAGTTTCAATCTTCTTTCCTGTCCTCGTTTAGTTCAGGTGTTTGGTTTAATGCCTGATGACGTTTCATTTCTATCTGTACGTGGTTTGTAATTCACATTTATTCACTCGTTTTATAAACTTGATTATGTCACTTTGTTACATTGAACTGTATTGAATAAGAGAATCAAAGTAGTGACCTAATGTTAACCCATTCAGTCTGTGGTTATAGTTCTAGATATTCACAGATGTGAAGCAGAAGTTACACTGAGACAGAGCTGTAATGATACTGAATATAATGAATATCTAAAGTTAGAATAACTAGAGTTAAAATATCTAAAGTTAAAATATCTAAAATAACTAAAGTTAAAATATCTCAAGTTAAAATATCTAAAGTTAGGACTGAATATCTTGACGTTTGTAAGGGAATTTTGATAGACTTGTTTTTTACAGTTAGAGTAATTTGGATCAGAGAGGGGTGAAACTGGTTTTACATTTCAGGAATTCCTGAATCACCTCTTTTTGACCAGCCAGCTGGTAATTAGCATCTTTGCAGAAAGGTTTGATTTTCCCTGATCCGATGCTCTGCTGCTGATGTATTGTTCTAGTGTGGAGGTGTGGTTGCCTTCGGACAGACGTTCTGTAGAAGGTTTCTCTTTGTATTTAAGGTCAGTATGAAGAAACTTTCTGGAGAGGACAGATGAGAAGTTTCTCCTCTCTGTGATCACCTTAATTAAAGGTTTCCTGGATCATATTACATCGTCTTCTTATTTCTTTAGAGAACTAGCAACTCTCCTATTTTTGGAAGAAATTTCCCTGACACGTTTCATTTCCTGTATTTTTCTCTTTTTAATCTGTGACTGAGATGACATACAGCGGAACTTTCTTCTGATTGGTACTTTACAGAAACAGTCACTTTTGGAGGTGGGACAGTCTGCCTTTAAGGCTCTTGATAACTCTGATTGGCAGAGTGATGCATATGTGAGTCCTATTAGTAAGTCCTGTTTCGACTTCTCTTCAGTTTACATCTCAATCCCCTCCAAACTTTAAAAAAAAGAAATCTCACTTTCATCTTAAAAAAGTACATTTTCATTTTTGCTGCCCTGGTACAGTTCAAAATGAAAACGGAGTATTCTTTGGAGAAGAACAGCAAAACTCAAGGAGTCTCTTTTGTAAGTACACACAAACAGCAGCTTCCACCACATGAAGCCCTCTTTTCCTCTTCTATTGTTTCTCCAACATCCTGTGCTTTCATTCTGAAGGTGTTTGATCTACCTTTTGTCCATCTATCAATTCTGCTTGTCCGATTCTTATCTGTTTGTATACCTCATTCATGACTCTTCAGGCAGAAGATGGTTTCCGTAAGAACACTGAATCTCTGGCCTCCAATCCAAAACCTTTGGGTCTGGACAACAACCAAACAGCTCAACCTTCCCTGTTCAGAAAATACCAGCAGAGCCTTCAGACCCTCAGACCTTTCCGCTGGTCCTCACCAAAGTCAGTGTCACTGAGGACTTACTAACTCATATTCAATGCATTTCTTTGAGCATGTTGTGACTGGCTATGACATATCTAACCCACTGCAGAGTTTATATCAGGTTATGTTTCCTTGTCTAGTCCACACCCTCTGGACAATGCAGGTTTCCTGTCCTTTTCCACCTTCGTCTGGATGGCACCCATTATGTGGGCCAGTTTCAGAAATAGGCTGGATATGAACTCCCTCAACTTGTCTCATTTAGATTCAGCCGACACCAGCGGAAAAAGGTAAGACAATCTTCTGCACATGTTGGCTGCACATCTCTGTACAGCTATCACAGACATTATTTTACCATATCTTTACTGACGTAACCTATAAGAAGCGTATTTTCTGAAAATCAGGAACCATTAACCACAGAGAATGTGTTGTTGAACATAGTGTGATAGTTTGACTGTTTTATTCTAGCAAAAATAATCTTATTTAAAGATCTCATTACATTACAAGGTAACATCAATGTGCTTTCAAACTTAAGAACACATGGATTAAACAATCATTTGTACCACCATGAATAAGATACATCACATAGCAATCAAACTCAAAAAAGTATCAAGAAAATCAAAGATAAAAACAACCAACCACACGAGTTCTCAGAGACACACACATGCACACAGTAACTATAACTTTAATCATTGATTAACAAAGCAAGAAGAATTGACTTCAGTGTGTTTCCTGTTCAGGCTGCACAGACTCTGGGAGGAAGAAGTGGCGAAAGTGAGCCTGGAGAAGGCCTCTTTGGTTCGAGTGGTTTTTCGTTTTCAGAGAACCAGGCTGATTCTGTCCATCTTTATTGATATCCTTGCCATGTTGGCAGCAGTAATTGGCCCGGTAATTATATCTAAAGCCGTTTTCACATATGCACTCCGGATAATATCTAGATAATCACGGGAGGACTGCTCCGGAGATTCTCCCGACCTAGCCGTTCACATTCCCATCACAGCTGGAGACTATCCCTGTCAGACGGGAGGGGGGTGGGGTAATTCCTGAGGTAAGACGTGACATAAAAAAACAACGTGGAAGTAGCGGACTGAGCAACAGAGTCCCCTACACGATGCTATAATGACAGTATTTGCTTTTAACGGAAATGGCAACATCCACAAAAGCGAAAACATAATGCAGCAGGTTAATTACGTGCACGGAGATCGTAGTGGTCGCGTGCAGACACTCTATGCACCGTGCAGCAGTCACAGTATATAAACTTCACTCCGCTCCTATTGTCTCGAGGTGAATTCTCCTGAGAATTTGCTGCTGCGTTTTCACATCAGCCCCTCCGGACTTTCTGCGGAAAAAATACTAGGGGTCTGGCAGGAGAAACTCCGGGTGAAGTCCACTCGAAAAATGTGGCTGTTTGAGTTCACATATAAGCCCCTCCGGCTAATCTCTGGAGTTTTTCAGGAGATTTCCGTTTGTGTGAAAAGGGTTTAAGTATTGTTATACCACTTTCACCTTCTTTGAATCCTCTCCTGGTATCAGCCTTATTTCTAAAGTTGACTGATACTGATGAAACTAAAGTATCTGAACAACACTGCTTCATTGATGACACTGAATAAATGTAGAGCTGACCCCTGTTACAAATACACATTGACCTCAGTAACACATGAGAACTTAGTGTTTGAATGTTTAACACTCTAATATACCTCTCCTTCCTCTTAGGCTGTTCTGGTCTATGAGCTCCTAAACTATGCCAAAGACCCGGGGACTTCAACAGTGTATCATGGTGTTGGTTTGGCCTTTGGTTTGTTCATTTCAGAGTTGATGAAAGCGTTCCTAATATCCTTACAATGGGCGATAAAACTGCGTACTGCAGTCCGACTGAAGGGTGCCTTCTCTTCAATGGCTTACCAGAAAGTTATCTCTCTGCGGGTGCACAGCGGCGTGTCAATGGGAGAGGTAATCAGGCTTACATTCAGAAGGGTCGACATTTAAAGCAGGTTACCAACATTCCTCTGCTAGGGTTTGAATCATCGCTTTTGAATTTCTGAGATTCTTGATTGTTTGATAGGTGGGCATTAGAAAGTGGAGTTCAGAAAATATAAATTGAAAGTACCTTTATATGAAGTACAGTAGCCCTAAGATTACATGCATCCATCCATTTTGTTGACTCAGTCTTCCTGTGATGCAGGTCATTTCCAGTTGTTTTCTAAAACTGTTGATGTATTTATCTCAGATGCCGAGAGTTTCAAAAGAACCAAACAAACATAGACATCGGCTGAACTTCCCTCATTAGTGTGACATGCCATGCTGCAACTGCTCACACTAATGAGCACATATGAGCTCAAAGATTTTCATAGCCGGTTAAAACGTGTGGACCATCACAGTTAGAGCTTAAATTTAACACATTCACATTTAGAAAAGTTTTACAAAGATATGGTCCACAGATATAATGTAGTCCAGGAACACAGGGAGGTATGACATAATCCAGGAACACAGGGAGGTATGACATCGTCTAAGAGCACAGCAAGGAATTACTTAGTCCAGAAACAAGAGGAGGTATGATGTAGTCCAGCAACACAGTGAGGAATGAGGTAGTCCAGGAACACAGGGAGGTATGATGTCTAAAAGGAGACCCCTTGTTTTTCATCTATGCTCTGAAGGCTAGCTATAGCTTAGCTTAGCTTGTGAAGAACCCAATGTGGAAAGGAGACTCAGTGCAAAGGGAACACAAAGAGTCCAACACATAAACATTATTTGTGATACACAGGACCTTTAAAGGGCTTTTTGAATCATGTATTTGGTTATCACATTTTTGATTTCATATGACGCTGTATTCTTGTTTTTGTACCAAACACAATGTTAAACCTGGCAGCTCAGTAAAGTTACTGTGATGATGATTATCTATAATAATAGTAGTAATAGTTTTAGTATAAAGTAAGAGCAGTGAAATGTTGTTGATACCAAACTTCTCCTCAGACTGATAGTGTCAGAAACCTTCCCCTGAGAAATAACAGGCGTGTATTCCCCGTCCTTCTCTCTCTGCCTCCTGTCCAGATGATAAATATTCTGAATAACGACGGCCAGCGGTTGTTTGAGGCAGTATTTTTTGGGAGCTTTGTGCTCTCCTCTCCAGTGCTCTTCTTCGCGTCTGCCATCTACGCCTGCTTCATTCTGGGCTACACGGCACTGACTGGAGTCTGCACCTTCATCATCTTCATCCCTGTTCAGGTCTGTACACTGCACACTGCCACAAACTGCACATATCAGCTCATCAATGTAAAGATTTTCATAGCTGGTGAAACATGTGGACCATCACAGCGTCAGGGCTTAAATATAACAAAGTTATACAAGGACATGGTCAACCAAACATACAGTTAACTGTGCTTATGTTGCTGTGAAGCTCAATACTGGGTTTGGTTCTTTTCCAACATCTCTTTTTCCACCTGAAGTTCTGACCTGTGCAGCTTCAAAACTATATAATATTATAATATCATTCATTTGTTTATAATTAATTTAAGAGCAGCCTAAAAGTCTATTGTGACTGTAATTAATTTCATGTTATCTGTTCACGTGTGTTCTTCTTTGTCACTGATTACTCTACACATCTCTTTCTCTGCTTCCAGTTTTTCTTAGCCAAGCTCATGACCGGCTTCAAATGGAAAGCCGTTTTAATAACCGACAGCCGTGTTCGCACAATGAACGAGATTCTGAACAGCATCAAACTGATCAAGATGTACGCCTGGGAAGAATCCTTTGAGAAGAAGGTGGCAGGTACCAATGTCGACTTCCTGTTGTTGATCTCAGTCAGACACTTTATTTCAATATTCTTTACAACGCCAAAGAATCCCCTCAGAACATTTATAAAACCACTTTCATAAACATGTAACCCAAATATTCAAGCATACGCTAACAGACAGATTTGACCTTCAACAGGGCGTTAATGTGAGCACATACGTGTATATGTATATCATACTTTGTGAACTTATGGGATGAACTCCATATCCACTCCCTAAATAAAAAAAAGAACATCATGCATGTAAACACTGGTGTTAGACTCTTCAAAGAGCATCATGTAACACTGTGACAGAGTCAATGCACCTTTATATGTGAAACTGACCTGACAGATGATCCACAGTTACTACTGTAAATCAGAATCAGAATCAGAATCGGGTTTTATTGCCAAGTACATTTACACATACAAGGAATTTGTGCAAAAACAGTTAACAAGGGAAATAAAGCCAAAATAGCAAGAACTTGCAAAGAACTTGTAAGCAAATACATTTAAAGTCCAGTGAGCGTTAATGTAAAGCATAAAAACTGTTTCAGCCTTCACATTGCTGTGATGTTTTCTGACTGTGGGGCTGATCAATCAATCAATCAATCTTTATTTGTATAGCGCCAATTCATAACAAGTGTTATCTCAAGACGCTTTACAAAAAGCAGGTAAAGGACCTTACTCTTTGTCTATTAATATTACAAAAGAGCAGGTAAAAAGACCATGCTCATTGTTATGTTACAAAAAGCAGGTAAAAGACCTTACTTATTGCTATATTACAAGGACCCAGCTTAATCCATCATGAGCACTTTAGCAAAGCAGCAAAAGTTACATTGGTCAGAAAAAACTGCCTTATTAAAAGGCAGAAATCTTCGGCGTGATCCCAGGCTCATGACGAAACAGGCTTCACAGCCTAGACTGCGCCGGGCTTGGAAAGGGATAGGGGGAGATGGGATAAGATGCAGGAAGAGGGATAGGGAACAAGGGAAAAAGAGGGAGGGGGGGGGGGTGTTGTTCAGTTAGACCGTCCACCTACGATCCCAAAGGGAGGGGGGGAGGGTTGTTTTGGCAGGCCGTCCACCAACGATCCCGTGGAGCCTAAGAGAGCTCAGCAGGAGCAACAATCCTGAGGAACCTAAGAGAGCTCAGGAGCTCCCAGAAGAAGATGTGGTTAGTAACTGGGATTTACAGATAGTGACATGCAGTAATGTCATATGAATGCAGAGAGAGAGAGAGAGAGAGAGAGAGAGAGGGAGAGAGAGCAGGGGATAAGAGCTCAAGGTGCCAGTTCCCCCGGTAGTCTAGGCCTATAGCAGCATAACTATGAGCTGGTCTATACCTGTGCCAGCCCGAACTATAAGATTTATCAAAAAGATAAGTTTTAAGTCTATTCTTGAAAGTACATAGTGTGTCTGCCCCCCAGACCCCGACTGGTAGATGATTCCAGAGGAGTGGCGCCTGATAACTGAAGGCTCTACCTCCCATAGTACATTTAGAGACTGTGGGTACCACGAGCAGGCCTGCATTCTGGGAGCGTAATGTTCTCGACGGGTAGTACGGCACTATTAACTCTTTAAGATAAGATGGTGCCTGACCATTTAGAGCTTTGTAAGTGAGAAGAAGGATTTTAAATTCTATTCTAGATTTTATTGGGAGCCAGTGCAAAGAAGCCAATACAGGAGTAATGTGGTCCCTTTTCCTAGTTCTAGTCAGTACTCGAGCTGCAGCATTTTGGACTAGTTGAAGAGTCTTTAGAGATTTACCAGAGCACCCTGATGAAAGAGAATTACAGTAATCCAACCTGGAGGTAACAAATGCATTAACTAGTTTTTCTGCATCGTTTTGCGACAGGATCTGCCTGATCTTAGATATATTGTCACAACCCAGGCTCGGTGAGCTGGACAAACAGGGAGACCACACAGTTTTTAAGTTACTTAAGAGATTATTTATTGAAAACTAATGTAAAACATCCTAATCAAAGAATGTGTTATCTGTAAATCAGTGGTGGTTGCAATGGTGAATGTGTGTAGTGTTGTCAAGAGCAAAACAAAGACCAAAGTGTTGACCAGAGAGCGAGAGCCAGAGTGAGAGCCAGCTTAAATACCCAGGCCCAGCCTGCCCAGGTGCATGATATCAAATCAACTGGCTCCACCCATTCCTGCCTGAAGGCTACCTGAGTGAGGAGAGATACAATGCAGCAGGAAGAGCACTGACACAGTCGGGGGTCGTCACAATATTACGAAGGTGGAAATAAGCTGTCCTTGAAATTTGTTTTATGTGAGAGTT
This sequence comes from Tautogolabrus adspersus, assembly GCA_020745685.1. Taxonomy (NCBI): domain Eukaryota; kingdom Metazoa; phylum Chordata; class Actinopteri; order Labriformes; family Labridae; genus Tautogolabrus; species Tautogolabrus adspersus. Next base: position 10,945,998 of record CM036539.1, read on the forward strand.
AAAGGACATATCTTGATCAAATAAAACTCCTAGATTCCTAACAGTGGTGCTAGATGCCACGCTGATGCCATTAAGGGCAGTTGTATCATTAGAAAAAGTCTGTCTTAGGTCCAAGCACAATAACTTCAGTCTTGTCTGAGATAAGCAACAAAAAGTTTCTGGTCATCCAAGTCCTAATGTCCTTAAGGCAAGCTTCTAGTGTACATAACTGATTGGTGTCATCTGGCTTCATTGATACGTATAGCTGAGTATCATCTGCATAACAATGAATATTTATTGAATGTTTCCTCATAATATTACCCAGAGCAGAGGAAGCATATATAATGTAAAGAGAATCGGTCCAAGCACTGATCCTTGTGGCACTCCATGGCTGACTTTGATGAGAGTCTGTGTTATGTGGGAGGAGGGGGGGGGAGGGCAGGGACATTGTTCATGAGGCTGACAGCAGAGGGGAAGAAACTGTTCTTGTGGCGAGAGGTTTTGGTCCTGATGGACCGCAGCCTCTTTCCAGAAGGGAGAGTCTCAAACTGTCCATGTGCGGGGTGAGACGGGTCGGCCACAATCTTACCTGCACGCCTCAGGGTCCTGGAGGTGTACAGGTCGTGGAGAGATGGTAGACTGCAGCCGATCACCTTCTCTGCAGAGCGGATGATACGCTGCAGCCTGCACTTGTCTTTCGCTGTGGCTGAAGCGTACCAGACTGTGATGGAGGAGGAGAGGATGGACTCAATGATGGCAGTGTAGAAGTGCACCATCATGGTCTTTGGCAGGTGCTAAAAAGAACTCTGTGTGCTGAAATGTTTAAAAGACAGTATTCTCCTAAATGTGACCATGTCTCTGACAGCTCTGAGGAAAAAAGAAAAGACACAACTGAAGAGAGTTTCTCACATCCAGAATCTGAACACCAGCATCACAGGCATCATCCCTACCGTTGCCACTGTTCTCACTTTTATCGTGCACACTTTGTTGGGCTTAAAACTGAACACCTCTGATGTGAGTATCAAAGCTGCACATACAAAGCAGGACTACTTTGTGATGAACTGTTCATACGTGTTTAGAAGTCTGTAGATTGTTGGAAAGAAAAGAAAGCCGTGCTGAATTGCATCATGTATGTTGCTGAGACATGAAACTTGTGTTAACATGATTATCTCTGAAGTCTTTACACTAAAGAAAACGTGTTTGATGGAGCTGGCAGCACACAGGAACAAGGACTCTGTATAAAACCTAACTGCTGGCCCTTAGAGGACGATGTTCCTGTTCAATAAATATCCTTCACAGGTTGTCTGACAATCACTCCTTCTGATTTTCAGGCTTTTACCACCATCGCCATCTTTAACTCCATGAGGTTCTGCCTCGGTATGATGCCGTTGTCTGTAAAGAGCCTGGCTGAGGCTGCGGTGTCATTAACACGACTGAGGGTAACCTTTCTGTTGTCTTATTATCAGTTAGTGTTTGTTACTACTCTGATACTCCACACAGCTTTCATATCTTCACTTCCTGTTTAAGTTCACCCATCACCTTTCTTTCGATCATTTCGGCCTTTGGCATGTTGGTGTTCTGGAGCCAGCAGGGCCAATATTTGTTGAAGATAAAGTTATTTAGTGCTTGTGGATATTTGATTAGTCTGAGGGAGTGTCATGTGACCAAACTGATCAGGTTAGGAACAGTTCTCTGTTCTCACATCACCTAAATGTCTTTAATTCATGAAATAATCCCCAAGAGGCTCGAGCAACACAAACTAAACCAAGATGTCAGGTTCAGTGTATCAATCAAACATAGGGTTAGTGATATCATCAAATGGTTTTTGAAGAGGTGTTTTACTCAACCTAACTTTCTATCAGCCTAGAAACAGACAAACAGGTGAATCTGAGGCGGGATTTAAGCCTCCTGACAAATACAAGGTGCCCTGTAGGTCAGGTCAGGCACGCACCTTATTATTCAATTGTATGTAAAACTTTTAACCTTCATAAAATCAGAACAGATGATCAGTGTGTACAACGAACTTGTACCAGGCTGTCATCATGTTCCTTTCTGCTTTAAATTAAGGCTGCGTAATGTCCGGTCTAACAGGGATTTCTCCGTTTGTGGAACAGACTCCAGTGGACACTTGAGGAAGTGTGGTTTTTTGCTCCAAATTGGTTTCATCATCAACACCAGAGGTTGCCACTTGGTTGCCTCCATGCAGACAGCGAGCAACACAACCACTTGTCATTTAAATTAACCATGCCCCTAATTATGAATGATGTAAATCTAAATTTGAATGTCTCAGAGGTATCTAAATCTCAACTGAGCACAGTTTGCAGTCCTCAACGTTTTCTGTTTTATTTGACCAAATAGTATTCATATAAATGTGTAACTGGGCCGTAAAGTTGGATGTGTATCAGGCTTCACAGGGGTTGGCTGGTTTTTGGCGTCAGTCATATGTGTTAGATTGAGGAACTTTCATGTCATCATATTGGCTTGATCTCTCGGGCCCAGGGGTCGTAAAAGGCAAAGGTTACTCTTTCTGTATTAAGTTTGAAATAACCTCAGTCTTCACATGTATCTATGTTGTAAATCTAATTTGACTTTAATGCAGTTTTAATACTTTTTTAAAGCTTATATGTGCAAATGTTTGGCTCCTGCAGAAAATATTGCTGATCCAGAATCCAGAGCCCTACAGGAGCCACACGAAAAACAGTGACTCAGCCATAGTGATGAAGAATGCTTCACTATCCTGGACTAAAATGGACAGTCAGACTGACTCTTCTCCCAGCTCAGCCAATGGGATGAATGGACACAGAGTGGACTCAGCCAATGGGATGAATGGACAGAGAGTGGACTCAGCCAATGGGATGAATGGACAGAGAGTGGAAGAGACATCCCAGAATGAAAAGACGGAAACGTTGCCAACACTGAGAAACATCTCCTTCACACTGCCCAAGGTGTGCTTTACCACTGAGAAGGTTTCATGGCTTTAACTTTGGGGGGGGGGGGGGGTAGGTAAGGGTACTAATCCAGTCACTGTGTTTTCTCTGGAAGGGGAACCTGCTCGGAGTCTGTGGGAATGTTGGGAGTGGAAAGACTTCACTGATTTCCAGCATTTTGGAACAGGTCGGCCTCACAGGATGATGCTCCTGGTTTCTTTTTGTTATGTTACCTATAACATGATTTAATTCTGTTTAACATCCAGCTTTTCTTACTCATGTTGTTTTTCTGTCACAGATGCACCTTCTTCAAGGCTCCGTCTCAACTGATGGGACATTTGCCTACGTTTCCCAGCAGGCCTGGATATTTCATGGAACTGTTCGAGAAAACATCCTGATGGGGGAACCTTTTGACCAGGCCAAGTAATTAAGTCACATGACCACCTAAACAGCGGATTAAACATGTTTACAGCCTGGTACAAAAAACAAAATAGGTCTGATTAGTTCATATCTTTCTCGGCACACACTGTACAGGCTTTAATTTTTTATAACTCACTCGTTTTGATTTTATAAAGGATACGAGTTATGCATAATTAGAGGCAGGAAGGACTCGACTGCAGGCTGCCGTGAGGTAGTGGTTTGTCAGGAGGCTTAAGGCCCGCCTCAGCTCGACATCTTTGTTTGTGTTAGGGGGAACGAAGGTTTGACAGAATCAGCTTGTCCAATATGGCGACTGCCATGGATAGGCTTCCAAAACAGCCCTTAAGAACCCAATGGGTGATGTCACTCAGGCTTCCTCCACTATTATTTAGAGTCGATGGACACCAGGCAATCACAGGGCTGACATATACAGACACACTTTCATGCTCACAATCACATATACGACTCCCAAGTTTACCTAATGAGCATGTCTTTGAACTGTGGGGAAACTTCACGCATGCAGAGGAAGAACATACAAACTCCACACAGAAAGGCATGTGTTTGACAGGTTTTTAAGCCCATTTTCACATCGCCCTAACCCCTCCCACTTTGTCCGTTAGGGAAAACCTCCAGCTGTTGAATCACATCATCAACGTGGTATTTATGATCGTGGTTGGTAACTTTGCTCTCATTATAAAGCACATTAACAGCAGGGACATTATAATCCCTTTATCACATGCACTCCTGATGACTGATTTATGCGTCAGGACTGCGCGTCCCTCTCAACAGAAGATAACCCCTAACCCAGCCAGAAGGTCTAAGGAGGTAAAACAGGGGAAGTCACAGTTTGATGTTTACAACATATTAAAGATTGTGGACCAAGCAACAGAGTAGGGCTGGGCAATTAATCGAAAATTAACCGAAACAGACATTCAGAACCTCTAACCGGCGTAATCTTGCCTATGTTGATTATATCGATTACTTTACTTTACTCAGAGTCACGTGACGACACGTCCAATCCGCGACATGGAAGCAATGTCCGTCATTTGGACACTTTTTGTCTTTAGGGAAGACTACACTGAAAAAAAGAAGTCAAATGTAAATACTGCGGAAAAACGTCATTTCTACCTTAAAAGTTATATGTGTCCTTTTCATTTCAAGCGATGCTTTGATTTCAGTTCAAAATATTCAATAAATAACCACAAAATAGTTTGTCAGATATTTACTCTTTCATTAGAAAAAATATCCCAGCTTTAATAGTTGAGTATATTTACAGTAGAGACCATGCCAGTGAACTATGAGGGCAAAAAATAAAAAATAAACAATCATTAATCATTCATTAATCGCAATCGAGGTAAAACGTTCAATTAATCGTGATATTGATTTGAGGTCATATCGCCCAGCCCTACAACAGAGTCTGAAAGCCTTTATATCAATGCAACGTGTAGCTCGTGGTGTTAATGAAAGATTGTAAAAGAATATGCTGACTCGGTTCAGGTCAAGTTCCTGAATATTATCTGTTGCTTTCACGTTGGCTCATCCCGACTTCTTGCAGAAAGTTTTACTTTGGGTGCTGGCAGGAAACATTCTGGATAAAGCCTGCGTGAAACTGAAGAGACAGGTTTTATCATCAACTTTATTCTTAAACAAAGCTGCTGGAACATCTCGCCTCACATAACTCTGACAATATTCTGCACCTTCACACAGTCTATACTAAAGCAGACTTTATGTGTGGTTACACCGCTGTCTTCCTAAGGAACTAAACGCAGCAGGTGTGACACGTCATAGCCAATCAGTTCACCAGTTCGTAATGAGTCTGTTTCTCTCTCACACTCATAATGCATCTTGGTCTTTACATTTAAACATTGTATCGTCACCTTTCCTCACCTAGAAACACAGAAACATGAGCACATGAGCTTAGAGTGGCTGCAGGGACGCTGGAAGTCGGTTTTAGTTTGGAGTCCTTCTTTATAACGACGTTGCTGCAAAAATATGTTTCTTATTCATTCATTTGAATGTTCAGTATCAACAGCAGCTCATACATCACATATCATCAATGTACTACATCTACATATCCCATAAAATCTGGAAACCACACGTTTAAATGTTTTTACAAGCTTGTGGTTTTAATTGGGCCTGATTTATGTGGTGCTGCAGCACCATCAGGACCCTTCATTTACTGATCCCTGCATGGCTGCACATTATGGGATATGTTGGTCTACTTAATGACGCATGGCCCCCATGTTCCCATCCAGCTTAAGACCTCTAGGACACCCCTAAGTGTCAGTTTAAGAGACAGAACTGTGTTTTAGTAAAAACAGGATTCCTTATTAATACAAAACATATTAGTTTTCATTTATCATGGACTCACCCAGCTCACAGTGCCGGCCTCCACCTGTCAGTGGATCACCAACTTCCTGACTGACAGGAGGCAGCAGGTGAGGCTGGGGAGCATCACATCCAGCACCTGGATAATCAGCACTGGCGCCCCCCAGGGGTGTGTTCTCTCCCCACTGCTCTTCTCCCTCTACACCAATGACTGCACCTCAGGGGACCCTTCTGTGAAATTCCTGAAGTTCGCAGACGACACCACCGTCATCGGTCTCATCCAGGACTGTGACGAGTCTGCCTACAGACGGGAGGTGGAACAGCTGGCTCTCTGGTGCAGTCAGAACCATTCTGAACAGCACAGTGTCTACTGTGGACTCTTTCAGGTTCCTGGGATCCACAATCTCACGGGATCTGAAGTGAAAAATAACTACGTCATGTTCACTTCAGCATCTTTTTTGCATTTCTCACCACTGCACTATTATCTTATCTTATTTAGTCTTGTACATATTAGTCTTTAATTACTGTTTATTTTTTAGTTTATTGTTGATATTTAATGTTTTACCTTTGTACAATGAGAGCACAGTCTACCGAAGTTAAATTCCTTGTGTGTTAAACATACCTGGCCAATAAAGCTGATTCTGATTCTGATTCTGAACTGAATTTTATAATGCAGCTCTATCATCAGACATGAAACGGCTCTGTACATTGATTTTCAGGTCATTTGATGTTTTATTCCACAGATTTGACAGAACTGTGGATGTCTGCGGCCTCCGGGCGGACCTGAAAATCCTGCCTCATGGCGATCAAACTGAGGTAGGTGCTCTCTTTGTGATATTTAAGGATTTCTTATGAGTGTAGCTCCACAAGCTCCTGGGGACCTGACAGGGGTTGGGGATCAGTAACCCATGAGCACAGATGTGATAGTAATGAACAAAGTTAATGAATGCATTCTGCAGTTGTGGGAACATTTGCAAACTTCAAGAGGCCCCCCCAAACCAGGATGGACTTCAGATCTCTGTACAGCACCGGGTGAGACGGAGTAGGAGCAGAATATCACCGGGTTTTGTTTCCAGCTGCCAACCAAGAGTCAGAGTCGTGATATTTCAACTACCGCCGACCAGAGGCTTCAGGCTCCATCTTCTGATGGATTTGAGCTTGCTCTTTCTGCAAATGGGTCTCCATGCTGTGTAGCTAGATGACTCTCCTGAATTTGCACCCAAAAAGCTGTCAAAACTTTCATTTATAATTGCCAATGCAGCCTCCATAATTCTCGACCGGGAAAAAGGCAGAAAAAATAATAACTAATATCATCACATAACCTCTGTGTTTGGCAAAATATATGGTAGGTAATTTGCTGTGGATATTTTACAAATTACAGACATGGCATGGGATTAAGATCACAGACGACCTCTGCATATATTACAAATTACTAGAGGTCCCCAGGAAATACTAGTCCAGTGCGAATAGGGCTTTAAAAAACTTAATGTATCCCAGAGGGCAATCCGGTTCCACAGTCCACCCAGACCATGCATACATACAAACAATCAACAGATGGAGTTTGTCAGAGACAACAAACAAATCAGCACTTGACAGAGATTAGCGCTGGCACCCACTCTTTGGGTAATGACTTACACAAGGGCCAGGCAAGATAAAAAGCACAGTTTAAGTTTAAGAACCTGCTTCGCAACTCTGGCAGAAAAGGCGATCGTTGAAATGCATCATTAGCTGCTATCCAAAGGTCTTGGTAGGAGGGCACTGTTGTTGGCTCCATGACCATGTTATTCTGGAGGAATCAGGGTTAGGGTTAGTGTATCTTTGGATTGGAGGACATTTAGAAAGTGGATCTATCCCACCATCAGAGAGTTACGGACAACTTCAGGGCCAAAAACAATCATTTCATTCTTTCAGGTGTTTTTGTAGCTCATGCATGATGGGTTGGGTTCAAAGGTCATTAAAGGAGCAATATGTAACTCTGACACCTAGTGTTTAAAATGGTTACTGGAGCTAAAATGAAAAAACATTGCAGAGAGCTGTCTCCCCCCGCCCCCTCCTCTCTAGAGTTGAAGCTCACTCAGGTTGCCATGTGGTGGACACTGAAGCATCAGTGTTTAGCCAGCTCTGCATCGGTCTGTAAACCTTTCTGCGTTCTAACCTCTCTCCATTTTTCAAAAGCATCTCCAATATTGATCCTAGTTTGAGCACGTTTCTGCTGGTGGAGCTTATTAGAAACATGCAGAGGCTTTTTAGGTCGGGTACAATCACTTCTATCTGAACCAGTTCTCTTGCCCACTTCCATCGCTGCAACACCTGTTGGTTTGACGTGATAACTGGTCTCATATCTGGCAAACCAAGGGGCGTCCAAAACAGCCGTGTGGGTGTGCCTTAAAACCGCCTACCTTCTCTGGTCCAAACAAATCCAGACCACTCAGGACCAGAATCTACTCTTAGAAGGAGGACATATCCCTTTCATTAGAATAGAATAACATTAGTTTAAACGAGTCATCAGGTTAAATACCAGACGTGCTGATGACCGCAGTGTTAGTGTGGCTCAAGCCTCAGATGGATGTTTCTGAGTTTATTGGAATCTGTGAGTACTATTCTGTCTTCACTCTTAGTTTCGTCATCCTCTTTCTTCATCTCTAATTATTCTAACTGTTGTAAATCAATAGAAGAGACAGGTGGAGGGGTTCTCACTGCTTTGCTGCCTTTTTGTCGTCAGATTGGAGAGAGGGGGCTGAATCTGTCGGGGGGGGCAGAAGCAGAGAATCAGTCTGGCCAGAGCTGTTTACTCCAACAAGGACATCTTCCTGCTAGACGACCCGCTGTCTGCTGTGGACGCTCATGTTGGGAAACACATTTTTGAAGAGTGCATTAAGAAGGAGCTCCATGGGAAGTCAATCATCCTGGCTACGCACCAACTCCAGGTGGGAAAAGTAATTTACTTTGAAACCATCAATCAAACTAAAAACTCTGCTGTCAATCAACCGGTTACAAATTCTTCAATCTGAATCAGTTTTAACAAAATAACAAACGTAACATACTTAAGGAGCTTCAAATAATAGAAGGTGTGCCATCCTCAAAGTACTGCACAGCACAGACTGTGGTGTCTGATACTCGTCACTTGTACTCGTGGACTGTGAGCCGTATGGTGAGCTGATCTGCAGCTCCTTTAAGTGCTTCTGTGCACATGACAGCTGTTAATGTTTGGTACACGTAAATGTAACCCAGGGTAATGATAATATCAAGATACCTCAAGGCAATCATATAAGGAGACATCACGATATCTGATCATGTGCCTCTGAAAAGCTGTTCGGATTCATTATAAGCTAAATTCAAAACAGAGTGACCTCACAGCAGGTCGTTCGTGAGTTTAGGTATGTTGGTGGCGTGACCAGGTGATGATGACCATGTTTGGAGCTGTGGTCGACACACACAGCTCCGGGCTGGTTTGAAATTCTTTTATTGACACAGTTGTCCTGACTTTTGTCTGTCAGTATCTGGAGTTTTGTGATGACATTTTGGTTCTGGAGGATGGCGAGGTGCTGGAGGCCGGAGACCACCAGGCCCTGGTGAAAGCCAATGGACGCTACGCTCAACTCATCAGCAACTACCACATAGAACAGTCCAAAGTAAGAGTGAACAGAGCTCCGATCATCTCACCATGTCTTTAACAAGCTATTTAATCCACTGTCAGCAGTCGTTTAATTGTCCTTTAACTCTAACCCTTAGTGAAGAGTTCCTGTAAGACTCAGATCAGAGATTTAAAGACAAGCACACACAGGTTTATGGTTTATGATTCACATGAGTTGTTTCCAATGTGTCCAGACTCGGCGTGTCACTGAGTTCTTGTTTATCCTTTACAGACTCAGACTGACGATGAAGAAGTCTCAGCCCAAGACGTCCAGTTTAAGGAAATTGAATTGAGAGATTGTGCAGACAGTGGGATAGTGAACCACGGTATGGTGATATCAGCTGGATTACATGAGAGACTTTGTGATTTCTCGATTCAACATTAGAAACTTTGAATTTTTGATTTATGGATTTATTTAAAATAGGAGCACATTAATGAACATCAACATAAAAAAAAGTGAAGCGCAGACTTCAGTACTAACACACTTCTGTAAAGGAGAGCAGCACGTTTGTTTAAAGACGTTTAATCAAACAAAGGGATGTTCTACGATAGCTTTGACCTTTGTTTGACCTTTGATAGACCTTGCAAGACAGACAGATAGACAGACAGCTGTAATGACATTAATTAAGAGTCATACATGCCAATAATTAAAGCTTTAGTCCAGCAGCGATTCTCATTCACTGTGCTTCCTTTCAGCCTTTGACATGTCAGACGAGAAGGATAATGGGTTGACGGCTGATCAGATTTGTAAGTCTTCAATGTCAAACTATCTCTAATACATAATTACCTATTTTGTTGTTGTATGGTTATTTAATTAGTCTGTGAATCTGTTGAATTTCTAAATGATTCTAAGAAATCCTTTTCTCCTGCTCAAGCTGCTGCCGGTGATCAGCTGGTGAGTGAAGAGTCTTCCTCAGAAGGAGCTGTGTCCTGGAGAGTCTACCAGGAGTACTGCAAGGCGGCTGGAGGTCTGAGAAACGCACACGCATGCACGCACACACATATACACACACATACACACTCATGCATACATGCACATACACACATACACACACATACAACACGCACATACACAGATCCCACATGCACGCACAAACACACATACACGCACGTATGATGTCCTCCACTGACCATATATGGGGGGTGGATCCATTCTAAATTCATGCGCACCAGTCACTCAAACGCGTACCCTGCGCCTGCAAAGACCTCTGCGATCTGACCAACGTCTGACACTACGCCTACAATTTCCATAGACTTATAATGGTTACACGGGCACAATGCACAAGTCACGTCCACATGTGTGTATGATGTGCGTTAACACGTTAACACGTTCGCTGACGCCACACCTAACGCCACACTTTAAAGTGTATGCACACACACGCCACACCTGGATGACACCTAACAAAAAAAAATAGGTGAGTCACACGTAGAAGCAGGTGTGGCGTGAGTGAAGCTGCAGTGGTCAGGCGCGCTTCACTATCGAGCCCCGTCTACGTGACATGTAACACTTAGAAAAAATTGTTAGGCGCTTAGGCGTGTACCCGCGTGCAGCTCAGTAAGCTGTGCAGTGCAGCGATTAAAACGCATTGTTTCAATGATTGTTTGCTATCTGGGTAAGTAATTAAACATGGTGCGTTGTGTTTTAATTAGGCCTACAAGAAAAATATCCCTTTAATTTACCCCTTTATAAATCCTAAACAAACTAAACGTCACAAACAAACGAAGTATACATTATGAGACACGAAAGTTCAGTTTAAATGGTCTTTTAGTCTCTTTTTAATCTAAAACAAATAATCCAACGCGGCCGTTCGCTCCTCCAAAATAAACTCAGTTCGTCCCAAAAAAAGTAACCGAAGAAATCCAACAAGAAGTCCCTCGATCGCTGGTATACCAGAAAGAAAGAGAAAAAGATCTCATGGGGGATCATGAGGATGAATATCCTGGTCAATCGGACCTTCAGTTTCATGTGTCGCCGGAGAGGAGACGCGGAAGGGAATCTGATCATATTCACATTACTGAATCCTGTTTGACAGAAAACGAGTTATAGTTTATCTATATTCTTAAACATATAACACAATATAAACATTTACTTTGAATATTTAATAAGAAACGGTGACTATCCTGTTCTTTCTCTGGATAAGCCTTAGAAGAGCGCAGAGAGAGAGCGAGAGAGAGAGAGAGGGGTTCGCTAGAAAAACTGTCAGGCGTAGGAGCACACGTCGTGACATACTGCTTCGCACATACTCGCTGCACTGCGCAGCTTACTGAGCTGCACGCGCGTACACGCCTAAGCGCCTAACAATTTTTTCTAAGTGTTACATGTCACGTAGACGGTGCTCGATAGTGAAGCGCGCCTGACCACTGCAGCTTCACTCACGCCACACGTGCCACTACACCTAACTACTTTAATTAGGTAAGTTTAGTGCAAGTTAGGCAGGCAGGTACACGTGTGAGGGACTGGTGCGCATGATTTTAGAATGGATTCACCCGCCATTACCATACACAATCTGGTCAATGATGATAAGTGTGTCTGTGTCTCTGCAGGCTACATCGCCTTCGTCGCGGTGATGAGCATCGTGCTGCTGGTGGGATCGACGGCCTTCAGTAACTGGTGGCTCAGCTACTGTCTGGGGAAGGGGAACGGGGTGAGGGCCTTCCCTGTTATGCAGAGAGACATGTCTTTTCTCAGTTATGGTGTGATGACTCACTTTGAAACAGTCAAAAGAAAGGACTCATCTCTGCTGAGCATTTCTTTATTCCCTAGCTCACACACAATCATGTTTTTATTATTATTATTTTTTTAAGATTTATTTTTGGGCTTTTTGGGCCTTTATTGGAGAGATAGGACAGTGGATAGAGATGGAAATCAGGGAGAGAGAGTGGGGATTGACATGCGGGAAAGGAGCCACAGGTGGATTCCAACCTGGGTCGCCCGCGTTGAGGACTAATAGCCTCCATATATGGGACGCGCACAATAACCACTGCGCCACCAGCGCCCCATGTTTTTATTGTTATGAATTATTCCTCAAGTCGTTGTCTTGACTAACATTATTAATGGATGTGTTTGTTTTTCTGATTAGACTTCAAGTGAAGGGGACATCTCACTAAACCCAGACCTGCACTTCTACCAAATCATTTACGGGGTGATGGTTGTCGTCATGGTGTTACTTGCATTGACAAAGTGCTTCTTTTACACTCTGGCCACCATGGGTGCTGCCTGCAAATTCCACGACACCATGTTTAATAAGGTACCATGGACCGGCTGATCGCCAGTGACCAAACAAATCCACTCTTAACAACATGTGGAAACCTGTGATTCTTTAGTAAAGCTGTCAAAGTGTGAATGTCTAACAAAGTGTCGTGTTTCCCCCTCAGATCATCGCCAGTCCCATGAGTTTTTTTGACACAACACCGACTGGTCGTATCATTAACCGCTTCTCCAAAGATCAAGAGGAGGTGGACACAGTTCTTCCTCTTCACATGGACCCTTTCATTCAGTTTAGTCTGTTGTTCACCGTCACCATTATCATCATCTCCAGTGTGTTCCCCGCCATGCTTGTGGCTGTCGTTGTTATGGGAGCTTTGTTCACCCTCATCCTCTTGTGAGTTCATAAAAAAGTGAAAACTTTCCATCCACACTACAAGTGGCCTTAAAGAAACAAGCAACTGAACCTTTTCCTATTGAGAAGTGCATGAGAAAGGTTTCACAGCCAGAAAAACAAAACTAACCCTAACCCTATACACCGATTCCTGTGGAATGTTTGTGGGCGTTGCCATCTTGTGGTGGCTCCCATTACTGCGGTGACTGACAGGCCAGTCAGCTGCTGCCCGCTGCCCGTGAGAGCAGGATGAGTTGCTAGAGCGATGATGTTAGACAGTGGCCCAGAGTCACTAATGACGGTACCATATATAAATGGCGACATAAACGTGTTTTAAATGTACATATTATTTAGACTTGGGTTATGAATATTGCCAGAAATAGTGAAAAATATACCACCTGACGATCCGTCATATTTTGGTAATCAAGTACAGAACGCTAATTACCGTTACTAGCTTGCTAACATAATAGCATTCACATATCTGGTGTTACCGGCCTCAGCCTGTCCCTTTAAGTAGGTGGCTTATGGGTAATGTAGGCAATGGGAAGTGTAAACAGAAGTCTCCCGCTACGGTACGGAGTATGTATGCAGGTGTCTGTGAATAAAGTGACCCTGTTAAGAGAAAGTACTCTCTCCTCCTACTCTGTGCGCCGAATAAACGGACTGCTTGTTACCAGCCCAAAACGAGCCAAGCAGCTGTCCTGTACTACGGTCAGGGACGACAAAGCTGACGAAAAAGGTAACACTGGGCATAAAAAAAACATTTCATGTTATATTGTTTGTAACAGTTGCTCGGTTGACATTCTTGATCCACTGCTGGCGAGCAGATCCGTCTTCTGAACGCCCAGGGAATCTATGTAAACCGTACGGTCTCAAGCAGGGGCACTCTTTGTGAAGTAAATGTTTGTGTACTAAGCACTCATTTTTTTTCCAAACTTGAAGTTTTCCGCTGTTGTTTGAGCAGCCGGTAATTGCACAAGTTCTTCCCGAACCCCATGGCATAGTTTTACTACTAATATAACACAGAATGACGAAAATTGTTGACTTCTACGGACAGCTTGCATTAAAACGCGCTAATGTTCTAGGGAAGTGGTCACCGCAGTAATGGCAGTTTGTCAACTTCCGGTTTTCTCTGGATTGGTGTATACTGTGACAGAATCCTGACACATAACTGAAGATCTGCATTTTTTAACGTGTCTGTTGGCCCATGAGGGCTCTTATAGTCTCGAATGGTGACTGTTGATGAAATGTTTAGCATGTCTAACCCTGAAAGGATTATTTAGAGTTGACTGTCAGTTATGATTCCTCTGCAGCGTGTTTCAGAGGAGTATTCGTCAGATGAAGAAGATGGAAAACATCAGTCGCTCTCCTTGCATCTCTCTGACCACCTCCACCCTGCAGGGCCTCAGCACCATCCACGCCTACAACATAAGAGACAGCTACATTAAACAGTACGATACCAGAGACCTTCAACAACAGAATCCTCATGTCTTCCTTTAATTTCTGATGATTTATTATCTGTATCCTGTACATCATGTTGTAGGTTTAAGACACTGAACGACCTGAACTCCAACCATTATCAACTGTTTCAGTCTGGGACACGCTTGCTCTGTTTCTTGCTGGACTTCATGGCGTCCACCATGACGTTTTTAGTGGCTCTGTTCGTTGTGCTCAGCGGGAATGAGCTCATAAGTCCTTCAATGAAAGGCTTGGCCTTGTCCTACACCGTACAGGTGAACTTGCACAAAGTCAATGTACGTGGTTTATCTCTTAAAAGACAAAACACACACGACTAAACCAGATATGTCTTTGTGTTATCCAGTTAACAGGCACGCTTCAGTTCATAGTGAGGCAGGCGACAGCGGTGGAGGCGAGGTTCAACTCAGTGGAACGGCTGATGGAGTACATCACGGTCAGACTCCTCTTTATCAGGGTCATCAAATGCCCCTCAGCCTAACTTTAACCCCTCATTCTAACTTTAACCCCTCACCATAACTTTAACCCCTCACCCTAACTTTAACCCCTCAGCCTAACTTTAATCCCTCAACCCAACTTTAACCCCTCACCATCCAGAGGATCACCTGCTAAAGCACCTAGTCCTTCATGCTCAATCAGAAGTCCTCCTTTTTTTTATCAAAGGGGCCAAAAGATTCTTATTAATCATCTGGAGCTCCTCTCTAAAACATATTATGATACTTAACAGGATTGTACGTCTGAGGCCCCCAGACACATTAAGGGGGCTCAGATTCCAGAGGACTGGCCAAAGAGCGGCGCCATCACCTTCCAGGGCTATAAGATGAAGTACAGAGAGAATACACCCATCGTCCTCAACAAGCTCAATTTCCCAATCCGAGCTGGAGAGAAGTTGGGCATTGTGGGAAGGACAGGATCTGGTAAGACTAAAGCTGAAACTTTTTCCAAAGAACAAAGTCTAACTCAAATTCAAATCAGAATCCAAAAGGAGAAACGACAAGGAACCAGGAAAATAAACGTACCACAGGAACGTAGGCAAAGAGGGAAGTAAGACAATATTAGAAACACTGGGGACAAGAACTACAAAATAAAACAGGAAACACTAAGGACTGGTCTGAGAAATAAAACAAGGGCAACTGGTTAAACGAGATGACACGAAAGGCAATGAATAGTAATTAAGACAGGAAACATTAAAGACAGGACGAGGGAAATACACACAGGGGAATTTAGAAAAGACAAACTAAAACAAGAAATGAAAACAGAGCAACAAAACAAGGAATAAACTATGAACCATGGCAGAGAACCATAAACCTTAATGGTTGTAATCTTGAGATAACTAGAACAAAGAAGTGGAGACATTAACCCTTTATCACAGAAAAAGGGGTAAATAAAATGTCTGCTTAGGGCTTCCTTACTACATGTGATTTTTACATATTGAACATAAAAGCTGTACAGCAAATCCGTAAAATGAAAGTACATACACTGGCTGGCCAAAAAAAAGGTCACCACCTGGATTTAACTAAGTAAATAGGTAAGAGCCTCCCATTGGATAATTACTGCATGGGTGATTATGTTTCAGCTGGCAACAAGTTATTTAACCCCAACTGATGCAGTGAGTAGCTCCTCATTTGTTTAACATCCATGTCGAATGACACATCCTGTGGTTGTGGAAAAGATGTTCATCTGTTTCAGAAGGGTCAAATTATTGGCATGCATCAAGCAGAGAAAACATCTAAGGAGATTTCTGAAACTACTAAAATTGGGTTAAGAACTGTCCAACGCATTATTAAAAACTGGAAGGACAGTGGGGAAACATCATCTTCGAGGAAGAAATGTGGTCGGAAAAAAATCTAGAAGGATCGTGATCAGCGACCACTTAAACATTTGGTGAAATCAAATTGTAGAAAAACAACAGTAGAACTCAGGGCTATGTTTAATAGTGAAAGTAAGAGCATTTCCACACGCACAATGCAAAAATTATGCCACAGCGAATGTGTGCCGTATTCAAAGCTAAAGGCGGTCCAACGAAATATTAGAGCGTGTGACCTTTATTTTGGCCAGGCAGAGGCACATTGATCTTAATGTGTCCTATACAATCTTTGACAGCCCTGTGTCTGGGCAGCACCTGTTGGATTAATATACCCAGGTTTTCTGCAGAAACACTTTGGGTATACTGTGCTGAGGTAGACTTTGCTTTTTGTCTGTAGGGAAGTCTTCTTTAGGTGTGGCTCTATTCAGGCTTGTGGAGCCGGCAGCAGGAACCATCTTGATAGATGGAGTGGACATCATGTCCATTGGTCTACAGGATCTGCGCAGTAAATTGTCAATCATCCCCCAAGATCCTGTGCTGTTTATTGGCACAGTCAGGTAACCAAAGCTAACATGTTACTCTGCAGAGCTTTACACCCACACACACACTTATTAAGTCACTAAGATAAAGGGTGTGTTTGCCTGCAGGTACAACCTCGACCCCTTCGATAAGTACACAGACAAGGAGATCTGGGCTGTGCTGGAGAAGACCTACATGAAGGATTCAGTATGTAACAGTATCATATGAGACACAATTCGTGAACACAGAGTATACAGTGGTGTAGTGAAGGCTATACACGGGTATACAGCGTTATCTTTCACTTCTGAATCCTCTGCTTTTGGATATGTGTGATGGATGGACCTGGCGTGGTGTGCAAACTATGAACAACCCTCTTCTCATGGAATGTCAGGATAAAAAAAAAAAAATTTGTTTCATTTAAATAAAACATTTCTTCTTCAGATTGCTCGACTGGAGGGAAAACTAAATGCTCAGGTTCTGGAGAATGGAGAGAACTTCTCTGTTGGAGAAAGGCAGCTTATTTGTATGGCTAGAGCCCTACTTCGCAACACCAAGGTTTGTACGTGGATTCAACCCTTTCTGATATATTTAGGTTTTCTGAGTTTCCTTTTTAACTGCTTCTGCACAGACACCTCAAAGTTGCTGCAACTTTTTTCAGTGCTGCAACACCAATAAAACTGCTCGTGATTTCTCATCTCCTTTTTGCATCATCTGCCTCTCCACTTCTTGCGTCTAGGGCTGACTACTGTGTGTGGAATCTTAACTCTATTATCAAATCACCACTTATGAAGTGTCTTGTCCTGTCCTACCATTCATTTGGGAGCATTTCATGACCCTGATAAAGGCCACAAACTGAAACACGTTGGTCTAATAAAGTTAATCTTTATACTACAAGTGTTGCTTTAGCTTTTTCACCTCTTCATTTGGAACAATTTACAAGCTACCCTGTGTCAACTTAGCTTTCCACCTTCCATGTCCATCTCTTGGACTGCTCTCATTGTCCCTCCTGTTGTCCATCAGATCATTCTCTTGGACGAGGCGACTGCATCCATCGATGCGGAGACAGATGCTTTGATCCAGAACACAATTAAAGAAGCCTTCCAGGACTGCACCATGCTCACCATCGCCCATCGCATCAACACTGTGATAGACGCAGATCGCATCCTGGTCATGGACAACGGAGAGGTAACAAAAAGAGGAACACACAAAGATGACGTTTTTATGACCCTTAAACTGACTGTATCCAATGTGTCTGACAGGTGGCAGAGTTAGATCATCCAGATGTGCTGAAACAAAGACCAAACTCTTCGTTCTCCTCCCTCCTGAATGCTGCGAACACTGTGAACACCTGAAGCTCCCCGGTACACCAAACCAGAGGATAACTCAGACTCACAACCTGTTTTTTAACCACTGACGTACCTGTATGTTGTATAAACGAGCAGAAGGGGAGATAGGCTGAAAAATACAACGTTACTGTAAATAGATAATTTCTCTCCTGTCCGCTGATACACATATGTACATTAGACACAGACTGCAACGGACTATAAGTACTGCAGAAAAAATCATTGGTGTCGACCTGCCTCCCATCCAGGACTTATACCGGTCCAAGGGCCAGGAAACGGGCAGGTAGCATGACTGCAAACTCCTCACACCCCGGACACAAATTTTTCAAACTCCTCCCCTCCGGCAGGCGTTACAGATCACTGTACGCCAAAACAACCTGACACAAGAACAGTTTCTTCCCCCAGGCTGTCACTCTGATGAACGCTAAACAGTCACATAGTGTCAAACCTGTCGCTGTGAAATAACCCTGGAACAAAACTGTCACTGTGAATGTACATATACGTATATCTATATTATTTTTATTTAATTTAAATTATCATCTACGCACACTCTTTAATTTAAAAACTGTAAAAACTACCTCATGTTTACTTCAGCATCTTTTGCACTACTCACCACTGCACAATTATCTTATCTAGTCTTGTACATATCAGTCTTTGCTAATTTGTCTACTTTTGTGTTTATTGTTGATATTTAATGTCATACCTTTGTACAAAGAGCGCACAGTTTACCAAAGTATAATTCCTTGTGTGTTAAGCATACCTGGCCAATAAAGCTGATTCTGATTCTGATTAAAAAAGTCCTTTAATGACGTATATTTCAAAAACATTATTTATTGATTTATTTCTGACTTTTTTCTGCCACAATAACCTTTGAATTTGAGCTTCTGATTTGTCACAACTTTGTACAGAAAATATGAATCATTGAACACAAACTGAGACATGTTGCTGCTGTCATAAAGACTGGAGTACAATGATGGAAATGTGTCAATTCTAGTTGTGTTGTTCTTTGTGCTGCATGTTCCTCTTGTTCTTTGTCTTTTTGATAGCGTTAGGTTAGAGTTACGTCTTTAAAGAGATGGTTTGCTAAGACTGCTTATTCAGCATTGGAGGGTTTATTGGTTCACCAAATGACCCACAATCACAAAGACTGCTTTGAGTTTTTGCTCTGTTTTTCACAGTTAATATCTTCTGCTGAATCCTGTTAAAGGCATACTGCACCCGTTGAAACATGAATCTGTAGTGAAATTGGGTCATATCTGTAGTAGAATGTGAAATACATTTTGAAGTTGGTGCCTTCTTGGCCGAGAAAAGGCAGAAAGTGTCGTTTTGGCTCATGTGGATGAAAGACAACAACTCCCAGAATGCACAGCACCGCAGGACACTCCCGCTGAAGGAGAGGTGCATTCACGTGGTATCGGAAAAATGAGATTCCGAGTTGTAAAATGCACATGAAACACCTGCTCAAGTCAGTTTTGTTAATGTTAACATACTTTTTATTCATGCAGGATTGCACATCAACTTTTTGCTCAAATGTAACTTTTGATAATAAGATTTCTCCGAGTTGGGAAGTCGGAAGAACGACGTCCCAACTCGGAAAATTGGACCACCCGAGCAGCACCTGAATGCAGCATTATTTACGGACAACACATACGGCCGTTTCCTCAACTGATTTCGAGATTTCTTCCAGAAGGAATTGGCATCTTGGAAATTCCTGGCAAAAAACGGACTGTATGTCTGTGTCCATAGGCAAACAGTCACAGCACCGACAACACAAGTCTGCCCCGGCTCCTTCTTCCTTCTCACAGCCACGGACCTAGCCAGCTAGGCTAGCTAGCCTGCCTGTCGGCACCAGCAGCCAGCTCGCCGCTATATTGCGGCTCGTAGAGATAGTCACAAGCATCCGATTCAAGCACAAGACCTTCAAAATCCCCTTCATCCATATCAGTTTGAAGTTGAAAAATACTTTTTTCGCCATTCTCGGTTCTTATCAGCTTTCTCCAGAGACACCCAGCTCGAGTACGGGTCAGGCTCACTGTCTCACAGCCGCTGTCTGTCTGCAGAAGGCACCTGGCAGATATTGCTGCTCCTAGACAGAGCCACAAATTTCCGATTCGAGCACAAGACCTTCAAAATCCCCTTCATCCATATCAGTTTAAAGTTGAAACATACTTTTTTCGCTATTCTAGGTTCTTATCAGCTTTCTCCATAGAGTCTGTTAGCATAACTTCCAAGCAATATGGCGGACGTTACGTTTCAATTCTGGCAGCGAGGTCCCGCCCACTGATCTGTAATAGGTCTGTAGCTTCAGTGGTTGAAAATATGAGGAACTAGCGATGTAGTTTCACCCCTGCTAACCACAACAGCCTCCGATGACGCAAAATGACGATTTTTGCATCATCGGAGGCTCCTTTTCAGAAAAGAAATAAGGAGCTTTCCCTTCTCAGGGGAAAATGAGGGCGGGATGCACGACCATTCAAAAATACTACCAGGTTTCTAATGATACAAAGCTTAATGCAAATGGGTGAAGTATCCCTTTTACCCTGCATTGCTCCCGCTGCTTTGGTGGCGGTGTATGAATGGAATAGTTACTTCTGATGGATGATACTACATAGCAACCATTGCCATCAGTGTGTGCATGGGTGTGACATGCAGTGTAAAAGCGCTTTGAGTAGTCAGACGACTAGAAAAGCACTATATAAGCTCAAGTCCATTTACCATTTACAATTCCATTTACTTGATTAAAGACTGTGCGCTCGAGTATTTTTGACAGAAAGGGCATAAGTGAGACCGGTCTGTAGTTTTCAACCTGGGCTGGGTTGAGTGTGGGTTTTTTGAACAGAATGCAGTGGGGAACACACCCGTCGACAGAGAGGAGTTGATGATATGCACAAGTGCAGCATTAAGTGGAGAGGAAATGGTCAGTATTTAGTCTATATGATGGTTGTATACATTCTCAGTTTCCTTGTGGAGACGATAGACTGTAAATATTACTCATTATTATACATTATGAGTCATTCAGTGTAATAGGCCTACTGTAGGCCTATATTGTATTGTCATTGAACAAAACCTTCGACTCTTATTTTTCCGATAATCCTGAAGGCAACACGATGCCTCTTTGGTCGCCATAGTAACAGGACGCCATGCTCCTGTAGTACTATGGTTTGCCGTTCACAACTTTTCGTACTTCTGTAGCAGAAGTTAGTTTTTAGCCCTAATACATCGGTACTTTTAAGTTACTATACATTAGTAGTTAAGTCTCACTGTGAAGCCACTTCCTAGCCGCTAGCACAACTACAACCATTGAAAGGTTAGCTGTAGCCTGCCGAAGATGCCTTTGCTAGTAACAGACTACTCATGGACACAGACAGACTCGACTGTTTACATCAGCGTGCCTTTAAAAGGAGCCACAGTCGGGAAAGTGGACATCATGTCTACAGATGAATACATCAAGGTAAACATTATAAGGCTACAACAACGTAACAAGGATACTGCAAACTGTGCAATATAGTCGCATTAGGCTACTCGTTTAATGGTATTAGCATAGGCATTAGCCTTTATTTCAGTACCACTTTGAACAATCTACCTACACTCATTGTTGCTGTTTTTTATCTTGTCGGCTATGTGCATGATTTTTGAATGGGGCGTGATGTTTCTCTTCCTGTACGAAACATCTACATCTTCGTCTTACATACTTACTCTTCTGTGTATACAATAAAAAGAAACACAGAAAGGTCATAGGTTAACATAGGGTTTTGTGTTTCTCATCATTGATGAGGTATGTAATATTTTGTATCCCCCATTCTTGTCTTGCAGGTACATTACCCACCTTATTTATTTGAAGCCTTCCTGTTTGAACCTGTGGATGATGCCAGAAGCACGGCAAGGGTTGGAAACGGGGCTGCACTGATCAGTCTGCAGAAGAAAACCAACACACTGTGGGAGCATCTGATGTTAAGTACAAGTAAGAACATCAAGCTCCCCTTGTTTTTCTCTCACTTAACTTTTTCACAATGTCATTTATTTCCTTTTCTCCCCATGGCCGTCTAATGATGTGTCATAGTCTCTGATGATGCTTTGATGGTTGGTGATGCTAACGAGGGTAGTCCAGAGCTTTTACCTGTATTTATCAGTTGAATTAGGGGCCATGAACATTTCAGTTAATACATCAATAGGAATAACTGCTAGATAAATATATGCATATCATATGTTTTACTTGTCAAAAATGCTGTTTTTGCTCCCTGTAACCAATTCAGAACAGTTAAACCATTGACATAATTAAAACGATTGGAAAATGTATCTCGACTCATAAGAAAAACTAAAAACATTTTCACTTTATCCACAATAAATGTGTCAGTTCTTTCAGACTAATACATTTATTACCAAAAATCGACATGATTAAAGTGCAACAGTGGCACATATTCCGCAAAAGTATGCCAACAACCAGCCGACGCTCGGCCACCACCACCGGACTGTGGCGTCCCCACAACCACCGCCGTCCTCATTCATGCACGGCCTGCTCCGACCTCCACCTCAGCAGCAAAGGAAGTGTGCACAACAGGAACTCGAGGAAGACAAAGGAGAAATCCTGCCTGCATATTATCCCGTGTGCTCTTT
The DNA here is from genome assembly GCA_020745685.1 of Tautogolabrus adspersus. NCBI lineage: Eukaryota > Metazoa > Chordata > Actinopteri > Labriformes > Labridae > Tautogolabrus > Tautogolabrus adspersus. Next base: position 10,968,644 of record CM036539.1, read on the forward strand.
TGTAAAGCGTCTCAAGATAACACTTGGTATAAATTGGCGCAATACAAATAATGATTGATTGATTGCTCTGACAAATCCATCCAATAATTTAGCCAACAAGCTTGAAAGAAATTAACATTTTTCTGCTGCCAATGTTTGGACAAACTGTGTAGCTATATGTTTATTATCATTTTTACTCAAGACAAGGCAGCATCTGTTATGTTGAGGATCGATGGGTGCCCTGTGCACAGCCACATATAACTCATCTGAGGTTCAGCTAGAGCAGGAACAGACAGCTTTCAAGGCATTTGTTATGTCACCGTTACTTCATCCCATCAATGTACCATTATAAATCAATGTGTTTCAGATGACAAAGAAACTAAGAAGTGGATCAGAGAGAGGGCTCTGTTGAAATACCAGGAAAAGCTTTCTTCAGAGTCTAAATCCAACGCAGAGAAAAAGCATGCAGAGAAAAAATATGCACTGGAGACAATGATGAAGGTAACATACTCAGTATCACCTGATGAATCCCTTCACCCATTCCTAAATGACCTCCTGATATCAAATCTACAAAGGTTTATAAAAATAGTGTTTAACTTGTTTTCAGCTCGAACAGGAGGAAAGGGATAGTATCCAGAAAATGAAGGACACTGAGCGAGAGAAAACCAGTGCCGAGCTGGCAGCATGGCAGCTGAGACAGAAACAAAAGTTAGAAGAAGAAGAAACTCAACTAAAACTTCAAAGTCAGAGAGAAAATCAAAGCAAAGTGCAAGTTGTGACTAAGCAGGAAAAAGGATGTTCAGGTGGAGGAAAGGTCAAACCAAGTAAGTCATTTCCACTCTGTTCAAATGTCATCAGTTAAATCTAGTATATCTATGAACACAGTCTTGAATTTAGATCCAAAAAGTAAAGGTGCTGAAAACAGCAAGAAGAATCAAGCAGAGCTGCCTGCTCCAAGAAATGTTGGAAACATTCAAGTCAGCTTTACTCCTCGAGTGTTTCCAACAGCCCTCAGGGAGTCAAGAGTGCAAGAAGAGGAAGAGGTGAGAGCATCTTCTCTGTAATCCCGCAATCTACACGCTCACACCTTGAAGCTATACGCACTTGGTATCATAATGGAAAAAAAGATGTTATATGTGGAAATGTGCAGCCCGGTCTCAAAGTTGGAATAAAAGAAAGAAATTAAGAATGGGTTCACAGAAAAATAAAGTAATGTTGAGAGCTTTGTTGACACATACATTAAAGGTTCATTTCATCATCGTTTTGGGTGTAAATGTCTTAAAGGTACAAGTGTTGTTTTTTCTCAACTCAACCTTCACAGTCAGCAGCCCCCAAAAGGGCTGAATTCTAGTGTTGTAAGTACTCGAAATCGGCCGTGGTCTCAAGACCGGTCTCGAGACAACTGCGGGCTACATCATGTTCACGTCATTATTGTGATTAGAAGGAAAAAGCCTCTTTCTTTAAAAGAACACGATGTCAATTCATTCATTCACTTTTTTACTCACTACGTTACTTGTTTAGTCATTGAACAGACACGGCACAGATTCTGTTGCTTTTCATTTGTTCAGAGTAAGCAGAGTAACATTGCTTGTAGTTAAAAGGCTCTAATAAAGACATTGTCTAAATATTGAACATTCTCTAAAAATAGCAGTTCTCTAATCAAAGTAGTGTCCCTCGTGATTCTTAAATTAGCACTCAGATTCCTTTTGTCTGATCTTTTAACCAACCAGTGGCTCCAAAAACAAGCCGAGGCAAGGCGTGCAGTAAATGCAGATGTAGAAGATCTAAATGACCTGAAGGAGGAGCAGAGGAATCCTGACTGGTTAAAGGACAAAGGAGAGTAAGTGAAGCCTGCTCTCAGACCTGTTTGACAGTGCCAAGTTTTTTTATCTGATGGAATAACGTCATGAATACTCTCTTTTAGTAAATGTTTTGCAACTGGGGACTACCTCGGGGCAGTGAACGCTTACAGCCTGGCTATCAGGCTCAACAGGAAGATCCCGGCTCTGTATTCAAACAGGGCTGCATGTCATCTGAAGCTACGAAACCTCCACAAGGCCATTGAGGACTCCTCTCAGGTCTGTAGCTTCACTCCACTGCTTGCTGCCTAAGGGGAAAATAGTCTTCACTTCGTACATGCACAAACATTTACTTACATTACACTGCTAATTATAACTCTAGTTCCATTACGTTGGTGTGATTTCTGAATAGCTGAAGTGTTGAGTTAGCTTTAAACACCATGTTTCTCTGCAGGCCCTGGATCTGCTGACTCCACCAGTTGCTGCCAACGCAGCTGCCAGAGTCAGAGCCCATGTCCGCAGAGGCTCTGCTTTCTGCCAGCTGCAGCTCTACGCAGAAGGTGTGAACCCCAACCATTAATATTTATGATCCTGAATTTTACATTTTAATGAAAGGACTGCATTGTTAACTGTAGCATCTTGTCACCGTCTTCAACGGGCTGTCAGCTGATATACCTGTCACATGTTTCCTCAGGGCTGCAGGACTATCAAGCTGCTCTGAAGATTGACCCTCACAGTGAAACACTGCAGGCAGACACACAGAGAATCAGAGACATTATTCAAGGCACTGCAGAGTGAGACACAGTGAGACTGTAACGATATGTTTCTAAAGAACAGATACCAAAGGTTGCTGCACGGTTGTAGCCAGAGATTAATTTTATCAGCTTCTTATTAAACAGTGTTGATTTCTGAAGAATATTAAATTGATTGCATACAGGACACTGTATCAGTATGCACAGAGCTCCCTCTTGTGGTCAAATGATGTATCTCCTTATTGACACAATCAGGTAAAAAAAGATGATTTGCTAAATGAATGAGACATTTCAGCTTCGTCAGTATCAGAGGTAATAAAACCAGTCAACTTCAATGTTTTATCCTCATTAGCTAATACCAAGGTCACAACTAGCCCCCCTGAGGTAAAACTACTATTAATATAGTCACCCTTAATTATAGAAGAGCTTCTTCAGTACTGCAACCTTTAGCAGTAGTCCCAAGATGTATGCTTATGACACTGAATTACAAATCACAGCCACCCTGCACTGAATAGAAAGGACACATTTATCCATTTAAAGATGAGAGTGGGAAATTATTTCACAATCATTTATCTGAACATTACATTCCTTGCACATTGTCAGTATAAAGTTATAATGAACATCAAGAACTTCTGTCACTCTTGTGAGTTGTATTAGAAACAGTGAAACAAACAGAAAATACAGACAGAACTTGACTTGGTGCTTTAAAGCTTGATTGAGTGTCTTTCTCTTTCTTAAAACAAGAGAACGTTGATTTAATTCATAACTTAAATAATCTGTTCATGGTGTACTTATCTGACATCAAAGTAGACTTTTCATTATAACAGTTACTGGTAGAAGAAAGGCCGTCCAAACATACAGATCAATGTACCTGAACCTTTATCCTAGGTCTCTTATTTTAATATTCTGCATTTCTCTCAATCATCAATCGTCTTGCTGCTTCCAGCTCTTCAACTCTCCAAGTTTATAAAAGCTAACATGAGTTTCAAGGACAGCTTTCCACCTTGGTAACTTCAGTTAAAGAGTTCAGATACACAATGAAACAAATTCATTAAAAAGGTTGATTATCTTCCAAAAATCAACTTTGATAGACTTTATAGAAATAAACCAACCAACTCATATTACAACATTATGCTCCATTCTTGTGCCTTTTGTGTGTAAGTATATCACAGAGGTTGAAAACAAAAAAACAAAACATTCAAGTAGTGTGTAACACAAATATTGTGTTGGATCCAAACTTTCTATTTAAAAGACTACAGTCACAAAGAAATACCAACCTAGCCGATCAGGTGTAGGCCTGCTGGTAGAGAGGAAGCTCCTGTTATCTGCAAGTGAAATGTAAAACATCTTACCCTTGAAGGTCTGTCTCTGTAGGGATCAAGTAAACAGTAACTCCAATATATTACAAAACTACATGGCTTCTTGTTTATAGCTGCAGCTTCAGAACTTCTTCAGGGCTAAGATATAGCAGTAACACGAGAACTGTTAGTTCTCATGTTGGTGAATCTATTCAAATGAATCAAAATATACCAGATTAATACTTACATTTATGAGTCACAAAAGTGGACACTAGATCATAATTATGAATTGGTGCAGAAAAATTGATCAGAAAGCAGGAAAAAAAATGTTTAGTAATTTTAAAAAAAATGTCTGGGAGAGATCCCCCCCCCCCCTTATCTGATGGTGTCAAATATGAAAAAGCAAGGAATAGGAACAGTCTTTTTTTACAACTGCGGTGTGTTTGTCTGTCTGAATTTGTGTGTATGCGTGTGTATCTACGTGTGTGTGTGTGTGTGTGTGTGTGTGTGTGTGTGTGTGTGTGTGTGTGTGTGTGTGTTGGGACAGGGGGTTCCTGCTTCTTTCTCCTTTGCGAGTCACATCCCTGATCAATTCTCTGATACTGGCAGACACTTAGAATAACAATTTATTTTATGTATTTAAAGAAGGGACAGTGCACATTAATGAACAGAAACATGTAAGTACGCCAGATTGTAGCCACATAGGCTAATTTCCATCTCAACCTGGGCCTGTCAGACAGTTTAAAGTGGATGCACCTCAAGAATTTCATTGCAGCCATTACTGCCCATTTGTTTCTGCCAGATGAAGCATCCTACTGGATGTTGCTTAATTTTTTTTATACTTTTAAATCATTGAGTTCCATGTTTGAAAACACAGGAATTCCTCTTTAAATGAAGGACCTTCCACCTGTGGGCTTCTTCCATTACAGTATGTGCACAGCTATGGGCACAGTGTTGATTATTGATCGACAGTGGAATGTGAACGGACATGAAAATGAGCCATTTCTTCCTTTTGTGATCAGAATCTTTCAATTATTTAATAACACATTGGACACTCACCACTCCACCTCCCTCTAACTTTAAAGCTTTCTTGCTGTGAATCTGAAGTGCAAATTGAGGTCAACTGATCAGACCACACAGCGGGTCAGGACCCAGTGCTGTTGTGTCATGGGAGCGCTGGTGTGAATCTCTAGAAGTTTCTGGAAAAGAAAAAGTTTGATATTTCATTCTAACCAATGGCTCAGGTCGCTCAGACGGTGTCTTTATAAATGCCTCTGACATGTGACATAATACAGACTCTGTATATCTGAAAGCAGGTTGTAGAGTTTAGCAGCTCTGAAATGTGTCACAACAGAAATGTTTTTTGTAGCCTATCCACCGATCTAAGCTGATCAGAGCTTCAATCCTGTCAAACATGTGAGTGTGACTGTGAAGTAGCACTTGAAAGACTGCGGCCACACACCCTGCCCTCTGTCAGCGCACACAATTGTCTATAATCACCCCGTAAAGCCGCTTTTCTGATTTTTTTTTCTTCTACCAATTTTCTGTTTTTTTTCTTTCTTTTCTAATCTCCTAATCAAATGTGCCATAAGCTCCCGCAAGAATTAGGAATGGTTAAAATTCAGCGTCAAAAGAAAGGCATCATTTAGAGGCTTTGATGTGAGTGGAGCTACATGGTGGCAGGGCAGTTTCAGTGAATGATTGTCCGTGAATTACTTCTCAAAGCGCTTGAAAAGATAAACACAATTCCAGCGTGCATAGGCGAGCGAGAGAAGTGAAGTGTTATTACAAAAGATTAATGCAAGCGTCAGTGGAATGGAGCGAATAAAGACGCAAAGACAAGGTCCTGCCGGGAAATCACTCGACGACGAACTTATAGGAAAGGTGGAATTTCTTGGTTAAGTCATTTTCTAAAGCAGGAGAGGAAACACCATTCCTGTTTCTTCTCTCTTTTTCCCTATCCCACAACTTGTAACCATTTTCTTTACATTAGTTGTTTCCATAAGCCAACCTGTTGTTTTACTGCACTACAGTTACTTAATGTAGAAACATAAGGCTTCATTGATATCACTGCAAAGTAGACATGATTTAATGTCTGTATCGTCCAGGCTATTGTGTTTGGTGTTATGTGTATTTTTCACTGAGCCGCTCAGTGGTAGAGTTGGTGTACAGTCGGTTGTCTCTCAACCAGAAGGTCAGAGGTTTGATCCCCAGCTCCTGCAGCCACATGTCCGATGCATCCTTGGGTAAGACACTTAAGAACCACAAAATCATCTTCACTGCTTGATCACTCTGCGTGATGAGTACGAGATATGTTGTCTCATACTGCGAATTGTCGCAATTAATAGAAAAATGAACGCATCGGAATCAGTTTGCAAGGTGTCTGTGCGTAACTTTTTTTCCAGATAACAAATCCAAAAAACACACACCCGAAAAAAAACCGACTGAGTGTGTAAATCCCTAGTTGCTCCCGCTGCTTCGTCGACGGTGTATTAATGTGTATGAATGGGATTAGTTAATACTGATGGACACTTTACATAGCAGCCTCTGCCATCAGGGTGTGAATGTGCACGTGTGACCTGCAGTGTAAAAGAGCTTTGAGTAGTCCTAAGACTAGAAAAGCCCTATACAAGGTGTTCAAATTAAAATAAATAAATGAAGAATCATCTCCAAATGCTGCAGTACCCCTTAGCTTTAGAAAGTGTTGAAGTGTCCTCATTGTTGTTGTTTGTGCTCTGGATCCTTACTGCTTTGATTCATGCTCTCTGTGTTAATCTGCATACTTACCCAAAGATATATACACAAACATGCTGCCTGAGCTGCTACTGTTCATAGGAGCAGTCCTACGTCAACACGGTGGCCATCTTGGAAAGGGGTAGCTACGACTCCTAATGAATGTAGGTCTACGACAAAAGCCTTGAAAAAGAAAGACAAAGACATTTAGGCGAGTTATTGATAAACCCCCTGCTGTCATAGACTTACATTCACTAGGGGGAGCAGCTACCCCTCTCCAAGACAGCCTTTAAAGTCCAGAAAGGGTGGTACACAAGGGGTAGAAGCAAAGAAATCGTTGCAGTACTTCTTCTGTGTGTGCATTAATGCACGCCTGCCTCCATGCTCATGCGTGTGTGTGTGTGTGTGTGTGTGTGTGTGTGTGTGTGTGTGTGTGTGTGTGTGTGTGCGCAAGTGTGGGTAGGTGGCTCAGGCCGATTCCCTCCTTTTGTTGTGGGAGCTCTGTTTGATTGGCAGGTGGTCAGCCCTCCTGGCTGGGGGCTGAAGCCGACTGACCAGTAACATATGGAGTCTTTATCCCTGCATGCTGTGCAGGACACACACTGCTGCTTCTGGACACCACTCTTTAACCCATTTAACACACTTCAACAAAGGGAGTGGACCCCCATGTTATACATGTTCCTGCACCAAAAAAAAACAGCTTGGAATTTAACCAGCTCGAAGGGTCCAAAGTTAGCGACAGTTGTCCTCAATGTGACGCTGACATTTACAAAGAAGAAAACTTGATTTCATTTGACACAATTCTTTTTCTTGCACCACAACAAACTGAAATGTCAGTTCAGGAGATTTAGTTAATTTGCATCATCATTTTAGTCATCTTACATGGTCAAAAACATACAAACAGAAAAAAGAGAAAACTTTTCAGGGCAAGTGGATCTCTATTTTGGTGAATGTTAAGGAGACTATATGGAGCTTTGGCTTGCTGGGTGGAAAAGGCTTTCTGGCCCACAGAGGAGGGGACCCAAAGTGAAGCCAAAAATGAAGCCAAAACATTTGAAATCCCCCCCCCACTGGCAGCAGTATAGGTCATAAGCTCTGCCTCCTTCATGTTAACAGATTAGACATGGGTCAAAGTATCACATTTTCAAAAGAGGCTAAATATATATTTCTCAAACATGGTTTATGACATCATAGTTATAGTTGTTGACAAGCTGATTTATGTCCATATAGTTTTGTTTTTATTTGTTATCTGATGCATAAAAAAAATTGGATGCAACATCATAATTGACAGCTCTGCTGACAAATTCGGCTCCTGCTGCTCCTGTGTGCACCAGAGCGTCAGAGTAGAGGAGGAAGGCCAAAGGGAAACATAACACACACTAACACAAGAGTCATCACACTTTCTATAACTTTGAGCAGAAGTGCATGAGTTAAATGTGTGCTCTGGATAGCAGACATAGGTTGTTGTTGTTGTTGTTGTTGTTGTTTAATTATTTCCTCTCTCATTTGTAGTCTACTAAACAGTTTATTTAACAGTTTCAGTGCCTGATCTCTCTCTTGGGTTTCATTTAGAGCTCCCCCTACAGGTCTGGAGAACTTACAGGAAACCAGAGTTTTTCTGATACATTTGTTTTCTGGGTTCTCGGGTTTCTGACTTTGCTTTTCTTGAATGAATTTACAACCCATTTGTTATGAATGTATTTGATTAAACAGCAAGTTTCTTCAAGTGGGAACTTATCAGGGCCTAAACGGAGTAACACATAACCAAAATACTTAAATTAAAGGCTTTTAGACTAAAACAAAAATATTCTGGATGCTAAAATGTTACCGAGTAGTCATGGTAACTTTAAGCCAGTTGTTGGGACCTCTGCACATACACAGTTCTCTCTTGCTCACTTAAGTTATATTGATTAATGCACCTTTAACTATTTTTTATGTTTTAATGTTTTGACTTTTTATCCTACAAATAACTTTTTAAAGGGATGTAAACTTTCAGGAACAAAGAACAAAAGACATTTCCATCCCAGCTACAATTCTCTACATATGGTTATCATGTGGTGTTTCACAGTTATCATGTTTTCTCATCAGTGTGAAGACCAAACACGCTGCACAAGTTCCAGTTAGATCGGGACCATCCTTCTCCTTCCTCCTCCTTCCTCTTCCCTCCCTCTCTGCCCAGCTGAATAACCTCTAAAGGGAAATTAGATCATAATGACCCTGCACCATCCACACAAAACCTGATTAGACACGCAACCCTCTGCCTAATGAGCTGAAAAACTGCAGTATGTGTGTGTGTCTGTGAGAATGTGTGTGTGTGAAATGTCTGTATTTTGCTCCTTTAGTCACAGCTCTGTGTGGTATCTTCTAACACACACGGACACGAGGAACCATGTAAAGACACACACTCACACACATACGGGTTCATAAGATGTTGTATGTAAGTGATGTGTTACATATATGACTCGTCATTTTTATCTAGCCACACTGCATTTATCAGTGCGGGGGTCAAAACAACTAAAAACAGTGTTTCTCATTCTTTCCCATCACCTTGTAGATGTTTCAACTCTGTCCACTAGGGGGCTTTTCTTATCACCTAACCAAGTATTAGCTATGACAGCAAAATACCAATCAATATTTGAGAAGGAACCTCAGATATTGGATTAAAGTAATTCATAGAGCTTTCAGCAGTAATATAAACCATCAATCTTGATTTATATTGTTCCAAACTACATTACATTAACATGTAGAGCAGATCAAGAGAGTAAGATTAGAACTATTATAAGCAGAGAGGCAGCATTAATACACCATGCGTGAGCACATGGCAAAATTGGCATGGGTTACAAAAAAAATAAATAGAAAAGACTGCAAGCTGATCCAAACTCAAATGGTGAACAGCCAACTGCTGCGACCTACTGGGCCTCTGACTGTGGGACAGAGAGTGAGTCAGGAAAAAAGAGACAAATAGAGACAGACAAGAAGACAGACAGAGTGAGAGGGCCGTACTGACGGCAACAACAACAACAAAAAACACTTAATACTGACTTACAGTAGTAGTGATGATTATAACCAATAGAAATATGACTTGTATTGGTAAAAACAGCCACAATAATGTTATTATCAGTATGAATTTCTATAATATTTGTAGTACTGGAAGCCACGCAGATTCAAAGCAGCAGGCAGCACAACAGCAATCCATAGGCGTTTACGAGACAAGAAAAAAAATACTCTTGCGAATATACAAAGTTAGCATCATTCATTAATTGGACACAGGGTTTTAAAATTACAAAACATACTGTTAAGTTTATGACCACATTATTTCTGTGACACTCCATGTTGCTGGCATGTGAACTCTGATGACTGTATTGCACTGTTGGGTTTTTTTACCCTCGCAGTCAAGTGTCAGCTCAGTCACGCCTCCTTCATTAAGCAAGCCCAGTTTGTCAAACAATATGTGTACTGTGAGTTTGCATTTGCATCTGTTGTCGGGCAGGGCCTGACGTTAGTGCTATATGTTTCCTTTGGACTGCCACCCTGACTTCCTGGTGTTGTACCGTGAATCCTCTTGGGCAGCTGATGGGCAGACAGTTACAGTTCATCAGCTAACGGGAACTAGCTATGGAAGCTAATCCTTTGGTTTCTATGGTACGGATGCCCGTTGCCAAGTCCCTAATTCTGGCATGTACCACTGTCCCTGCAGGAGGAAGAGGAGTAGCGTTACACACAACTATGACACACTGAGCAGGGCACAGAAGGAAAGAAAAGGGCCATGTCTCAATTCAGGGGCTGCATCCTATGGAGGGCACATTTGAAGGCTGATTACGTCACAGCAGCGTTTCGAAGACTTTTCCAAGTCCCAAAGGCTTCTTCAAATGCGGCCAACTAAAAGCCTTTTCTTCTATCCACCAAAAAAAACAAGTCACTACAACTTTTGAATTTCTGTTTTTTCACATTCATACTCAAAATTATGAGTGGCGTACGTATACAGTAAATATAAGCAGTGATTGAGGACAGCTGACCTGTGCTGTAAATGATGTTGGTAGGGTGAATTATTTCAAGAGTGTTTTCAAAGAAAAAAATGGATGTAGCCAAATGATAAAATCAAAAAAAGTTATAGTGTGCTTGCATAATCATTTTCTTAAAAGGTGCTATATGTAACTTTCAAAAATACTGCGTTTGTAGCGATACCGCATGGCCGTCAGGCGAACTGCACCAGTAACCTGTTGCTCGCTCTCCCTCACGTGCTCGTCATATGTGCTCGTACGTACACAAACAAGCATCAACATCGCCCCTGAAACACTGGATATTTACCGGCATAATGTTTACAGAGGAGGTAAGTGGTCATACACATGTGAGAGTCTGTGAAGGAGTCTGTGTGTCTCATTCTCCATCCTACAAACGACAGTGCAGGAGTGTGTGATGAGTTTGTCCGCCTGTGAGAGCTCCTAGGACGGATATAAGTGTGGTAAAGGCGGCCTCTGGCTGTGCAGGTGAAGACCGGGAGTGTGTGATGAGTTTGTAGTTTGTACTGTTGATTTCTGTAAGTGGAGTGAGGAGGACGTTGAGGACGCAAATAAAATGACACTGCCTGGAGCTTTCGCGGAAAATCGGACCCGGGGCAAATGTTATACAGGCAACACAGATAGACAGTGAACATCTACTTTTTCACATCAGTTAAACGTTCGCTTATTAATGGACGATAAAAAACGATTTATACATGTAAAAAGTTACATATATATGTAACTTGTAGCTATATATAAATCATTAGGCCATTAGGCAGTTCGCCTGACGGCCATGCGGTATCGCTACAAACACAGTATTTTTGAAAGTTACATATAGCCTCTTTAAGGTAATGCTCTCAGAAGAAAGGAGCCATGCTGGCTGCAGACTATTAGTTATTATAGTTGGATCATCAAGGCAAAAATAAGAAAAGTTCAGAAGACAAGGAATCCTAAAAAAAATGGGGATGTTACTCTATTGATCTCTAAGCTTCACATGGCAAATCTGTCCACTTTGAAAATTGAAATTTACATTTTTTGCATCCATGTACCATGAAATACATCCAATTTGTTTTCTGTTCTTTTCTGACTTCCACAAGTCCTCAGGGATCAGTGGTCCCCATGGACTTGACCTTTGCTCTTTTTATTCTTTCTTGCCTCCAGTATTGTTAATGTAGAAACTGAAGCTTATTCTGCTGTGTTCAGTCACAAGGGAAATCTATTTACTCCTTCTCTCTCCCTTTTCTTTTCTTCCCTTCCCCTCCCTTCCTTTCAGCCCTCCTCCTATCTTTCCTCTTCCCCCCTCCTCCTCCTCTTCCTCTCCTCAGTGATAATGAACTGCCGGTCTTGCCCCTGTGAGTCTGTTCAGAGAGATTGTGTGAGTGTGTGAATGACTGGCTAACCCCTTTCTGAATTATAGACTCCTAGGGGTCACCCTGTATCCCCAGGGGCCCATTGTTATTGCCCCTCTCTCAACTTCTCTCAGCTGCACTTGAGAGCTCATTGGTATGGTGTTTGTGTGTGTTTGTACGTAGTTGTGTGTGTGCGTGTGTGTGTGTGTGTGTGTGTGTGTGTGTGTGTGTGTGTGTGTGTGTGCGTGTGTGTGTGTGTGTGTGTGTGTGTGTGTGTGTGCGTGCTCTGTTTTTACTCTCAGGTAGAAGGAGCCAGCAGATCATTCCCTGTCCTCCAGCATGCCTCACTGCCTCTTTTATAGAGTCTCTCTTTCACTCAAAAGGCCCTGTATACTTAAGTCCAACTGCTACCCACTCTCACTTACTTCCCTTCTCACCACATTTTAATAGAAGTGAGCAGCACAGTCAGAGGAGGAGAGAGAGATGGGAAATGAAGAAAAAGGACGGAGCTAGTGAAGGCTTTAAATCACAGCTCAAATAAACCTTTTGTTGGGTTTAAGTGAATATTTCAGATGTCCATTGCATTAATCATAGTTTAGTATGATTATTAAATGTAAGCAATGTTTTCTAACTCAGCATTTGTACATTTTACCCATTGGTCGGATTCCTGAATATAATGACAATGCTTTCAGATCATTTTGATGCAGTAAGATGAAGCTCAGATGGAAAACGGTAAATGGACTTGAGCTTGTATAGTGCTTTTCTAGTCTTCAAACTACTCAAAGCGCTTTTACACTGCAGGTCACATCCATTCACACACATATATATATATCAGAAGCTTGAGCTTCTGATATATATATATGTTTCAAACTATAAGCTATACGGTCATTATAATTGATATCAATTTAGTAGTAGGTAAAATATTTTTAGGTTTATTTTGGATTCAGGACGTACATGTGCGTACTTTCCATTCCAAATCTCCAATTTAGAACATGTGGATATAAATGCCTTGAGAAATCAGTTGATATTCAGTTTGCCAGTATATTCTGCTGGGAATGAGGGCCTGCTGTGCGCCCTCTGTTGCTTATGAGCCAGCTGGAGGTTCATCATCTTGAAAACCACTATTACTCAATGTTTTGCTTCTTAAAACCATACATGAAGGGGAATCTTCCTTCCACTTGTACTGGTACTGTAAAGGTGTTCTTTTCCCAACACTTCAGCCAAAGCCAAAAGCTGACCTTCTCTTGTGTTGCTCTTTGTCAGCTTTCCTCTGTCACTCATGTATATCTCAGCAGGCCTCTGTAGGACAGACCAAGGTATAGCTTTGCATTCACCCTCCACTGATGATGGTCCTCAAACCAGCCCCCCACACTCAGTAGCCTGTTCTGAGTACTTGGTCGTGTTTCTTTCGAAGGTTGACACAATCTCGTCCTTTATTGAGCACATCTTTTGCTGTTGAAGACAACATTTTAGAAGAGATGTGGTAGTATTCTCTCTATAGCAGATGCTGCCTTCCAAGATCCATTCTCATGATCCACTGTTTAACAGAGGTAAAGAGCTTAGGTCATTCTCTTGGCATGCTTCTTCATGCTTTTCCACCTCTTTCATGATGGATATACTGTTCCACTCGTATAGGACGGTCCCTGTTTCCCCATTTGCACCCTTTCAGGACTTAAGCTAGTCTATTCACGACCTGGTTGTGGTGCCATCTGTAGCATTCCTCAGAAAGCACAGAGAAGGGAGACAAAGGTCGAACTGATAAGGAAGTTGAGCCTTTCCTGTGGGATCTTTTGCAAGTCTGACCAACTAATAATCTAGTGTGCAACCCTGTTCTAAGTTGTCCTTCTTCCTTGTCCCCCCTGTGACACATCCTTAATCTTGTTGTGTTCTTCCTTCATCCCCATCATGTTTGATATCACCATCATCCACTTCATTTGTAAATGGCTTATGTCTGAAAGCGTAGTGCTTCTCTCCATGGCTGTCAAGGCTCCTCTTGGTTTGAGAGCCAGCTTTGTCTTTTCCTGTTTGAAGCTCAAACTAGGGGATTTCAGTGGTGGAAGCAAGATGTTCTTCCAGAAGAGGCCCCTTTCAAGGAGGCTGCAAGGCATCCTTGGACACTTTGGGACCAATGACTTGGCTTTTTCATCCATCTAACTTAATATAGATGAGGGGATTTCACAGAGCAACATCACCCTCTGGTAGACAGCAAACTTGTAGCATCTGACCTCGGACTTGTAGTAGACTAAAGTCCATTGTTACCAGGGCTACTGACAGCTTCTTCAAAAGTACAATTTATATTATGTTTTTTACTTAATTTAACCATATTGAACAACAGGGATGAAAGCCAATAAACAAAGAGGTACTGATCATATCTCATAGATCTGTATCAGGGCTGATCAAGGCCTTTAAGTTATTGGTGTTAGCTACATTGAATGATATTGAGCCAGGATAAATCCTTTGTTATCATTAACAGAAAATAAATAAATACATAACTGCAAGAGCCAGTTTAAGCAGATTGGGCCGCAGGGACGAGAAGGTGAAGGGGCTAGGATGGACATGGACAAATACTCCCCCTGAAACCACCAGAGATCAGTTTGACAACAGGCAGTACAGTACAATTCTCAGTTGGTGCTGCTGTCAATCTCCTAGGTAACGCATCATCAATTCAAGCATTTCAGAAATATATAGCAGAAGTTATAGATGTAGGTATATAAAAAGGAAACAAACAGAAAATGAAAAGGCTACTAAAAAGGATTTGGGCCACTGAAAAAAATTTCAGTTAATACTCCAAAAATGTTTTAATGGCATGTATCCTTTGCTGTTACTGACAGTACCAGAGTTTGTTTAGGTACACGTTTGAGTAACTTTAGGCCATATTTGACATGATATGATGTTTGAAGGTTAGGTAATAAGTGCTCGCAATCAAGAAAGAAAATGGAGTGAAAAGAAAAGAAAACAGAAAAGTTAGAGAGGTGGAAGGAGACAGGAGAGAATACATTTGCATTAGAAATAAGAGAAACCCACAAAAGAAACACATCTTTAAATGCTTTCACTTACCCCCCTCATTTAATTGATGCATGACACTGCGTTAAATGAGCAGGGACTAATTTTAAAAGTCTATTGTAAGACTATCATACTATTATTATTTTTCAGAGAGCTCTCAGCACTTACACCATGTCTCCTCCACAGGCCTCCCATGACCTTTTAACCAGGAGTTAATTAGTCTTTTCATTAAGCATGAATGAGTTAATTGATTAACGAGAAATGGTAAATGGCTTTATCTGTAAACAGCCTCTCATTTTCTTTCAGTCTCCTCCTCTCTCGTCCCTCTCCCATTATAACCCTGACGAGGTTTCCAACACATTAAGCTCTGAACTCAGAGAAAGAAATAAGAGGCCTGTTTAGAATTCCTCAGGGCGTTTTAATCAAAACCACAGAAAGGAGCCTGGGTACTTGTAGTTGGCACTCTCACATGTCCGTATTTTGGTCTTAGCCCACTTACACTGGCCATACTCCTTCTCCTGATCCACTTCTCCTTCATCCTTTCTTCAGAGTGGCAGAAGGAATGGCCCTATCCCCCTTCAGGGATTCCTTGTGGCCTGACAGCTCTCACAATAAGAGCCATTAAATACAATGAGAGAGAAAGACGGCGCTCTTATTTAAATCCCCTCCTCCTCCTCTGCCTCTGAACATCATTACGGTATTAGACGTGAGCAAGACAGAGAAACAGATAAAGACGGGAGAGAAGAGAAAGAGATCGATGAATGTGGGACTTCAAAGTCCTTCTGCAGTCGAAGTACTTGAGGGGAACAATCAGTCCGACACTGGTGGCAGAGGTTTGTATGTACAGAGCTCTGTGTGGCTTAGCAGGGCTTTGATGGTCTTAGAGAATAAACTTCAACACGCTGCAGTGGGGAGGAAAACAGGAATGGAAAGCAAGGTGATGTTGGTTTCATTACAGGTTTTAAACTGCTAAGTACATTCTCCCACATTACAATTTAATAAGTTTCTTGGTTCACATAAGGCCTGTGTATTAATTGATTTTTTGATGAAAATGATTCATTCATGGTTGCTATTTCTAAACAAAATGACTCATGCACCTTACTGTGCAGTGGATTCCATTTAGGTTTAGACTTTTTATGAGCCTGTCTCTCTCTCGTCTTGTGTTGTGAGGGAAATAGAAATGAGGGAATTACATCAAATTGCAGTTTGTCACGTAGAATTGCCCTTCACTTCATTCGGCCTCTTCCCTTCTCGATCAGCAACTAAAAACAACAAAAGCAACAATTATCTCAACACAAAAAGACATAAATGGACGGCGGACTGGATTGGAGGGGGTTCTTTGGTAAATGGTGGGAATGATGATTTAAGGAGAATGTAGCTCTCTCTGACATATGGAGAAGTGGAGGCCAGCCAGGCTAAAGAGCTTTTTCATGATCTCCACTCTATTACAGGGATTAGAGATGTAGGGAGGGAAGGCCACACACACATACACACATTCACACACTGCCCTTCTTTCACACTCTATCCATTTTACATTGAGAATCTGCTGTAACAAAGCTCTGCTGCCACTCCGCCTTTGTACGTTTACACTGAACCCCACAATGGCGTAATAGAGTCCCAGTTTGTGATTTAACATTCACTACATTTACATGTTAGAAAATCAATTAACTGTATTATTATTTGTAATAATATTATTATTTGTTGTCTCAGCTGGAGTCGGGAGTAGGGTCCAGCAGCAGACAGTCCAGACCAACGATCCAGAGAAACCTACGAGACATGGGAACTCAAGAGCTCCCAGGAAGATATAGGGTTTGTTACTTGCATGGTACAAGCAGATTTAAAGAGAGTGGCATGCAGTATTATGAAGTGAATGCACAGAGAGAGAGAGAGAGAGAGAGAGAGAGACA
>CM036539.1:11587961-12022961 GCA_020745685.1 Tautogolabrus adspersus
AAAGAGCAAACCTGACTACAGTGTATACACTGATATTGTTAATTGAGCGTGTTGTTTAAGTGACAATGTTTAGCAAGATACACACATAGGCTTTCAGTTTTGAATGATGTGTCTAATGAAGATAAAGTGTGTGTGCTGTTTTGCAAAACACTGAGGGGGCCTGAAAGGATTGTGCAGCCTGTGTGTTTGCCTGAAGGGTTAGGGGGTTACGGTTAGCGTTAGCGTTAGAACTAAACGCACAGTATGAAAAACCCAGGGGGCTCTCAATGACAACAATTACAAAAGTTGACGTCAAGGCTGGGGGGGAATCATGGGACTAATTCTCTCTGCTTCTCCACCCACAACCATGATGAAAGCAAACTCCGAGTTGCCCATAGTCAAGTTGAATGGGGGAAACAGACAGGAGGAAGAGAATATGTTTATAGACGAGCTAATGTATCCACGTATAATTTACATTAGGTTTTTATCACAGCAGCGCATACAGCAACAGTAAGGCAGCTATGTAGTGATCCTTGATGTAACATCCTGTGTTTCCACGGCAACGAAAAATATGTCGGGTCTGTCATGGCAGAAGCCAAGACACGTCTTGTCACAACTATAAAATTACGGATTTCTCTTTCTTTGTTGGAAATATTTAAAGTAATGTAAGTACTCAAAAGAAAAAGAAAATAGGTTTAGTCATTTTGATTAATTTAGATAATTTAGACTAATCATTCTAAAAAAATTCTACATATTGTATGTTTAACCTGTGAAAATGAGTCAAAAAGATACCTTCTACTTCTCCTCCCTTCATATATTTCCTTTTCATCTCTGCTTATCTCCTTAAATCCTCCCTCGCTCATAGAAAAAGCGTTTGTGGAAGCAGACTGGAAGACACTTTGCATCAACAGGATTTATTTAGTGTGAATTATTGATGAAAGAGGAAGAAGGATGTTGAATTTCCTGAGCTCCTAAATCAGCCTTAAGGCAACTGCAGCAGCACCGTGATAACACAATATGCTTTAAAAGTAAAAAAAAAAAAAAAAAAAAGAAGGGTTCCTTTTCTTAGGTGAAGTCAAGAGAAAGGAAAGAGCAATTATAGGAAACAACTCAGCTACAGAGAGAGTGTTAATGATGAATGAAAGACCAACCAAAGGGACAAGTTCAGCAAGAACAACCTCAAAGCCTCCCTGCTTTGTTGTTATCTGAACCATGAATAAAAGGTCTAAATGCAGTTTGTGTCAGAGATGGAAAATCTGCCCGTCAGAAATAAAAGGTGTTACTCTTCCATACACTTGAGTAAACAAGTGTAACATTCTACATCAGGAATCTGCATATTTTGGCTTAAAAGATCACTGTTAACAACCCTCCTAAATCTACTACACACAGAGCTCGAGGATCAAGAGAATTAAGTGGCTGTGTTTGATTCTTTTATATTGGTTCTGTTATCTGTCACAGTTAAGATATGCAGTGTACATTACCATGGTGATTATCCAGTAAGAGGTGAGCTACAACAGCTCATGCAGAGGGGGACTGTTCTTCAGTGACTTTATCCACCTTTTTATTATTAGTAGCCTTTTTGTCCTTAGACTCAGAAGAAAGGCTCACTTACTGGATTTCGCAGCTTAACATGAATCAAACATGTTGATCACATTTTATTGTGCTCTGGATGACTTCCTGCAGTGTGTGGGGGATGCATGACTTTGACGGCTCTCTATCTGACATCTACAGAATTGTTTTGTTCACATCAAAGTCAGTTTTCATTGACGAGTGAAAGAAAATGAGTGGCATAACCCACTTTAAATCTGTGAGAGGACAAAGAACAAAAACACAAATACAAGAAATCTCTTGAGTTAAATAACCCAATCTGCGAAACACAATAATGTGTATCTGAAGGACCTCATTCCCCACAACTCTTCAAACACAGCTTGAATTCCTTTTAGTCAATCAATCTCTATTTGTATAGCACCAATTCAAAATAAATGTTATTTCAACACCCTTCAAAAGAGCAGGTCTATACTCTTTGTTATGTTAAGTAACATGGACTTGAGTATTCCGTTGATGAGCCTTATTCCTGTTTTGATCATATTTGGAATATGGAAATGGACGTTTACATGCACACAGACAAACCTGGTTATTCATATCCCTGTCTACACGATCAATACTAGCATCACAGTTTCTGATTACTGCATCTTATTTGTGCAGGCATCGTATTTTTATTAGTGATTTTATCTCACAACACAAACTGCAGCAGTTGTGAAATCTGAGAAAAATGGGACCACTGTGGCTTATTGCAGGTTTAGCACTTTTAAATGCCAACACTGGCTGCAGACATGATGTACAGTATCCAGCCTATTTACAGGAGAAGATAGCGTCAGCAAATATTAAACATTTCCTCACCTCTTTCTTACCTCACCTCTCTTGTTGGATTCTGAAATCAGGACACAATGTCATTATGCACAAATACAAAGATACATACTTTAAAAATCTGATCAAAACCCGGGACACTCAAGCCCATCTAAACACACTCGTTGTTTACAGAGACCCAATACTGATCCACCATGAACACAGCAGTTCAGCAAAGTAAGGGGCAAACTTCACTACCAACTCAGCTTTAAAGCCTTTAGAAAAATGATTTTGTTTTACATTTGCAAACAACATTCTATTTTGGTTGTGAAGGGTTTTGTTTGTTTTTTTCAGTTCTGAGATCATTTATTGATTGGTTTTGAAAAGAAAACTGTTATGTCCCTGTAATTTAAGTACTGTATTTATCGACTTCAATAAATGCCTTGAACTTTAGACTCTAGAAAATCACTTATGTGCAACCATAAGTGCACGAGTTGAAAATCCATTTTTCCATCTGGTTCAAGAGACCTCTTGAAATACTCTTTTGTGTTTTCACAAAGACCAAAAACTAAGATATCTCGAATCACTGTCCATAAAACAAAGTGCAGGAGGAAATAAATAATTAAATAAAAACACAAGATGTTTCAAGTATAAAGTTTACTTCTTCAATAAGCATTAACTCATCAATCAAACATGGATGCCCTGTGTACAGCACGGTCAGTCCTTGGTGCAGGTGATGGCAGGAAACATCATCTTCACAGCAAATGAGATTCATCGCAGACAAAAAGTCAGCATAACTTATTTTTATTAATTACATACTCAAACACATAAAGCGTTTCGCCTGCATGTCTTCTTCACCTGATGAAAAGCGTTGTTTGCGGTGAATCTTCTCATTTGCTGTCAAGATGAATTATCCATGTCGAGGTCATTTACTTGCCTTTCCATCTTCCTGAAAGTTTTCAGAGGGTTCAGTGAGCAACACTAACCAAAGGCTGAAACAAAGAGGTGTCATTTCATTGTTAATCAGCCCCATGCTGACTGTGGTCTCTTAATGATGGCTGAAAAGTGGGAAAAAACTACTTGTCCTCAATCACCTCATCCCTAGACTGAGACAATCAAATATTTGAGTCTTCAATCACCACTTTTACAGGTTAAGGGCCTGCCTCGGCTATTTAAGATTTTGAATCAGAATGATGTGGAAAGCTTTGACAATCTGCTGAGAACTTCTTATTACTTTCATTATGGTTGCCATTTTAGCATCTGGGCTTTTATTTTTCATCTAATGCAACGATTGTCTTTATCAGAGATCGTGTTTACTGAATATTTTCCATCTTTGACTAAATTTCTTTCAACAATGAAGGAAAAATCTGAGGGTTTTCTGTTATTTTGACTGATGAAAAAGTGATCTGAGCCTGCGCTGTTTCACACTTCATTTTCTCAAGGATTAACTCCTTATCTCCTTAGCCTCCACAGGATGTTTAACTTTCTCGTGTTCTAACTGCTGCAACAGTAACTCCTGCTGTTCAAATGATAATCTGAATAAGATCAGAGGTAAAGCCAAGACAAACCTACTACACTCTTAACACTACCTCCCGCTGTGACTGGCATATGTGCATGTCATATAAATTAGCTTTTAAGATAGACTTAAAGGCAGGGTTGATACACTCCAGATACACTTTTACAAAAGGTGCAATAGAGTGCATGAAAATAAATGTAAAGTCCAGTGAGCGTTAATGTTGTTTTTTGTTTCAATAACAACAAATTAAAGACGGGACAGCGCGTCAGCTAAAACATGTCTGACATCTATATTGAATGCCTGCCATAAGGCGCCTGTTCTGTTTCACATTCTATGCAGGAAGACTAGCGGATTGTGATTGGTATACACAATTACAGGAACACTGGATGAACCGACGTACACTTCAAAATGTTCCAACGCCAAAACGAGAGCCAATGTTTCTTTTTCAATCGTAGAATTCCGTTTTTGATGGCGATCTAGTTTTTTTGAGAAATACGAAATTGGATGTTCGATCGCATCAGCACCTTCTAACAAGAGAACAGCACCCACCCCTGTGTCACTCGCATCCACTGCAAGTTTAAACGGTCTATCAAATTGAGGTGCCGCCAGAACAGGTGCATTTAACAACAGACCATTTAAAACTCACCTTGGGACTCAGCAGATCAGTTAAGAGAGAGGCTACAGCAGAGACATTTTTACAAAACCCCCTGTAATAACCCACCATCGCCAAGTACCAACGTAACAGGGAAACCACAATGCTCTCCACCTTCGCCTGAACAGGACGGACCTGACCCCCTCCCACCACTTTTCCGAATCCATGCGTGTCCAAACTCACTCTTAGACAAATGTACCGTCAAACTCGCGTCCTGCAAGCGACCAAACACAATAGACAAATGGTCCAAATGCTCAACCCATGACTCAGAACACACTACCAGATCGTCAAGATACGCCTCACAAAAAGACAGACCACAAAGAACAATGTTTATTAGACGCTGAAAGGTATTGCAGAAAATCATTGGGTGTAACAAAGGCAGATATCTCCTTTGCCAGCTCAGTCAATGGAATTTGCCAGTAACCTTTCAGTAAGTCTAACTTGGTAACACATTTTGCTCCCCCGACACGATCTACGCAGTCCTCCATACGAGGAAGCGGATAACAGTCGGTGCTTAATAGGCCTCAAATCTACCACATCAATGTCGTGCATGAACAAATTTGACCAATGTCTGCCACGACGTACTAATCTGATGAACCAATCATGCCTCCCTTTCTCCCTGCTCGTTCTCTCCCCCATGCATGCACGAGCCCACACTCAAAACATGAGCTGAGGTCAGCTTCTGGACCAATGGCGCTTGTGCATGTAAGTGAGGGGTGTGGCTTTTGAGAGAGCCCAGAGGGGAGGGGTTGGGTGCAGACGGAGCACTGAGGGAATGCTAGTTTTTGAAAATTACCAACCCTGCCTTTAAATGTGTCCTTTTATCCCTGATCTCAATTTGATGGTGGCTTGATAGCACCTGTTCTTTGGTACAGCTATCCAAAAATAAATCTGACAGAGATTCTAAAAACTCCTCAACACAAGCAATCTTACAAGTTTGGATCCACGGAACGTGAGCGTAAAACACACTGGAAAGACATCATTATAATACATTATTATTATTATAATTAAAATAAAAGTTGCGTTAAATATCGTGTGGTTCTCTGTGCTTCCCTTGAAGGGGGTCGAAACGACATGTAGAATCAGTGTAGATGATAGAAAATGATGTTCTAGGTAGCCACGGTTGCATACCATTAATATTATTATATTATTTATGTCATAAACCAATGATTAGAAACGCTTCTTTGTTTTGTTAATACTGCAACACAATCTTCTCTGTGATCAGAAATGGGTTGTTTGTTTTGTGTGCTGCAGAGGGCAGAGAGCCTTATTTTCAGCACAAACAGACTTCATGCCACTTCAGGGCAGGACAGAAAGGCTAAGAAAACCTCAAGCACTTTTTGTCCTTTCAACTCGCCAATGATCATCATTTTATTGCAAATGCATTTTACTTTTGCTGATACAGAAATAAGAGCATAATGCTGAAATTTCCATGTGAATGCATGAGGTGTCACACAAGTGTTGTGATGAGATGAAATTACAGGGATTGGAGAACAGTGGAGTACTCGGGGCATGGGCGGGCTGTGTTGTTTCGAACTCCCCGGTTCCACTCTGGCCAAAATCTAATCAAATCCCACATTATGAATCCTTTTCAATATCAAGTGCATGTACAAACAAGCTGCAGATGGTAACCATGAGACATAAGCACCTGTCATTATCAACAATGAACAGTGAGGAGGACACTGCAGGCTAGACAGAGGCGGAGGGCACGACACATGATACTCCACTGTCACGTGACATTTGTTTTTGTTGATCTTATTCATGATGGGCGGACCTTTCTGCAGTAAGCCATCATGAACATCAATTCGACAGCAGAAATAACACTTTATTGGCAGTGAAGTTTAAACTTTGAACCGCACATATCTTAATTATCTTAAGGTACTGCCTACTACACACTCAAACAGTATGCACACTGCCTACTAACCTGACAGTTGCTGCATGTCCTCTCTGCGTCAAATGACTTAATTAACCACATTTCCGGTCCCAGCTTTATTAAAAAGCATCAGGCTAGCACGACAGTCAGCCCTTATATAGAATTGAACAACAACATACGTACATGCATGTTGCAGCAGTGGTTGACAAGGGAGGTGTTGTTGGTGCTTTTTTTTTAGACCTTCGTAAAGCTTTTGACACCGTCAACCATCAGGTCCTAATTCCGTAGAGTGCTGAGCTACTGGAATATTCCCGTTTACATGTTAATGAGCATATTCCGAATAAACCGTAGTAGTAGTAGTAGTAGCGTCATGACAAGACGTCATCTAGGGTCGTAAACAAATTGTTAACCTGTCCTGCTTCGGCGTTCCGACCGTGGTCAGAGCGCACAGGGGAGACTTATTTGTCTGCTCCAGGGCCGAAGTGTCTCTCAACTTCGGGGCTAACCCCCGTCACTTTGACTGGGGTGCAGCAACTTGTAAAACAGACACGGAGAGTCCGGCTGGTAGCTTGAGGTGTCGAGCCGTTTATTTCGCACACACCAAACTTGTATAACAGTACCATTGAGCTTAACGTTTCTCTGCCTAATTCTGCTCCGGTCCCCGGCATCATAACGCGCCTCTCACACACATCTGCAGAACACACACACTCGCCTCGTTTTCTCTCTCTCCTCACTCGCTCCACCACCCACACACATGCGCACTGAGCTCCTTCACAGACAGACATATATGCTACTTGTATAACAAAATCCTTGAAGTAGCATATTCAGGAGCATATTCCGACTAACAAGTTTACATAAGCCAATATTCGGGTTGATACAGGCATATGCCAGGGGTCTTATTCGGGTTTTTAATAATCGGAATATGAGCTTAATCGGGTTATGACAACTGGAATAAGGTGTTTACATGACTCCAACGCAATCGGAATATTGTCATTATTCCGATTAATACAGGAATATGGTGTGCATGTAAACATGTCAGTGATATACATAGATACTCCACCTTTACAACACACCTTAAAACATGGCTGTCCGACAACTATAACTGCACACATTAATCTCTGTCAGATGTGATGTGTGTTCGATGTGACATAGTCATTGCTGCTGCCGCTCCATCTCTGCTGCCTGCCTCCATGTTATGTCTTATATGTACTTTAAATGTGGCCTCTGTGATTGTTCTTTTCCCATGTCTCCCTTGTGTTGTCTTTGTTGCAATGCACTACTTTGATGTCTTTGTTCGATCTGTGCTTTCTCCAATTGTGTGTCTCTCTTCCTTTTGCTTAGGCCTTCTGTAATTGCAAATGTAATGTAATTTATTGTATTTTAATTTTTAAATATGCATTTTAGGTTGCCGATTTACAACTGGCCGGGGGCTACAGCTGGAAATTAACGGCAAAGGCTAAAGCTGCTCCTTTTATTGTAAAACGGGACTGTCCATGAAATAATAAACTAATAATCTCAACTAAAACTAAACTAGTATACGTACTCAGATTTTTTCATACTCAAAATTGTACTCTTAACTATGTACTCAATTTGACGTCATACTAGTATAGAACAGTATGAACGTATGCTTATTTTGGCGCATCCTCTAGTTAGGCATCTGGATAACAGGATTGAATGCAGCTGCTGTGGCTATGCTCGGACTCCATCACATGTGTTGCCATTTAAGCAGTCACAAGCCCTATTCAGACGTTTCAAGCAGCTATATTTACAACCCTAGGACACTTCGCCTTCAATCTGAATGTCGCAAAGGCGTAATGGGGGGACGAAGTGATCCCACCTCTGTAGCAAAACTACAGGTAATATCATACATATGGAAAAAAGCGCCGGTGACGCCAACAAAAAAGGAGCGGATGCACGAAAGGCGCAGTGCTTGGAAAAAAGATGCTCGGCGCTACTCTTTTTCACCAGGTGCTGCTGCAAGCGTTCTCTACTCATTGAAACAATTGAAAAAAGACGCTGCCGCACAGAAAAAAACCCTAGATGGACACTGGGCCTTACGCCCCCATGGAGGGGAGAAAAATAAAGACCAGTTTCTACTCAGGCTCTGATTGTGTTGTTGCCTCGTAACAGTGAATGGAAGGTCCTGATCGGTCAAATAAGGTGTCTGTTGAAAGGTCAGAGTGCATGAGTTGGTAAAGAGACTACAGTTGAACAGCGAAGGAAGTAATAAGGGATCTTTATAGATCTCTTACTGTTTTTGGATCTTGGGGACTGTTGTCGATGCAACAGAACTGTTTTTGTTGAAATTTTATGACCTGAAGAGTACAGTAGACCTTCAGATGTTAAGAAATCTTAATCAGAAAGATGAGTTTGTCATTGGTCTTACAGATGCGTAGATTGGGGCTAATATGTTGGTTGGAGCTTAAAAAAGTTCACATGCTGGAATTCACAAGAATTATAGTTTTCCGGTGATGTAAAGCTTGAGTGATATACACGGGTTATTTAAAAAACAGTGAAAATAAAGAAACATACCTACAGCCCACGGACAGATCTGGCTGACAGGGGAGGTGATATCAAAAACAGTTTCTTTTAGGCTAGTTGTAGATTTGCAATACAGAGACGTGTAATTTTGAGTTTTCTAAGACCTCATGCCCTCTTCATATCACCAATGTATTAACACTGCAAAAAGCTGATGTTTTTGTTGTTTACTGGTAAGATTGGTTAACGTTTATTTTAGCTTCAGTTATAAATATTAACAGAATGAACAGATTCACTGATATTAAAGTAAAACTTCTGATTGCTGGGTAGAAAGTCATGGTGCCAATGTAACTTTACAAGTCAAGTTTCTAAAGAAAGGACAGAGAGTTACAAAATATTTTTGACTATATGAAACTATATGACACAAAGGGATAAATTAAATAAAACAACCAAACTGATTCAAGATTACAGTCTTATAATATCCAGAAAACCATAAAACGCAACAATTGAACCTGGCAAAGACAAGCTCCTCTGGCTGTTCTAACCATTCAACTAGCATCATGACACAACTAAGTAGCTAACTTAACCCCTATGGAGTCTCTAAATGCCAAACAAAGCGTGGTATTTAAATCACTGTCAGTCAGTCAGTCAGTCATTGTGTCTCTTTCCCGACCTCACATCAACTGTGCCTCTAACTGCTGAACACAGGCTCTGCTTTTCTATACTCAATCCCCCCCTGTAATCATTCCTCTTTTGTTGGTGGCATTATATTAAGTCTTAACACACACATACATAAGCAAGAGGCGTCAGGGAGGATCAGCTGTTAACCCTGTTTAGATGACGGACAGAGTTGTTTTCTATATTTGACATCATGCACAACGGGAAGACAAAAGCAGCATCATGGTGGAATTACATTGCACCACTTAGTAACTCTCCTGTTGTAGAACAGTGTGAGCCTTGTTTTAACAACCACAGTGTGTTTAACAGCAGCCTCACTGCAGTCCCTTTATGACGGTTTAGAAAAGATGCCAGTTAAGGCTCTAGCTACTCCTTTGTCGATGCTAGTGTTGTAAAATGTTGCTTATTATTATATTATATTTTATGTTTTCCCATGCAAAACTTCCCATGCTGGCTGGCTGCTCCCTCTTCCCCACCAGGCTCTCCAGCAGGGTGAAGTTATACTCTAACAGCTCGCTCCATTTCCTGGATCTCTTCCTTCATTTTCTTGACAAGGCTGATCCCACATCTGACACCAATGTGGTGAGGTGGCGTGACATGAACAGTTCAGAGGCACAGATCTTGATTTAACACACAGCTACTGAGCTAACCACAACAAGAACACAGTTTATTCACACAAATAGGCATAACACTAGCCAGAGGTCTATAACTGCAACAGCTCTCACACTCATGGTGTAACAATCGTTAACTGCTTTCACGTTCTCTATCACAGGGGAAATGGCATTAAACATGCACAATTATCAATTATTAACAACCACATGACTGAACAGTGACTTTAGCGTTATTAACACACTATTTCTAACTGGACATTAACATTCCCATTAGCCTTTACTCCACAAAGTGCCCGATGTCAGAGCGACTGCCCATATGGGGTCGCTACAATACCATCAAACCCATTGAGGAGAAATCAGCTTTTAAAGTGCTGTCTACTGTAGTTACCATGATGCATGAACAGGTTTAGAGAGCAACCTTTTGGGTGACATAAGTCCCTTAGAGATTGTGATTCCACAACAAAACCATAATTAGTTCCACGGTCATTAGGCCTTTGTACCTACACAATACATCCACTGTGGTGTATAAATTGGTGTCCCAGTGGGTGAGTTCATATTACATTAAGGCAAGTTTGAGGAAGTGGAAAGGCACGGCGTGTAATCACACAGTGGGAGATTCACATACTGTACACACACACACACACACACACACACACACACACACACACACACACACACACACACACACACACACACACACACACACACACACACACTCATGCATTCACACACAGCACTGTTCCACCCTGCTGGCTCTGATGTCACACATTGCCACCATCTTTCACCCATTACGCCTCTGTTACTTCCTCCGATGGTGGATCAGGGGTGAAAGGACCTAGCCACATCATTCCACCTGCATGCATGCATTACACAGTGCCAATGAGGCGTAACTGGCAATATGTAAAAAACAATAATTTTCAGTTTTAGTGGATGTTTGAACTCCTTGTTTGCAGCCCAAAAAAAAACTGTAAACCCTTTCTCTTTTGTTCTCTCTTTCTGAATCTTTCAGTAATGGACAAAATGTATAACAAATTTAATTTGGCCATATTTGCATTTAGAAGAAGAAGATATACTTAAATAATCCCGCAAGGGGAAATTCAATTTTACACTCTGTTGTTGAACATGCTACACACACATAGGCTGAAATAGACACACATGCACAAACAGAATCCTATGGACATGCACTAATGGATAGATGTCATAGTGACAGGCCTGCCCACAGCGTCAAAAGAATTAATCCAAGTTTGAATGTCTTGATATCTATCTGCATATGATTGTAGGATAAGCATTTGGTTATTTGGTTATTACCTTTCAAACTTAAAGGAACAGGAATAACAAACACAATTTAGTCTTTCCCTGGGATCTTCATCTCCTCTGGGCCTAAGTTTTCATCATTTATGATACAGTACACGTCACAGAAGGATGAATTGTCCGGCCTGGAGCTCTAATGTTTCCAACATGATCTCCTTCTTGTCAGGATGGTGCTTTAATTTTAAAACTAAAAATCTACAATGATGGTGTTTTTGTGATAGGAATGAAGTTTACATACATTTACAAGTTTGATAGGTTTGCTTTAATCGATCAGCAGAAGGCCATCTAACTCTGGAACTGCATATTAATGGCATCAATATTTATCTCTGCTCCTCTATGGCTTCATCCCATAAGCCCTGTCTGCAGCCCAGTGATAGCACAGGGAGAACAGAAATCAGGGACACTTCTCAATCCCCTGTTTTTTTTTTATTTCTCTCTCCTTCCTCTCCTACAGCTGCTCTCCTGATGTGAAGATTGCTGCTCCCTGATGTTGAGATTGGGCAGCTCTCATCTACTCAGCGGTCGTCTGGTTTCTTGGTTATCTACAGGAGCGGGATCACGGGGCTCGCTTTGTGGAGAGATTTGTGTAAGCTGAAAAAGCAGAGAGACTTTTCAGAGAGCGACCTGCGACTATAACCGCCATCACGTTTTCTGATGGGAGCAGAGAATAGAAAGTGCGAGGAGAAAAATGATTTGTCTCTTTCTTTGAGTTTGATCCTTTTTAAAACGATTGAAGATGCCCCTGCTGTGATCAGTTGGTCCACCTTGATAGAACTCAACCGAGCCCCTGCTGAGAGTGTGGTTGAAAAGAGCGACAGTAAGGGAAGAATTATCAATCCAAGCACCACGGTGCCCTGAGGATTCTCATCTTTTAAAACCATTTTCAGTTATATTTTATCCAAAGCTTATGGATCTACTTGCACTAAAGCACAAACATTGTGAAAATATCCTTTAGCTTGTGTGCGGCACACTCCATGAACCCTTTACAACACACATTTAAAAATGAGTTCCATTGCTACCATAGGTTGCTCGACTTTCTATGCTTGTTTATTTCTTTGTTTTTAATTAAGTGTTACTTATAATTATTCCCAAAAAAGTGAAAAACTTAAGTGCACTCTCAATGTCATTGTAAATGATGGCTTGCTCTCAATGATATTGAGAGATTAAAGGCAGGGTTGGTAATATTTGAAAACTAGCATGATTTTGAAAGTAGATTTCCCTCAGTGCTCCGTCTGCACCCATCCCCTCCCCTCTGTGCTCCCTCAAAAGGGACACACATGCATGAGCGCCATTGCTGTATTTAGTAGAAACTACGTCGTCTCATGTCTCATTTAGCTGTAAGTAAACACTAAACTTCATAATACATGTTAAAAAAACTTCTATAGTAACTATTTTACTACTCAAAGCCAACAACAGACTCACAGTATAAACTCCGTCATCGGTGAAGCGCTTTGAGTATGGGCTAGTGCACACAAGGGGTAGAGAACGAGCAGGGAGACAGGGAGGCATGATTGGTTCATCACTTTTGGTACCTCGTGGCAGACATTGGTCGAAGTTTTTAGAGGTTTACAACTGCTACAGATGACGGTCTTTCTTCGTTCCTTTTTCAGAGCACATGAGTTATTAATGTCTGTCAGGACCTAAAGACAGTTTCAACCAAAATCTTAAAAAGTGTATCTGGAGAAAATTACCAACCCTGTCTTTAAATAAAGGTTGAATGTAATGAATAAAAAAGCAAAAAGGATTTGAAAAAGACCTATACAGTATATTCACAAGTTCTATAAATTGAATTGAAACTTTTTTATAACTCACATCAATAATAAAAACATTAGGTTTGAAAGGTGCATGTGTTATGTTTTAACAAAAAAGTTTTTAAAATGCAGTATCCTACTTTCATGTAGAAAAGGTGCAACGCAAGAGCTGTACAGTTGTGCAGGGATGTGCAGGATTAAGGTATGTGCATGAAGGACATGAACATATATACATATTATACTTTGTGTTGTATTTGAAATTTGACATCAGATGGTATTACCCACAACGGGGTAGGTCACACCTGCAAACATGGCCACATTAGGAGTTTCTTGGGAAGAGGGACTTGACAAGGCCAGTCAATAATAGCTGTGGAAAAGGACTCTGACCTAGAGGATGGTGGGTAAATGCCAGATATATCCATCCGGTCTGCATCCTCTGCCCCAGGGCCATCTACAAGGCAAGGCAAGGCAAGTTTATTTGTATAGCGCTTTTCATACACAAGGCAGACTCAAAGTGCTTCACATCACTTCACTTCACAACATGTCATACAATAAAGTGAAAGAAAATGCAAGAATTAAAAAACAATTAAAAAACAGAGAATAAAAACATATTGACAATAGAAATTTTGGACATTTTGGAGGACATTCCTTGGCATTTTTACTTCTTTCAGACCCCATACTTGTGTTTGAAAGACTCACGTGAGATTTTCCCTGAATCCTGTAAACGTCTTTGCAGGATGCGTATTTTTATGGTTGTACGCCAAACCAGACAATCCAATATTTAGGATTGAAATCCAATATTTAGGATTTCCGTAAGATTAAGGCTTAAATCTTACTTCAGATACAGTAAATGCCAAGTTCAGTCCCAAATGTATGTTTGTCTAAAAACAAAGACTCTTGACTCAATTCAACATGATCCAAACAATCATAATTTATACTAATACATTCCTTGGCATTTTTACTACTTTCAGACCCCGTACTTGTGTTTGAAAGACTCACGTGAGATTTTCCCTGAATCCTGTAAACGTCTTTGCAGGATGCGTATTTTTATGGTTGTACGCCAAACCAGACAATCCAATACTTAGGATTGAAATCCAATACTTAGGATTTCCGTAAGATTAAGGCTTAAATCTTACTTCAGATACAGTAAATGCCAAGGAATGTATTAAAATAGAAAATTTAAAAATCACTGAAATTATTAAATCTGAAAATATGTTCAAGTAAAAATAATTCAAATAAAATTATAAATATAAAAAGAATTAAAAGTTACAGTGCAGATTGAAAGATTAAAATCTTATTAAAATTGTTTAATTAAAGGCAGAAGTTAAAAGTGCAATGTAGGTAAAATTTAGCAGAAGGCTAAGGTGAACATAAAATATGTTCAAGTAAAAATAATTAAAATAAAATTATAAATATAAAAAGAATTAAAAGTTACAGTGCAGAGTGAAAGATTAAAATCTTATTAAGATTGTTTAAATGCAGCTGTAAACAGGTGAGTCTTTAACCTGGATTTAAAAGAGCTGAGAGTTTCGGCTGACCTGCAGTTTTCTGGGAGTTTGTTCCAGATATAAGGAGCATAGAAACTGAATGCTGCTTCTCCATGTTTGGTTCTGACTCTGGGGAGAGACAGCAGACCTGTACCAGACGACCTGAGCGGTCTGGATGGTTCGTAGTTAATCAGGAGGTCACTCATGTATTTTGGCCCTAAACCATTCAGTGCTTTATAAACCAGCAGCAGGATTTTAAAATCTATTCTACAGTTCAGACATGACCCAGGAGAAGGAAGAGAAAACATGGATCCAATGTGTTACACTTGCAAAAGACTACAGCAAAGGAAGAGAACAGATTGAAGTAGATAAAGGATTAAGAAATGAGAGGCTTGATAAACTTGATACAATGAGTCTTATATATAACAGACAAAAAGCAGTTTATTGGATCATCTATTTTGTCTGTTTTTGGGGCTTTATAGTGTGTTAGTAGAGCATAATGTCTACAAATAGATGAATTGAAGTTTTTTTATTTCTAACATGTTAAAAAAGAAAAGAAAAGAAAACCCACAAGTAAGCAGACAGACAGAAAAAAGTAATATGTACAAACAAGGATAAACATAATACAAAAGAAGTTCTCAAACACCTAGTAAATTCAATTTACACATCTGAAAATGTGTGGGAAGAAGTTTAAACTTTTTTAATCTGAACCCTTCTGCCTATAAACAATATATAAATATTTACATATTTACATAGAGAGAGGGGGACTTGAATTTGAGACTCGAGATACACTTAAGTAGCACACAAATGTGACTTGGGGCTTGACTTTACAAAGATGGCCTTGATATTTCTAAATGTCATGGACCATTCTATGACGGAGCAGCAAATGTGAGTGGGGTTTATTCTGGTGTACAGGCCAGGATAAGGGCAAATGAGCCACTAGCAACATATGTACACTGTACACAATCATCGTGTGAATGTGCTTTTGTGGGTAAACTGTGTACGTGCCGCTGAAACCGGTCAGTTTTCGGTACATGGTGTTGTTTGTCAATAAGTACTGCGGCTCGCTTTCCTATCTTTTCTTCTATAATATCCTTCCTCTATATCAAGCAGGGGTGGGGGGTTGTTGTGAGTTGTAAGGTTATTGCTTTAAAAATGCCCATGAAAGTGAGAAAGTGAGAGTGACACCCCAACTCAGGAAGCTGCGTCAGGCCAAGGAGGAAGCCTACAGGAGTGGGGACTGGGACCTGTTCAAGCAGGCCAGGAACAAACTGACGAAGGCGATCAAAGTGGCGAAGAGGAGCTACACTGAAAAGCTAAAACAAAGCTTCTCAGCTAACGACCCTTCAGCAGTTTGGAAAGGCCTGCGAGAGGTCACCAACTACAGGAAACCCTCCCCCCCACCCTGCAGGTAACAAAAGACTGGCTGACGACCTCAACACCTTTTACTGCAGATTTTCTCACCCACCCCCCAGCCCATCAACATCTACCCAACACTTAGACTCTGCCCTACCTGCTCCCCCCACAACCCCCTCCCCCCTCCCCTCTGACCCCCCACCTGCACTGACGATCTGTGAAAAGGATGTGTGCCAGCTCTTCCAGAAACAAAAGATCAGAAAGGCTCCAGGACCAGACGGCGTGTCCCCCTCCTGCCTGAGAGCCTGTGCTGAGCAGCTGGCCCCCATCTTCACGCAGATCTTCAACTCATCACTGGAGCTGTGTGAAGTGCCCTCCTGCTTCAAAAGCTCCACCATCATCCCAGTCCCAAAGAAACCTGTCATCACAGGACTCAATGACTACAGGCCCGTCGCCCTGACGTCTGTGGTCATGAAGTCCTTTGAGAGACTGGTGTTGAGCCACCTGAAGGACATCACAGGCCCCCTGCTGGACCCCCTGCAGTTTGCCTATCGGGCAAACAGGTCGGTGGAGGATGCAGTCAACATGGGTCTGAACTACATCCTGCATCACCTCGACTCCCCAGGGACCTACGCTAGGATCCTGTTTGTGGACTTCAGCTCGGCATTCAACACCATCATCCCGGATATCCTGCACCGTAAACTCACTCAGCTCACTGTGCCTGCCTCCACCTGTCAGTGGATCACCAACTTCCTGACTGACAGAAGGCAGGAGGTGAGGCTGGGGAGCATCACATCCAGCACACGGACAATCAGCACTGGCGCCCCCCAGGGGTGTGTTCTCTCCCCTCTGCTCTTCTCCCTCTACACCAACGACTGCACCTCAGGGGACCCCTCTGTGAAACTCCTGAAGTTCGCAGACGACACCACCGTCATCGGTCTCATCCAGGACGGTGACGAGTCTGCCTACAGACGGGAGGTGGAACAGCTGGCTCTCTGGTGCAGTCAGAACCATCTGGAGCTGAACCCGCTCAAGACTGTGGAGATGACAGTGGACTTCAGGAGAAGCCCCCCCTCACTCCCCCCCCTCACCATTCTGAACAGCACAGTGTCTACTGTGGACTCTTTCAGGTTCCTGGGATCCACAATCTCACGGGACCTGAAGTGGACCTCCCACATAGACATTTTAAGGAAAAAGGCCCAGCAGAGGATGTACTTCCTGCGTCAGCTCAGGAAGTTCAACCTGCCCCAGGAGCTGCTGATCATGTTCTACACCTCCATCATCCAGTCTGTTCTCTGCACCTCCATCACTGTCTGGTTTGGATCTGCAACCAAACTGGACAGACACAGACTGCAACGGACAATCAGGACTGCAGAAAAGATCATCGGTGTCAACCTTCCCCCCATCCAGGACTTATACCGGTCCAGGGCCAGGAAACGGGCAGGTAACATCACTGCAGACCCCTCACACCCCGGACACAAACTTTTCAAACTCCTTCCCTCCGGCAGGCGTTACAGATCACTGTACGCCAAAACAACCCGTCATAAGAACAGTTTCTTCCCCCAGGCTGTCACTCTGATGAACGCTAAGCAGTCAGAGAGTGTCAGACCTGCTGCTGTGAAATAACCCCTGGAACATAACTGTCACTGTGAATGTACATATATGCAAATATATAGTATCTTTATTTTATTTAAATTACCATCTGCACACTCTTAATGTAAATACTGTAAAAATATCTACCTCATGTTCACTACAGCATTTTTGTTGCACTACTCACCACTGCACTATTTTCTTTAGTCTTGTACATATTAGTCTTTAATTATTTGTTTATTTTTCTTAGCTTATTGTTGATATTTAATGTTTTACCTTTGTACAAAGAGAGCACAGTCTACCAAAGTCAAATTCCTTGTGTGTTAAACATACCTGGCCAATAAATCTGATTCTGATTCTGATTCTGATTCTGATTCTGAGAGAGCAGTGGAGCTGTCCGTTTCAGCACCACAGTGAAATGGACAGCTCCTCTGCTCTCAGCTGCTTGTTGTCATGTTTCAGAGGGTTGACTGTCACAGCGCTATCCATGGTTCTGATGGCTTCACACCGACACCGTACTTTGCAAATACAAAAGCCTAGGTTACACATTCAACTGTAAAATCCAACCCATGGTTGGTACTATGTACTATATATACACCTCTTTCATGTGAATATCTTGTGAGCGTATGTGTGTGCATGTGTTCTTACACACTATTAAGCCCAAGGACCTGTCATAAGAGCCTGCATTGGGGCCAGTCATTACTACCTTATGCCACTGGGGCTGAGTGACAGGCAGATGCCTTATACATTGAAGTATAATCTGGATAGTGATTGTGTAATGGATGTGACACTGGGGAGCCACAGGTTTTTTTTAGGTGATTGCACCGCTGTACTGTGAGTCTCCTGTATAGCACAGAATGTCCTGATGTGCCATGTCGACCTACAGCAGCGACCTTTCAAGGATGGAGCCATCAAAGAAGAGGTGAGAGTGAAGGAATGCGGTCATATTTCTTCCCTATTGAAACCACAAACAAAAAAACCTTACAACTGTGATGCTTTTTGATGAAACTTCCTTCAGCAGGTGACTACCCCACCAGAAAACAATCACAGATTATTCCATGATGTAAATATTTTTCATAGAGTTATATGATGTTAAGGTACAAGCTTTAAGTCAAACCCATAGGTATGTGGACTTAAACCTTGTTCTTGGCATTTTGGTCCTGGCTATTTTTGCAGATATAATGCTTCTCAATCTCCTTCTGCTGTTTGAAATTGAAGCCAAAACACCCTTGCAACGGGCTTTGACATATTGTCCTGGTAACGTCATTTGTAGCCAAGCCATGTGCAGAGGGTGATCTGGCTGGTGGAGCCACAGAACACAGATGGGAGCTCTAAATCTGTTGGCTTCACTTTTAGAGGTCTGTTGTTTTGTCTGTCTTTTTATGCAGTCTGTGGTCCTTACAATCTCGGCTGTAAAACCAGCAGACACTATAATCGGATGTGGAGACAATATTGGAGAGTAATAAAGGGGTTAACAAACACAAAATGAAATGAAGGAAAAAAAGAAAAACACAGTCGCCTTTTAAGAGTTTTTTTTGTTGTACAACATATTTTCAGATCACTGTGGTAGCAACTTGTCAGTATCAAGGCAGCCTAGCCCTGAAATGATCCACTATATAACAACTGAACTTCATGTTGTGTTAAAGATTACTTGAAACTAGCTGATAAAAACGAAAACTTTTCAGAATAATGTTTACTTTCTTAAATCTACATTTGTGATGTTTAAGGCTACACTTTACTTTTCATACGTAAAGGATATAGTCTGCCACAGGAATGACGTAATTTTGTAGGCCAACCCGGAAGTAGCATCGCCATGGGTTCCTACATGAATTCGCCTATGGGATTTTTGCATTGGATTTTGGATCATTGCAGAAAATAAGCTCTGTGGCTAACACACGTTTCTGATGCGTAGGCGTTTTGTTCAACAGGATAATCTTTACAAATGAACACCACTTTTATGAAGTTTGAAGCGTTAATGCAGCCGAGAGAAGTAAAAAGCTAACGTTATGCTACAAGCGAACTACACCACGGTCGGTTGATTTTGACGTCACTACCGTTATGCTTCATCAATCTAATCAGCGGTTTTGACAAGCTAGCGAAACCGTAGCTTAATAAGTTGTTTATTAACCTAATATTTGCAAGAGCACTGAAAAACAAGACTAGAGGCTGTAAGGCGAACTAATGAGAGAGTTCCCGGCGTGATGACGTTTAATGTCCCCGACAACCACTGTAGTCTCATTTAGCCACTTGTTAGCAACCGCCGTTTTTAGTACGCGTAAAAACTTTAAAATTCACAAGTTGGGGTCTTATCTAACGTAGTTTATCTCGTCTAACAAAACGCCCAACATCTCTTAAGTTAGTGTTAACCACAGACCTTATTTCAGGCGTCTAACCACAAACCCATTCAAAATCCCCATTGAATTTTAGAGTTAGGAACCCATGGCGCTAAAATGCTAACTCACTTCCGGGTTTTAGGACTCATTCCTGCGGCAGTCTATGTCCGCTGCCATATTACAGTCTACAGCTGACATTCTGCGGTTGCCAGGGGCAGCAGCTTCCAAACGTTATGACAAGAAAAAGGACAAAGTTATCATGATGACACAAACATGTCCAAAGTTAGTTTCCTGGTTGAGCTGCATTTCCTCACTGTTTGTCACTTTATCAGGTGGTGCGATCTGACACCTTGAAAGTCTAAATATCTCTGACAGTATAATTTAGATACACAGGTTAAGTCAACTGCTTTTGATTGCTGTCTGTGGTGTGATGACTTGTAAAGATTAGAAAGTAGCAGTTCACAAAAACCAAAGGGTTTGGAAGAAGGAATGCATTTTTAAGAGGCTTTTAAATATGAACAAAATTTGTTTGTTTTTTTACTTGAATGAACAGATAGTGAATGTTTTAAATAGAATGGATATTCTTGGAAAGTGTTGAACTGATGCAACAGCTTCTCCTCCTATAGAGAGAGATAAATGTAGCCTGCCACACAGAGCAACATGTAATATTCATGTAGCATAATTCCTATACATTATGCATGAGTCATGCCACCACCTGTAATGTACAAGGGCCATCTAAGTAAACACCAAGTGTTAATCTTCTCTGCTGGCTGCATTCCTTATTGCTAATGCAAATAGCTGCAGGCTCTGGTGCAACATTATCTGTATGTGTGGGGTCATATCCACTGTATGTTGTGTGGAATGTAATGCTTCCCTAGATAAAACAAGCACATAAAGCGGAGAAGCTAAAAAATAGGCAAATAAAAAGCTAATTCCAGAGCTTTTGGGCTTAATCTCTGAATGCTCTGTAACCCAGAGTTTTCAGTTGTGCCTCTCTGAAGGACATACCAAAGAATGTCTCTTTGTCTCTCTCTCTTTATTGCCATCTTAAAAATAAAATATATCAAGAATCAAAGGATTTCTGTCCAAAGATAACTCAGATAAACTTGATCATGCTTTAATATTCAGCAGGCTCGGTAAGTGTAATGGTGTTTTCACAGGTCTGACTAATAAATCCATCAGACAGCTGCAGCTCATTAGTGTAAACACAAACCTGAGTCCTCACCAACACCAAGAAAGTAGAAAACACAACACCAGTCCTCAGATCTCTACACTGGCTTCCTGCGAGTCAAAAGATACGTTTTAAAATCATGCTCCTCGTTTTAAGAGCACTAAATGGTCTTGGGCCAAAATACCTTTCAGATCTTGTAGTCCCTTACGATGCATCCAGACCTTTTAGGTCCTCTGGGACAGGTTGAGGTTGATTTCACATGAGGGTACTGACCCAAGTACATTTGACCACAAAGTCGGGTTCACTTGATTAGTGTAAACACAAACATATCGCAGTTGGACGTGATTCATGTGTGCTCAAGTACGGTCCGCGGGAGAAGTTAAGACAGTCGTGCTCAAACAAGAAGGTTGACTGCTATGACGTATTTTTAATGGCTACCGTCACTTCAAATACTGTTGTATCCATGCAGCACAAGTCTATTTTGGAAGTAGGAAAAGGGGCTTTTTTGGTGTCTCAGAAATAGCAAAAACATCCACAGTTAGCAGGGTGGACTCACACAGCACACACACAGCTGCTTCTCATCAGTAATCAAGTCGGTATAAAAGCTTCTCCTGCTCATACATACAATGCCAGATCATTCTTAGCTCTTATGCAAAGACTTTCTAGCAATTTCCATTGGATTGGATACCCAATTTCCACTCTGCCAGTCTCTGTCCCGTCTTCTGCCTTTGCCCTTTTGGATTGTTACTATTTCGGACTGCTTTCAACCGATCCTGCTGCCTCCTAGTTTATGTCCTTAGTAGCTGTCACTTGGTACTGTTGAACAGTGTTGAACTTTTGAGTGATTTCATGTGTGACTCCTCAGAGTCTCACACATTCATTCCCAGGTTTGATCTCGACAGCTCAGGATTCTGGACTATTACGGCCTCTAGCCTCATTAGTGAACTGAACTGTGTTTGTATTTGCTGTGTTCTCATGTGCTGCTTTTGGGTCCAAACACCAGCTGTCTCTCTCAAACACACACACACACACTCAAACAAACACACACACACACACACACACACACACACACACACACACACACACACACAAACACGTACACACACACACACACACACGCACGCACACACAGAATATTTTCCTTATCACCATCTAGTTCATCCTCCTGCAGCATGTGTTATATATATCTTTGTCTCTAGCTGCTTTTCTGCTATAAAGGGCTATTGTTGGCCGCTCTCTTCCCAGGGAGTGAAATTCCTGAGACAGCCATCACCACCAAGTCATCCAAGGTCATGAAAAGTATACAAGTCTGTTGGAAAATTCGACTTCTTCTGAGTTTGGCTCCCTTAAATAAACCTTTTCCTAATGAGGTTATGATCCCAACTGCTTATTTCAATTCACTTTAAATAAATACATGTTCTTTACAGACAAATACCAATAAAGCAGCATGTGATTGACTAATTTCCCACCCCTTATTACTTCTGGATCAGAAGAAAAAAAGATGAGCACCAAAAAGCCGACCTTGAGGCTTTAGATCGGCGGTTGCCACGTCTTTTTTTATAAGAAAATTATGTTATCAGGAGTTGAATATTGATCTTAGCTTTGCCATGAAGCTGCAACATTAGTTGTAATTAAATGTCATGGCCAGATTGCCATGAAAGTAAAGACGGCTAATACTCTGCTGAGAATGACGCTACTCAATTTT
This sequence comes from Tautogolabrus adspersus, assembly GCA_020745685.1. Classification (NCBI taxonomy): domain Eukaryota; kingdom Metazoa; phylum Chordata; class Actinopteri; order Labriformes; family Labridae; genus Tautogolabrus; species Tautogolabrus adspersus. Next base: position 11,610,799 of record CM036539.1, read on the forward strand.
TGACCCTCTATGAGTTTTGGTGACTAATTGATAATAAAGACTGGCTTTAAAAAACAACGCTTCTCCCTGTATACACCCAGAAAATGTATGCCCTTTTCAGATTCCAATCCCACAACAGCCCTATCAACCCATCAAAATAATCATCGTCATCATCAATATCATTAAAGTGTATCAGTGTTCATGAAAGGGCTTCAGCTTTTTCTTAAAGGTGCAAAGGGACTCTGCAGATCGAAATGGAGTTTGGTATTTTGTTCCACCACAGGGGGGCGACAGAGGAGAAGAGTCTAGTAAGGGACTTAGGACCCTGTTGTGAAGGTTGTATTAGACACGCCTTTAGTTTAGTTTAGTTTATTTGTTTATTGTTTTGTGGACAGTCCCCTTTTAATAACTGTACAGTAATAGGAGCAGCTTTAGCCTTTGCGGCTAATTTCCAGCTGTAGTCCCCGGCCAGTTGTCAATAGGCAACCTAAAATGCATTAGTTAAAAATTAAAATACAATAAATTACATTACATTTATAATTACAGCAGGCCTAAGCAAAAGGAAGAGAGACATACAACATTTCATTGGCACAGCGTAGTGGGCAGGAGGGAGTGTAGACCCGTATGAGAGAGTTTAGGGGAGGAGCTGTTTTTGTTGCTGTTTTGTAAGCGAGCAGCAGAGTTTTAAATTTGATGCGAGCAGTAACTGGGAGTGTAGGGAGATGAACAGCGGAGCGACATGTGCTCTTTTGAGTAGGTTGAAGACACGTCACGCTGCTGCATTTTGGAGCATCTGCAGGGGTTTGATAGTGCATGTAGGAAGACCAGCTAGTGGAAGTTGCAACACCCTATGCATCTTTTTTCGTCTTCCTATAACCATTATTCACAGTACTCAAGTTTCTTCTCTGTTAGGAGTCCGGTGTACAGCCGACGCCATCCACAGCCCTAAAGCCATCTCCACAACCTTATTTTTTGCTACCAGCATGTGTTTCTGTCTGCATGGCCCTGCACTCATGCCCTTTTATGGGCATTAGTGGGCAGTTACCTCTGCTAATTTGGAACAACAGGCAGGCGCTTTCAACTTATGAACACAAGGAGATAAGAACATACAGCTGCGGACAATTCAGTCATTTAAGAAGGAGTTGGTGAATCTGACGGAGAGTCTTTTTAGAAAACTTAAAAACAACTTGAGAAAAATCCTTCCCAAAATTCTGTAGAAGATGTTGGTGAATGAGACCCAAAGTCTCCAGTGAAGTTAAACATAAAATGTGGCCTGTTAGGCAGGAAGTAGCCAGTGATTATACCCTGCAAGCTTGTGGTCCTCTTTTGCCAGTTTCAAATCCATTTTACCTGAAACACAATTAAAAAGTTTAATTTAAAGTGACTTATCTAGATAATAGGAGAGGACTGGAAAGCCAGCTAGTTAGATAAATACAATACCAACTACATGATACAATTTCTGAATGAATATACAAAGGGAAGAAGGATTAAATAAACATACATCAGTTCTAATAAGAAAAGAGAGACTTGAGAATTTCCTTTAAACAAATGTTCTGCTTTCATTTGTTTTCAGATTATTTCAATCTATTTTTAATTAACAACATTGCAGTGCAACTCTATAAGTTGTGCAGCGGTGCTGATGTCCATCTCTTCACCTTGAAGGTATTTTGAGGGAATACCAGTCACAGTGAGAATATTCTCAAAGCCACCAGATGGACACAGAACCCAAAAAAAACACAGAACTCTAAATCAAATGGCTTTTCTCAGTGCCATTGCAAACCCTGATGTGTTCCTGTCCAATACATCACTGGTCTGAATCCTGTCCAATGTCCCCACTACAGAGTCAATGGTTGTGAAGAAGGCTCTGCAGTTGCCAAAATTTGCTGCCCATTTTGTGACACTCAAAGCCTTCAGTGTCTTGGTTCTCTTGGGGTCATGTTCCATTCATGTTTGCAACCATGCATATGTAATATGTTACATTACAATCTGTTATGGAAGGGGGCTCCGGCAGCAGCTGCCATGCTGAGAGCTGGAGCTGAGGAGGGTTTTAAGCCTCTTGACAAACCGTTACATCACGCCCACCTGTCACTCAGGTCAGCAACGCACCTTAAAGTGAATAACGTTATAAATAAAATTCACCCCTGTACAGTGCTTACCCAATGACAACAATAACTAATCAGACCACTAAAGTTTTTTTTTTTACAAAGCTATAAACATGTTAATTTCTGACGTAAAAAAATGTAGCTCATTGCGAGACCCCAACACTGGTACTAACAAGACTTTGCACGGGACCCCTAACAATGGAACTGATGAGATGTTGCCCTGGACCCATGACTCAGGACTCTTAAACTGGGAGAAGAAGGTTATCTGTATCAAACGTGCTAACTAGCTTCTTTTTAGCTGAAGGCTGGTGTTCTCTTGAAAATGATTGTACTACTTTGCTAGTAGTAGGCCAACTTCTATTTTAAGATGTAAAAGTAACATTTTATTTATCCCTTTGCTGATTATAAATACACTTGTGATTAAATGTATTTCTCTAGATCTTATGAGTAAGTTTATCCTGTGTTTTTAAGTCTTAAGTATTCTCTATATCATCTTGTATGTTCTGTAATGTCTGTTAAAGAAAGCAGCTGCACCTGCTGCACAAACACACAAATAAAGAATAGGAGTCACATCCCCCATTTCCCCAGCCCCCCCATTCCAAACCACTGTGAGGATGTCCCTAGGCAATACATGTGTCATAACTCTTGATTAATGCTACAAGCACAGCAAACAGCAAATATCCAAAGATCTCCTGTATGTGATTCCTACAGAGACCCAAGAGGGGCTTCTACTCTATAGCTATTTGTAGATGAATGTTCATGGAAGTTGTTGGATGCATGCTATTTTAGGAGGGACTCGTTAAACTGAGCGATACTGCCTCGTGCAGTAATCCCACCTGGCTGACATACAAACTGACCTTCCCTGCATTCTCCTATGAAGATTGGTTTTGGTTCATGTGTGTCCTGTTTTTCATCAGACAGACGAGAGTTGAAGCACACGATTTAACGGAACTTCCAGATCCTAGTAGAGGTGTTGGAGTCAATCAATCAACCAATCAATCATTATTTGTATAGCGCCAATTCATAACAAATGTTATCTCAAGAGTCTTTACAAAAGAGCAGGTAAAAGACCTTACTCACTGTTATGTTACAAAAGAGAAATGGGATGGGGAGATGAGACGAGATAAGGAGGAAGGATTTCTCCTTTGTATTCGTAGCGTTCCTGTTGTCCACACTTCCTTGGCGCTGAGGTGGGGGTCGGAGCAGGCCGGCGGAGTTGTGGGGGCGACACAGTCCAATGTTTGTGGCTGGGTGTCAGGGTCGTTGGGTGGTAGTCGTGTACACAGTGGCGATTTTAGAGTCTGTTGGGGCCCTAGTCAAAAATATATTGTAACATTGCTGTCATGGTTTTGGTCTTTGGTTTTGTATTTCTGAGTTTAGGTTCATGTTTTTATTTCTTCCCTAGTGTTGCTTGTTTCCCTGTGTGTTTATGTTTCCTAGTGTTGATTGTTTAGTCTTAGTGTTTCCTGTTTTATTTTGTATTTCTTCTCCTTGTGTCTCTCTGTGTTTTGTTACATTCTTCAGTTCTCTGTGTTTCATGATTTAGATTATAGTAGTCCCCAGTGTTGTCCTTACTCCAGTCTCTGTGTTTCCCCTCAGTCCTGATTGCCCTGATTGTCCTCACCTGTGTCTTGTTAGTTTCACCTGTGTCATTAGTCTCACCTGTGTCTGATTACCCCCTGTCTATTAAGTCTCTGTGTTTCTTCCCCTCTGTGTCAGTTCATTGTCGTTTGTCGGTGTTCTATGTTGTGTCGGTGTTGGATGTTCGTTCCTGTTTTTCTTGATCCTCATGGCAACCATTGTTTTCACCTTTTGGACTTTATTTTTTGAGTAAGTTTTAGTTTTTGCCTTTTTGTTAATAATAAATCAATTTTGAGTTCTGCACTTGGGTCCACCTCCTTCGTTTTCCACGTTGGACCGTGACAATTGCGCTGTTTTCACTCCCAGACAGAAAATTCCACTTCATTTTCCTTCAGTGTTTTTAACAGAAATATTGCATGAGATGATTAACAGGGCAATGAGAGGGAGGTTTCCTACTGTCATTGCAAAATTTGCACAGTTTGAACTACTGCTGTGGTTTAAAGTTTGTCAGCCCTTGGTGGCCCGGGCCCCTTACTGGCCTGGGGCCCCCAAGCAGTTGCCTTCCTTGACTGTTAACAAGCAGCGCCTCTGAGTGTACGATCACCTCGCTGAACGTTAGGGGAGCTCTGTCTACTCAAGAGCCTTTCTTCAAATGTCGGGACAATGCCTCCTGGGCCAGGATAAGGCTATAGGCAGCTATATCAATAGATAACTCATCTGTTAGGTGTTTGGGTCCAAGCATCATAACTTAAGTTTTAGTTTCTGGTCTTGTGCCCATAAGTCATTCATTGATAAGTATAACCGAGTATCATCTAGAAAACAATGAAACGATCAAGCTGAGTGGGAATATTGTTAGCTTAATGAGAAATGCCATGAGAATCAACATTACAAATGTTGCAGGAATGCTTCTTTAAAGACAACATCCTGTGAAGATATTTTTCTACTGAACTGTATTTCAGTAATACATATTACAAAATCTATGCAAGCTGTTATTGTAACCATTATAATGTGGCTAACTTTAAAAGTTAATAAAAAAATTCCAAACATCATGTTTCAGTGTGAAGAAACGAATATGGGACCAAAAGAGTTGGGACAGAGAGATGGTTCAACAAATGTTTATTAAAATACAGAAAGAAAGCCCCTGTATTGCACAAAGATACTATAAACCACAGACTGGAGCAGATTGCACTTTTTCAAACAAAAACTAAACAGATTACAACACTGACTAAATCATTGAAAAAACATTTGAAACTCTGATAGTTACAGCATTTTTGAAATTACAACCAATCAGCAGCTCTCCAGGGCTAAATAATGACACACACACACACACACACACACACACAGACACGCACGCACACACACACACACACACACACACACACACAGACACGCACACACATACACACACATTAGTCAAATGTCCAATGGAGTCCGATAATAACATTCTCACTCTCTCCACACACTGTTCTAATGAAAAATGAAAAGATAAACTATATTTATTATCAGTTATTTCAAAGTGTATTGTCAAGTGCACAGTGCAGGAATAAGCTGATGAGTCACTGTACTTGTTCCACTTTGTTCTTTCATTAGCTCTCACAGACTTCATAAAACAACAAGGACATTTTAATTGGCCGAACCTGAATTGCATTTCCCTCTTTAATATTCTGATAAGCAATTCATGCACATGCCCACAAAAAAGCTACACATTCATAAGAATATCAACATAATGAAATCAAAAATGACATCAATAAAACAATCAATGTGGTTCATGTTAAAAAGATGACTTATGTGGCTTCTTACTGTATTTGAAGTAATTTAAAATACCTTTTATATGATCTCAAGCACATGGGACTTAAGGTTATAGGACATTTCCAATCCATGTTTTGCTGCTTAAAGATCCCATATTATGCCCTTTTTAGGGTTCATATATCTAATTTATGTGCCTACTAAAGTACGTTCACGATCGCTAATGTTCGAAAAAAGTGTCTGTTTTCATGTACTGACGATCGATGCAGCCCGTCTCATCTGCCTGTGTTTGCAACGCTCTGAATCCCCCCCGAGCAGGGTCCCCACGTGTGCCAAGTCTGACCTGATTGGTCGGCCGATCTGCTCTGTTGTAATTGGTCAGTCATTCGGACAGTTCTCGGAAATGTTACGCCCCTTTTACCATATTTGGAAATCAGCTAATGTGCAGCATGAGCTTGTGCTTGACACAACGAGCCAATGGGCTTGGATCAGTGACATCATCGCAGTGTGATATCACACTGCACTTTTCAACGAGGGGGGCTAGAACCGAGCGTTACATGCAGCTACTGCTACTGCTAACAGGAGGAAGTAGGAGAAGTTGGGTTTCCGCGGACTTTCAATTTTTGCACATAGATGTGCCTAAACATGCACAAGACACCTGGAGAACACACTAAAGAGCATATAAAACCAGAAAAAGCATAATATGGGACCTTTAAGCTTAACATCTCCTTTGGTTGGCTTTACATTCTATGGGTTTTTTTCTGTTGATGCCACTACACCAGGAAACGTTCAACCTTCCCTCCTTCCACTCCTGCACCATGGGTTATAATTGCTAAATTAGGGCTCTTAACCAGATTTTTGTTGGTCAATGTTGCAAGCCTTTTAGCTGCTTCAAAATAGCAATGCCAAGACAATGCATCCGACTACACTTTATTCCACAACCAACACACCCCTCGATGTACAGATGGGCAGAAGTATTTTTGCTTTTCACACAATAACAAGCCTCTTCGAAAATGCTAAAAATAAAAATGTCAACAGCAATGGTTGTGAATTATCAAAATGTGTATGGAGGCAGTCAGTAATTTGAATTGAAGTATGAAGTCCCTTAAAACAGTGTAGTTAGAAAAGTAATCAGTTAGTGTCATTAGTATGTGAACTTTGAAGCTGTACCAATCATTTGTATTTTGGAAGTGAATGGTATGGTTTTTGTGTAATGTGATTAACATCCAAACAGTGAAAAAAACACTTTGTATAATAACTTAAACATTTCCCTTCATTTCCATGGAGCATTTTAACTGACTTCATTGTAGGTACAGACCTCAGCTCTGTTCAGTGAGATAACCTTAATGCACCCACAGTGCAGTGAAAAAATAAGTGTTAATAGTACAGTAGCTCAGGACACTTACTGTATAGGACAGTAATATATATTTGTTGTCTTGACATCATGTCATGCTTCCCCTGCTTGCCCAGAAAAAGTGACAGTAGTAGTGATAACAAATGCATATGTCTATGTATTAATTTCATAAATACAAATAAAGTATATTGGGGCGAGGTCAAGGATGATGAATGATGAACATTGTATACTTACGATCAATGTCATCATAGCAACAACAGATTTAAGCTTACCTCCAAAACTGGCTAACTAATATTAACATTAGCAGTAATATTAGCTCAAAGAAGTTTGAACATGGAAACGGGTGGTACCATGATGCTGGGGCTAAATGTTGAGCCTTCCTGAGGTGTCGTTGGCCTAACTCAACAAGACACCAGTGAAGGGAGGTTCCCAATTGATATCCTTGTTTTTTGGCTTTCTCTCACTGCCAATCTGTATACACTGGTAGGATTTTGGGGCCATTAGGAACCATGTGGTAGGTTAGGTTATATCAGCGTTGTCAATACCTGGCTAATTGAAGAAGCAGAGTGGGATTTTCCAGCACAACTTCACAAATTACCAAGGTGCATGGATGTCTAATGTGTTAATAAAGTTGATCTTCATACTGCAAGTGTTGCTGGAGCTTTTTGACCTCTTCAAACCTGATTCACATAAACTGAGCCTGGGTCTGTCCAATGTGGTACTACTATTTGGTTTGTGATGGTCACTATGGGCAAGAAAGCAAACGTTTTGGAGCATACAAACACGAATGCATTTTGTGTACTAATTATGTAAATAAACCATCAACATCCATAATAATCAGTGTATGCATGCACATGCACGCAGGGATTTTCAGAAATCAAAGAAAAGCAATAGAATCATTACGCTCAAGTTACTTACAGCACTGTAGATAAAGATTTACAGAAACTACTAATAAGACAACTGATCACATTTATTTTGGCCATTTTTACATTTTTGAGAGTTTAGACTTAGTTTCCCATAGTTACGCATTGCTTACCTCCAACTGATCAATATAATGCTCTCTAGATTATTAATCTTATAGGAGTCTAATGGGAAAAGTTATTTACAATCACTTTCTTAAATGACAATGACAGAAAACTAAAATATTTCAAAACACTGTATACAATCTACTTGTGTACGCTAAGGTGCTAAGATATAAGCATGATAGGCCCCCAGAATCTTCCGGGACACTTGGTGACTGGCGTTCGCAACAATTAAAGGGTTGGCTGACTTACAAGACAATTTTATGGAAGCTAATCATTGTCATATTGTTCACTGACTACGTCATTGAAAATTTCACTTATTGTACAACACTTTAAATTTACACTTGAACTGAGTTTTCTGAAATTGAACAACTTAAAGTCAACTTATTACCATAAAAGAAATACATCTCAGAGCTTATAATAATAAGACTTAAGCCTTTATGAACCGTTCTTTTCTTCACTATAAAGTCCCTAATAACTTTTTAAATAGATTTTCTTTCACAGCTGTTCTTGTACTAAAGCAAATGCTTCTGCGCCTTTTCATTAAAGCTTACAATAAATATGCAGAAACACAAAAAAGGAACAGGAACCCTTCAAGCAACAGTCATCTTACCAAAGATCGGGGAAAGATTGATAACACTGTCCAGTATATTTTAACCCAGGGCGTGAACAGCCCATTTCAATACAAGGATTTGAAGCAGGAAGAGTTGTTTTTATAACTCTTATCTATTTAGCATGTACATAAATGTATGTAAAATGTGAAAAGACAGCTGCCTTTTGCTAGTGCATTGGTACTCAAAAGGGGTGCATGACCCCCCCCTAACAACTGATGACAATTACAAGTGCCAAGTTTAACTTTATTAAAATAGCTTCAAGTTCGTGAACATTCATTTTGCCTTGACGAGTGTGCAATTATTTGTGCTTTCTATATAATTAATTATATCTACTTTAACTACTTCTACTACTACTAAAATACTAAAATATTTAAAATATAAATAGATGACGGTATAAAAGATGATTGTGTGAATCTTTTTTTACTTTGAATATCATATTTATTTATTTATTTACATAAATTATACTTTCAATCTTAAATGTTTGGCTTTAAAAAGTGACTCATCAGAGTGGTAACTTTGTAATCTTGTCTGTTAAATTCTAATAGGACTCCAAAAGTTATGTTTAAAGTCACAGTTTAAAGAAACTAAAAAAAAAAGGAAACATTACAAATTGAAAAGTAAAGATAGCTGCTAGCAGCCTGTTGTAACTCAGCCCACATAGTTGATTTTTTTTACATAAATCCTGCCTCTGATGACGCATATAGCCAACCATAGCTTGTGATTATAGAGTTACACCTAGGGTGACCAAAGATCAAGCCCCCTGGTCATGCCCCTGCCTGGGCCAACCTCCCAGCATATGTCCCCCTGGGGGTCGCGTCCCACGGTTTGAGAACCACCGTACTAGTGTGTCTCTTTATAAACTTATCATTGGAGAAATGTTAGGCAAAGAAACTTCCTAACCTGTGTTACACAGGAGCTCTTCCTCAACAGTCATAGCTGATATTATCAATCGTATCTTTTCATTAAGATATATACAGCTTAAAGATGGATGTTTTCCTTTCCTTTTAATGAACAAAACAACTTTTTTCAGGTATTAACACGCAAGAAATCAATGAACTGGTTTGAATATCAGCGTTATGAGTCAATAAGTCTTCTGGTTGTGAGTTTACAAACTTACTTGCAGATCAGTATAAAACTCCTTATTGTATAAAATTGAAATTAGGTGTATCATAACTAGTAATGACTATGCTAGCAGTTAGCTGAGATCAGAAGCAAATAAGTGCTTTATATGTCTAATGTAAAAAAAAAACCTTCTTATTGAAATGAAAGACGACGGGGCGAGTCATGTGTCACATAACATTTGTATCAGAATATTTTCCCCTGGAACGTGCCATCATGACCTCTTCATTCTGCATGTTGCCAATGTCAATTAAAGCGCCTGTAAGAAGTTTTAATTTTGTTATGAAATAAACTGAAATTAATATTGATCTTTTTCTGACATATATATAAGTAATCGAGACCATCAGCAAAACGATTGACTATTACTATATTGTTTTTTGTAAGGCCTCTAACCCTGCAGCAGGGTAGGTGTCGGGTAAAGTGATTAACAGCATGCTACAGAGACAGGCTTTTTTTAAATCATTTTTTTCATGGCAAAGATTCACAATAAGAGACACATTTTAAACATAGAAGAAAGCAGGATGAGAATTTTCTGTTTGGGGGGGCAAAATGAACTCTAAGTGAAATTGTGTCACAGGTGCTTTAACATCCATGACAGAACACATGAATCTGTTACACTGTGGTGAAAGGTGGCAGGAATAAAAGTTAAGCACACATTAAAATCCAGAGGTATTTATAGAATATCAAGTTGAAATCCACAGTTTTTGAATGTATCTCTTGCTGGTCAGTTAGCATAATCATCACATCATGCACACTAGTTATGCGTTGTAAGGAATGGACATAAGTATGAATCAGTTAAATGAAATGTATTGATTTACAAATGTCCATTTATTTACTAAACTGTGATGTTTATCATTATCATTATTATAATCATCATGACATGTTTTTCTTCACAAGTCTAAAAATTGGCAGCTTGGCTGGAGGCCCAGCACTCCAGATTATAAAGCTTCAGGTACCATTCTTATATATCAACACTGTACTTTAAGCTTGATATTATTTGGAGTGCCTTTTACGCCCGTTGACACAGTAAAAAGAGTATGAAAGGTCATTTTTGGCAGGAGTCTGGGCACCATATTGGTCAAAGAATCACCAGGCTGTCTTCCGGGAAACTAAGGATCGATTTCTATTTGAGACCGACAGTTTATGTTGACAAAATCACAGCTTCTTTGAAAAGGGTGACCGTGAATAAGTTTAAGGATCACTTCATGATTCTTGAGCGGTCTACTGTCCAGTGTGCTGTCATTTGAACTCACTCTCCTGACCCACTATGTGTTTTTGACCTGAAATAAAACAGAAACATGAAAGAAACAGTGGATCCGAAAATCAAAACCTTCCCATTGACACTATTTGGTGAACAAGAAGATCTTCTGCTCAAGTTTGAGATTATTAAATTACCGGATGTGCATTTCTCTTCAAACTTCTGTCACCTTGCTTTCTTTAAAAAAAAATCTTGATGCTGCTTCTGAGCTGTTATTATGAATAAAATGGGGAAATCTTTTGCCAACTAAGAAAACACAAGCAGTACATACACTACGTTAATACTGTAACGTAGGGTTAAAAGAATCCTTTCTAAACTCAGTGCTTTCTCTGATTTTTCTTGGCAAGTCTATGGATATTATCACTTGGATAGTTTAAATTATATCACATGCAGTCTTTTAGAAAGCAAATTGTTCATCATGAGGGACCTTCACCTCATAAGTGACCCACAGCTGTTTGTCATATGATGCAAACAGCACAATTGAATTAGTTTTCTTGTTGGACAAATTCATCATCATACTATGGTGATATGAAACTATTTACATGTTTTCTGGCTTATCTGTGGCATCGTTTGATGGAGGCCAATCTGACTTCTCATTACCATTTAAAGCTAAGCCAAACGTATTTGAGCTGACATCGATGAGATGGTCTGCCTTCTTGTCACTAAAGGTTTCTGACTCCTGATGACCACTTCCATTCTGCTTTGATGTCATGTTGGTACTAAGGATGGCTTTTCTTATCTTTTCATTTGTACCATTGCTGTTGGGCTGGGATGTTCGTGGGTCTCGGACGGTACTGAATCCAGTTTGGATCAGCGACAGCGTCCTCTGATTTACCTCTGGCTGCTGACAACGGTAAAGCCCACGGAATGCAGAGCGAAACTTCTGAGACATGGCGTTGTATATCACAGGGTTTATAGCGCTGTTGGCGTAGATGCATGTCCGACAAAACAGGAGGAACCAGGCGTCAAGGTAGGGTGTTGATACAAAAGAGTTAATCAAAACCAGAGTCCGGTAGGGCATCCAAAGAAGAGCAAATAGGATCACCACCACTGCCAGCATCTTTGTCACCTGTATGGAATAAGCAGAGAAAAGGTTAGCATTAGTGGGCAGTTACCTCTGCTAATTTGGAACAACAGGCAGGCGCTTTCAACTTATGAACACAAGGAGATAAGAACATACAGCTGCGGACAATTCAGTCATTTAAGAAGGAGTTGGTGAATCTGACGGAGAGTCTTTTTAGAAAACTTAAAAACAACTTGAGAAAAATCCTTCCCAAAATTCTGTAGAAGATGTTGGTGAATGAGACCCAAAGTCTCCAGTGAAGTTAAACATAAAATGTGGCCTGTTAGGCAGGAGGTAGCCAGTGATTATACCCTGCAAGCTTGTGGTCCTCTTTTGCCAGTTTCAAATCCATTTTACCTGAAACACAATTAAAAAGTTTAATTTAAAGTGACTTATCTAGATAATAGGAGAGGACTGGAAAGCCAGCTAGTTAGATAAATACAATACCAACTACATGATACAATTTCTGAATGAATATACAAAGGGAAGAAGGATTAAATAAACATACATCAGTTCTAATAAGAAAAGAGAGACTTGAGAATTTCCTTTAAACAAATGTTCTGCTTTCATTTGTTTTCAGATTATTTCAATCTATTTTTAATTAACAACATTGCAGTGCAACTCTATAAGTTGTGCAGCGGTGCTGATGTCCATCTCTTCACCTTGAAGGTATTTTGAGGGAATACCAGTCACAGTGAGAATATTCTCAAAGCCACCAGATGGACACAGAACCCAAAAAAAACACAGAACTCTAAATCAAATGGCTTTTCTCAGTGCCATTGCAAACCCTGATGTGTTCCTGTCCAATACATCACTGGTCTGAATCCTGTCCAATGTCCCCACTACAGAGTCAATGGTTGTGAAGAAGGCTCTGCAGTTGCCAAAATTTGCTGCCCATTTTGTGACACTCAAAGCCTTCAGTGTCTTGGTTCTCTTGGGGTCATGTTCCATTCATGTTTGCAACCATGCATATGTAATATGTTACATTACAATCTGTTATGGAAGGGGGCTCCGGCAGCAGCTGCCATGCTGAGAGCTGGAGCTGAGGAGGGTTTTAAGCCTCTTGACAAACCGTTACATCACGCCCACCTGTCACTCAGGTCAGCAACGCACCTTAAAGTGAATAACGTTATAAATAAAATTCACCCCTGTACAGTGCTTACCCAATGACAACAATAACTAATCAGACCACTAAAGTTTTTTTTTTTACAAAGCTATAAACATGTTAATTTCTGACGTAAAAAAATGTAGCTCATTGCGAGACCCCAACACTGGTACTAACAAGACTTTGCACGGGACCCCTAACAATGGAACTGATGAGATGTTGCCCTGGACCCATGACTCAGGACTCTTAAACTGGGAGAAGAAGGTTATCTGTATCAAACGTGCTAACTAGCTTCTTTTTAGCTGAAGGCTGGTGTTCTCTTGAAAATGATTGTACTACTTTGCTAGTAGTAGGCCAACTTCTATTTTAAGATGTAAAAGTAACATTTTATTTATCCCTTTGCTGATTATAAATACACTTGTGATTAAATGTATTTCTCTAGATCTTATGAGTAAGTTTATCCTGTGTTTTTAAGTCTTAAGTATTCTCTATATCATCTTGTATGTTCTGTAATGTCTGTTAAAGAAAGCAGCTGCACCTGCTGCACAAACACACAAATAAAGAATAGGAGTCACATCCCCCATTTCCCCAGCCCCCCCATTCCAAACCACTGTGAGGATGTCCCTAGGCAATACATGTGTCATAACTCTTGATTAATGCTACAAGCACAGCAAACAGCAAATATCCAAAGATCTCCTGTATGTGATTCCTACAGAGACCCAAGAGGGGCTTCTACTCTATAGCTATTTGTAGATGAATGTTCATGGAAGTTGTTGGATGCATGCTATTTTAGGAGGGACTCGTTAAACTGAGCGATACTGCCTCGTGCAGTAATCCCACCTGGCTGACATACAAACTGACCTTCCCTGCATTCTCCTATGAAGATTGGTTTTGGTTCATGTGTGTCCTGTTTTTCATCAGACAGACGAGAGTTGAAGCACACGATTTAACGGAACTTCCAGATCCTAGTAGAGGTGTTGGAGTCAATCAATCAACCAATCAATCATTATTTGTATAGCGCCAATTCATAACAAATGTTATCTCAAGAGTCTTTACAAAAGAGCAGGTAAAAGACCTTACTCACTGTTATGTTACAAAAGAGAAATGGGATGGGGAGATGAGATGAGATAAGGAGGAAGGATTTCTCCTTTGTATTCGTAGCGTTCCTGTTGTCCACACTTCCTTGGCGCTGAGGTGGGGGTCGGAGCAGGCCGGCGGAGTTGTGGGGGCGACACAGTCCAATGTTTGTGGCTGGGTGTCAGGGTCGTTGGGTGGTAGTCGTGTACACAGTGGCGATTTTAGAGTCTGTTGGGGCCCTAGTCAAAAATATATTGTAACATTGCTGTCACGGTTTTGGTCTTTGGTTTTGTATTTCTGAGTTTAGGTTCATGTTTTTATTTCTTCCCTAGTGTTGCTTGTTTCCCTGTGTGTTTATGTTTCCTAGTGTTGATTGTTTAGTCTTAGTGTTTCCTGTTTTATTTTGTATTTCTTCTCCTTGTGTCTCTCTGTGTTTTGTTACATTCTTCAGTTCTCTGTGTTTCATGATTTAGATTATAGTAGTCCCCAGTGTTGTCCTTACTCCAGTCTCTGTGTTTCCCCTCAGTCCTGATTGCCCTGATTGTCCTCACCTGTGTCTTGTTAGTTTCACCTGTGTCATTAGTCTCACCTGTGTCTGATTACCCCCTGTCTATTTAGTCTCTGTGTTTCTTCCCCTCTGTGTCAGTTCATTGTCGTTTGTCGGTGTTCTATGTTGTGTCGGTGTTGGATGTTCGTTCCTGTTTTTCTTGATCCTCATGACAACCATTGTTTTCACCTTTTGGACTTTATTTTTTGAGTAAGTTTTAGTTTTTGCCTTTTTGTTAATAATAAATCAATTTTGAGTTCTGCACTTGGGTCCACCTCCTTTGTTTTCCACGTTGGACCGTGACAATTGCGCTGTTTTCACTCCCAGACAGAAAATTCCACTTCATTTTCCTTCAGTGTTTTTAACAGAAATATTGCATGAGATGATTAACAGGGCAATGAGAGGGAGGTTTCCTACTGTCATTGCAAAATTTGCACAGTTTGAACTACTGCTGTGGTTTAAAGTTTGTCAGCCCTTGGTGGCCCGGGCCCCTTACTGGCCTGGGGCCCCCAAGCAGTTGCCTTCCTTGACTGTTAACAAGCAGCGCCTCTGAGTGTACGATCACCTCGCTGAACGTTAGGGGAGCTCTGTCTACTCAAGAGCCTTTCTTCAAATGTTGGGACAAGGCCTCCTGGGCCAGGATAAGGCTATAGGCAGCTATATCAATAGATAACTCATCTGTTAGGTGTTTGGGTCCAAGCATCATAACTTAAGTTTTAGTTTCTGGTCTTGTGCCCATAAGTCATTCATTGATAAGTATAACCGAGTATCATCTAGAAAACAATGAAACGATCAAGCTGAGTGGGAATATTGTTAGCTTAATGAGAAATGCCATGAGAATCAACATTACAAATGTTGCAGGAATGCTTCTTTAAAGACAACATCCTGTGAAGATATTTTTCTACTGAACTGTATTTCAGTAATACATATTACAAAATCTATGCAAGCTGTTATTGTAACCATTATAATGTGGCTAACTTTAAAAGTTAATAAAAAAATTCCAAACATCATGTTTCAGTGTGAAGAAACGAATATGGGACCAAAAGAGTTGGGACAGAGAGATGGTTCAACAAATGTTTATTAAAATACAGAAAGAAAGCCCCTGTATTGCACAAAGATACTATAAACCACAGACTGGAGCAGATTGCACTTTTTCAAACAAAAACTAAACAGATTACAACACTGACTAAATCATTGAAAAAACATTTGAAACTCTGATAGTTACAGCATTTTTGAAATTACAACCAATCAGCAGCTCTCCAGGGCTAAATAATGACACACACACACACACACACACACACACACACACACAGACACAGACACGCACGCGCACACACACACACACACACACAGACACAGACACGCACACACATACACACACATTAGTCAAATGTCCAATGGAGTCCGATAATAACATTCTCACTCTCTCCACACACTGTTCTAATGAAAAATGAAAAGATAAACTATATTTATTATCAGTTATTTCAAAGTGTATTGTCAAGTGCACAGTGCAGGAATAAGCTGATGAGTCACTGTACTTGTTCCACTTTGTTCTTTCATTAGCTCTCACAGACTTCATAAAACAACAAGGACATTTTAATTGGCCGAACCTGAATTGCATTTCCCTCTTTAATATTCTGATAAGCAATTCATGCACATGCCCACAAAAAAGCTACACATTCATAAGAATATCAACATAATGAAATCAAAAATGACATCAATAAAACAATCAATGTGGTTCATGTTAAAAAGATGACTTATGTGGCTTCTTACTGTATTTGAAGTAATTTAAAATACCTTTTATATGATCTCAAGCACATGGGACTTAAGGTTATAGGACATTTCCAATCCATGTTTTGCTGCTTAAAGATCCCATATTATGCCCTTTTTAGGGTTCATATATCTAATTTATGTGCCTACAAAAGTACGTTCACAATCGCTAATGTTCGAAAAAAGTGTCTGTTTTCATGTACTGACGATCGATGCAGCCCGTCTCATCTGCCTGTGTTTGCAACGCTCTGAATCCCCCCCGAGCAGGGTCCCCACGTGTGCCAAGTCTGACCTGATTGGTCGGCCGATCTGCTCTGTTGTAATTGGTCAGTCATTCGGACAGTTCTCGGAAATGTTACGCCCCTTTTACCATATTTGGAAATCAGCTAATGTGCAGCATGAGCTTGTGCTTGACACAACGAGCCAATGGGCTTGGATCAGTGACATCATCGCAGTGTGATATCACACTGCACTTTTCAACGAGGGGGGCTAGAACCGAGCGTTACATGCAGCTACTGCTACTGCTAACAGGAGGAAGTAGGAGAAGTTGGGTTTCCGCGGACTTTCAATTTTTGCACATAGATGTGCCTAAACATGCACAAGACACCTGGAGAACACACTAAAGAGCATATAAAACCAGAAAAAGCATAATATGGGACCTTTAAGCTTAACATCTCCTTTGGTTGGCTTTACATTCTATGGGTTTTTTTCTGTTGATGCCACTACACCAGGAAACGTTCAACCTTCCCTCCTTCCACTCCTGCACCATGGGTTATAATTGCTAAATTAGGGCTCTAAACCAGATTTTTGTTGGTCAATGTTGCAAGCCTTTTAGCTGCTTCAAAATAGCAATGCCAAGACAATGCATCCGACTACACTTTGTTCCACAACCAACACACCCCTCGATGTACAGATGGGCAGAAGTATTTTTGCTTTTCACACAATAACAAGCCTCTTCGAAAATGCTAAAAATAAAAATGTCAACAGCAATGGTTGTGAATTATCAAAATGTGTATGGAGGCAGTCAGTAATTTGAATTGAAGTATGAAGTCCCTTAAAACAGTGTAGTTAGAAAAGTAATCAGTTAGTGTCATTAGTATGTGAACTTTGAAGCTGTACCAATCATTTGTATTTTGGAAGTGAATTGTATGGTTTTTGTGTAATGTGATTAACATCCAAACAGTGAAAAAAACACTTTGTATAATAACTTAAACATTTCCCTTCATTTCCATGGAGCATTTTAACTGACTTCATTGTAGGTACAGACCTCAGCTCTGTTCAGTGAGATAACCTTAATGCACCCACAGTGCAGTGAAGAAATAAGTGTTAATAGTACAGTAGCTCAGGACACTTACTGTATAGGACAGTAATATATATTTGTTGTCTTGACATCATGTCATGCTTCCTCTGCTTGCCCAGAAAAAGTGACAGTAGTAGTGATAACAAATGCATATGTCTACATATGTATTAATTTCATAAATACAAATAAAGTATATTGGGGCGAGGTCAAGGATGATGAATGATGAACATTGTATACTTACGATCAATGTCATAGCAACAACAGATTTAAGCTTACCTCCAAAACTGGCTAACTAATATTAACATTAGCAGTAATATTAGCTCAAAGAAGTTTGAACATGGAAACGGGTGGTACCATGATGCTGGGGCTAAATGTTGAGCCTTCCTGAGGTGTCGTTGGCCTAACTCAACAAGACACCAGTGAAGGGAGGTTCCGAATTGATATCCTTGTTTTTTGGCTTTCTCTCACTGCCAATCTGTATACACTGGTAGGATTTTGGGGCCATTAGGAACCATGTGGTAGGTTAGGTTATATCAGCGTTGTCAATACCTGGCTAATTGAAGAAGCAGAGTGGGATTTTCCAGCACAACTTCACCAATTACCAAGGTGCATGGATGTCTAATGTGTTAATAAAGTTGATCTTCATACTGCAAGTGTTGCTGGAGCTTTTTGACCTCTTCAAACCTGATTCACATAAACTGAGCCTGGGTCTGTCCAATGTGGTACTACTATTTGGTTTGTGATGGTCACTATGGGCAAGAAAGCAAACGTTTTGGAGCATACAAACACGAATGCATTTTGTGTACTAATTATGTAAATAAACCATCAACATCCATAATAATCAGTGTATGCATGCACATGCACGCAGGGATTTTCAGAAATCAAAGAAAAGCAATAGAATCATTACGCTCAAGTTACTTACAGCACTGTAGATAAAGATTTACAGAAACTA
This sequence comes from Tautogolabrus adspersus, assembly GCA_020745685.1. NCBI lineage: Eukaryota > Metazoa > Chordata > Actinopteri > Labriformes > Labridae > Tautogolabrus > Tautogolabrus adspersus. Next base: position 11,629,388 of record CM036539.1, read on the forward strand.
CTAATAAGACAACTGATCACATTTATTTTGGCCATTTTTACATTTTTGAGAGTTTAGACTTAGTTTCCCATAGTTACACATTGCTTACCTCCAACTGATCAATATAATGCTCTCTAGATTATTAATCTTATAGGAGTCTAATGGGAAAAGTTATTTACAATCACTTTCTTAAATGACAATGACAGAAAACTAAAATATTTCAAAACACTGTATACAATCTACTTGTGTACGCTAAGGTGCTAAGATATAAGCATGATAGGCCCCCAGAATCTTCCGGGACACTTGGTGACTGGCGTTCGCAACAATTAAAGGGTTGGCTGACTTACAAGACAATTTTATGGAAGCTAATCATTGTCATATTGTTCACTGACTACGTCATTGAAAATTTCACTTATTGTACAACACTTTAAATTTACACTTGAACTGAGTTTTCTGAAATTGAACAACTTAAAGTCAACTTATTACCATAAAAGAAATACATCTCAGAGCTTATAATAATAAGACTTAAGCCTTTATGAACCGTTCTTTTCTTCACTATAAAGTCCCTAATAACTTTTTAAATAGATTTTCTTTCACAGCTGTTCTTGTACTAAAGCAAATGCTTCTGCGCCTTTTCATTAAAGCTTACAATAAATATGCAGAAACACAAAAAAGGAACAGGAACCCTTCAAGCAACAGTCATCTTACCAAAGATCGGGGAAAGATTGATAACACTGTCCAGTATATTTTAACCCAGGGCGTGAACAGCCCATTTCAATACAAGGATTTGAAGCAGGAAGAGTTGTTTTCATAACTCTTATCTATTTAGCATGTAAGAAAAGACAGCTGCCTTTTGCTAGTGCATTGGTACTCAAAAGGGGTGCATGACCCCCCCCTAACAACTGATGACAATTACAAGTGCCAAGTTTAACTTTATTAAAATAGCTTCAAGTTCGTGAACATTCATTTTGCCTTGACGAGTGTGCAATTATTTGTGCTTTCTATATAATTAATTATACCTACTTTAACTACTTCTACTACTACTAAAATACTAAAATATTTAAAATATAAATAGATGACGGTATAAAAGATGATTGTGTGAATCTTTTTTTACTTTGAATATCATATTTATTTACATAAATTATACTTTCAATCTTAAATGTTTGGCTTTAAAAAGTGACTCATCAGAGTGGTAACTTTGTAATCTTGTCTGTTGAATTCTAATAGGACTCCAAAAGTTATGTTTAAAGTCACAGTTTAAAGAAACTAAAAAAAAAAGGAAACATTACAAATTGAAAAGTAAAGATAGCTGCTAGCAGCCTGTTGTAACTCAGCCCACATAGTTGATTTTTTTTACATAAATCCTGCCTCTGATGACGCATATAGCCAACCATAGCTTGTGATTATAGAGTTACACCTAGGGTGACCAAAGATCAAGCCCCCTGGTCATGCCCCTGCCTGGGCCAACCTCCCAGCATATGTCCCCCTGGGGGTCGCGTCCCACGGTTTGAGAACCACCGTACTAGTGTGTCTCTTTATAAACTTATCATTGGAGAAAGGTTAGGCAAAGAAACTTCCTAACCTGTGTTACACAGGAGCTCTTCCTCAACAGTCATAGCTGATATTATCAATCGTATCTTTTCATTAAGATATATACAGCTTAAAGATGGATGTTTTCCTTTCCTTTTAATGAACAAAACAACTTTTTTCAGGTATTAACAAGCAAGAAATCAATGAACTGGTTTGAATATCAGCGTTATGAGTCAATAAGTCTTCTGGTTGTGAGTTTACAAACTTACTTGCAGGTCAGTATAAAACTCCTTATTGTATAAAATTGAAATTAGGTGTATCATAACTAGTAATGACTATGCTAGCAGTTAGCTGAGATCAGAAGCAAATAAGTGCTTTATATGTCTAATGTAAAAAAAAAAACCTTCTTATTGAAATGAAAGACGACGGGGCGAGTCATGTGTCACATAACATTTGTATCAGAATATTTTCCCCTGCAACGTGCCATCATGACCTCTTCATTCTGCATGTTGCCAATGTTAATTAAAGCGCCTGTAAGAAGTTTTAATTTTGTTATGAAATAAACTGAAATTAATATTGATCTTTTTCTGACATATATATAAGTAATCGAGACCATCAGCAAAACGATTGACTATTTCTATATTGTTTTTTGTAAGGCCTCTAACCCTGCAGCAGGGTAGGTGTCGGGTAAAGTGATTAACAGCATGCTACAGAGACAGGCTTTTTTTAAATCATTTTTTTCATGGCAAAGATTCACAATAAGAGACACATTTTAAACATAGAAGAAAGCAGGATGAGAATTTTCTGTTTGGGGGGGCAAAATGAACTCTAAGTGAAATTGTGTCACAGGTGCTTTAACATCCATGACAGAAAACATGAATCTGTTACACTGTGGTGAAAGGTGGCAGGAATAAAAGTTAAGCACACATCAAAATCCAGAGGTATTTATAGAATATCAAGTTGAAATCCACAGTTTTTGAATGTATCTCTTGCTGGTCAGTTAGCATAATCATCACATCATGCACACTAGTTTTGCGTTGTAAGGAATGGACATAAGTATGAATCAGTTAAATGAAATGTATTGATTTACAAATGTCCATTTATTTACTAAACTGTGATGTTTATCATTATCATTATTATTATCATCATGGCATGTTTTTCTTCACAAGTCTAAAAATTGGCAGCTTGGCTGGAGGCCCAGCACTCCAGATTATAAAGCTTCAGGTACCATTCTTATATATCAACACTGTACTTTAAGCTTGATATTATTTGGAGTGCCTTTTACGCCCGTTGACACAGTAAAAAGAGTATGAAAGGTCATTTTTGGCAGGAGTCTGGGCACCATATTGGTCAAAGAATCACCAGGCTGTCTTCCGGGAAACTAAGGATCGATTTCTATTTGAGACCGACAGTTTATGTTGACAAAATCACAGCTTCTTTGAAAAGTGAGTGACCGTGAATAAGTTTAAGGATCACTTCATGATTCTTGAGCGGTCTACTGTCCAGTGTGCTGTCATTTGAACTCGCTCTCCTGACCCACTATGTGTTTTTGACCTGAAATAAAACAGAAACATGAAAGAAACAGTGGATCCGAAAATCAAAACCTTCCCATTTACACTATTTGGTGAACAAGAAGATCTTCTGCTCAAGTTTGAGATTATTAAATTAACCGGATGTGCATTTCTCTTCAAACTTCTGTCACCTTGCTTTCTTTAAAAAAAAATCTTGATGCTGCTTCTGAGCTGTTATTATGAATAAAATGGGGAAATCTTTTGCCAACTAAGAAAACACAAGCAGTACATACACTACGTTAATACTGTAACGTAGGGTTAAAAGAATCCTTTCTAAACTCAGTGCTTTCTCTGATTTTTCTTGGCAAGTCTATGGATATTATCACTTGGATAGTTTAAATTATATCACATGCAGTCTTTTAGAAAGCAAATTGTTCATCATGAGGGACCTTCACCTCATAAGTGACCCACAGCTGTTTGTCATATGATGCAAACAGCACAATTGAATTAGTTTTCTTGTTGGACAAATTCATCATCATACTATGGTGATATGAAACTATTTACATGTTTTCTGGCTTATCTGTGGCATCGTTTGATGGAGGCCAATCTGACTTCTCATTACCATTTAAAGCTAAGCCAAACGTATTTGAGCTGACATCGATGAGATGGTCTGCCTTCTTGTCACTAAAGGTTTCTGACTCCTGATGACCACTTCCATTCTGCTTTGATGTCATGTTGGTACTAAGGATGGCTTTTCTTATCTTTTCATTTGTACCATTGCTGTTGGGCTGGGATGTTCGTGGGTCTCGGACGGTACTGAATCCAGTTTGGATCAGCGACAGCGTCCTCTGATTTACCTCTGGCTGCTGACAACGGTAAAGCCCACGGAATGCAGAGCGAAACTTCTGAGACATGGCGTTGTATATCACAGGGTTTATAGCGCTGTTGGCGTAGATGCATGTCCGACAAAACAGGAGGAACCAGGCGTCAAGGTAGGGTGTTGATACAAAAGAGTTAATCAAAACCAGAGTCCGGTAGGGCATCCAAAGAAGAGCAAATAGGATCACCACCACTGCCAGCATTTTTGTCACCTGTATGGAATAAGCAGAGAAAAGGTTCATTATGGTCAAACTGAATGGGTTGTTCAGAAATGTATTTTTGAGATTTTTTAAACTACAGTTAAAGTGGGACAGCTGAGAAACTAAAGCCCAGAATGAGCAGGCGTGTCTAGCGCTTTTGCACATGCAGACTCCTGAAAAATATCTGTATTTTGGTGGCTGGGCTGCATGGGTGAACACACATTTTCAGCTGTTTTACCCTGACAGTATCCAGACCTTTTCAGCCAACTCACAAGAAAGTAGAGGGTGGGCAAATGTTTGAATGCAGCAGTTATTCAGGGAAATACCCAGCAAACAAGTAGGGGGGGGGTGATGACATTCATATCAAGGAACTGGTGCAAAATCCATGGGATCTTTGAACATGTAATACAACTGTGTCATTCTCTTGACGTCAGTGTGTTCATGTGCTTCAGTTCACAAGGTCAGAATGTTGTAATATCAACAAAAGAAAGTAAACTAAAGTATTTTTACAGTAAAAAAAACATCTTTAGCCCTGTACTTGCTTACCCTGTGTTAATACAACCTCATAAATATCCAAAAATATATCCCTCTGTGATAAATAAAAAAAGGAAAGTGAGACAGATCAAGCAAAAAGTCCAAACAAACAGCCATGACGATCGCTTTTTTTCTGTCAGCAGGACTTTGATAATTTTGTTATTGTACGTCATGGGAGAGGCAGGGAAGATTTAATGAAGTATTCAACTATTCAGTATGATTCCATTCCATTCAATCTAAACATTTGAATTAAGCTGGTCACATTAATTTAATACAAATTGACAGGCTAATTGAATCCAAAGTAATTTTTTCACTTGATGAAACTGAGGAAAAATAATTATAGCTACTTCATTTCAAAATAACATGTCCCTCTGTTTATTGTAGTAGTGTGAAGACAAACCAATCTGAATTGGTAACAGCTCAGTTACAGATCTGAGTGAATTGGTCCACAGAGGCCTGGATCTGTAAAAATGTACTACTACTCTTCTTCATATTGAGTCTAGATGACTTTGTTTTTGAGGTGGAGAACTGCAAATTGCTGCAGAGATTTCAGACCATGTTGTTTTTTCCTTTTGAGTGAACTTACGCTAGCTGGGGAGACAACTTAGCTAACATTATTCTCGTGAGAGGTAAAAGGTCAAACTAAGAGTCTCTAAACACAGTGACAGGAAGCAAAGCCTTAGTGAACTGATTCATGACTTTAAAACCGGGCCATTGCACAATTCATAGTACGCTTTTTCTGATCCAGGGCTCCGTGGATGGTCAACGGTGGACCGATTCACTCGGAGAGACAAGACTGTCAGCCAATGGTATTAAGGTGAGGAAACATGCTTTATCCAAGGCACACACTCAAGCTGTGAAGATTGCGGACCAACAGGAAATAGCAGTCATTGAGAACCAGTGTTGGGCAAGTTACTTTAAAAAAGTAATTAGTTACAGTTACTAGTTACTTCTCCCAAAAAGTAACTTAAGTAGTTACTGAGTAACAAATCATAAAAGTAACTAGTTACTTTGGAAAGTAACTATTGCGTTACTTTCAAGTACATTTTTAAATGCTCAAATGTGTCAAAGAATTTGGACCCCACCTCTACCCCTCTTTAACAGAACTTAAAATACATGTTCAATTATGTATGATAAATCTGAATATTAGAATGAAATGGACACTTAATACAATCAATAATGAACATAAACAGTGTACACAAAGTGAGACTAGCCTCCAATCAAATGTCATGTATTATTGTAGATATTATAATTACTATGTTTATATAGTGGATCCGCGGATCGGGTGCGCGTGGTAACCACGGAAACGGGGTTGTAGACACTAGACAGATCCTGGAAAAGGACAAACTAACTACCGCGTTCGTGTTTCGCTTTATTGTGGAGAGCTGGGAGAGAATCAGTAGGAGATCATACAGGGAGCAAAGCAAGCCCAAATAAGCAACTACACATTAGAAGCGGACTTGGCAACGCTGCTCGCCATTCCTGTTTCTCGTTGACTCACTTGTGTCGTTGTGTGTCCGACTATGCATGCTTTCGAATTTGTGTAAACAACACCCGCCCAACTCTACCTCTGATTGGCTCACCATGAAATGTTTCTCTACCATAGCCAATCGTCATAATTTTTGCGATTGTCTCGTGTCCGCACTCACCAAAGAGGAAGAACAGTAAGAAATATCTTTGCCGCTCGGCTTAGAGATCTAAGTGGTCTGTCAAAGTAACGCGCTGCATTTTTGGGCAGTAACGGTAACGGCGTTATAATGATGGGAAGAGTAATCAATTAGATTACTCGTTACTAAAAAAACTAACGCCGTTAGTAACGCCGTTATTCCCATCACTGTTGAGAACGCAATGGGCTATGACTAAGTCCTACATAAAGGAAACTGAAGCTGTGTTTGAAAATGCCTACCATTTGGCAAAAAAGAAAAAAGCCTTCTCTGACAATGAGAGCCTTATTGAGCTTTGGGAATTGAATAGTATAAAGAAAGGCTCATTTCTTTATTCACACAACAGTGCAACACAAATAACCAGACACGCTGCCACTGCAATGCAGAGTAAAATCGTCTGTAGCATAAGAGCATCATCAAATAAGACAGCCACCTCTTCTTTAAGTCACAAAGTTGTCTTGACCGTTTCAGTTAAAGCATCAACTCAAGAGGAATGCCCTTAATTTAGATTTGGAGCTCGATGAACTGAAAAATCATAGAGCAGATGGCATAGAAGAAGGTTTACTCTCTTGTTTGACTAATGCTGGATTTCAAGAAGAATAGCTTCATGGAAACATTTGTATCTGATGGAGCCAGTGTCATGTTAGAAAAACATTGTGGGGACCTTTTTCCTGTTCTCTCCTATTCACACAGTCTATCATTGCAAGAAAACAGATACCTAAGTCTCACATGCACTACCCTCCCGAAAATAATTACTCTGAGGAGATGCATGCAAGAACACAAGGTCAATTGTGAATTGAACAGACATTATCATGCAATCCCCCAAGCATAGTTAATTAAATGTCCTCCGACTTGATGTGTGAACACAGCAGGTAATTGGTTTTGGGTAATAGTGATATCAGCCCATTCTCATTATTTACGCTCTACACAGGCATCTCCCCTCGCCTAAACCAAACAAGATGTTTCCTGTAGTGGAAAACTTGTCTTGATCAGTCTCTCGCTGTGTGCTGCATGTGTGAAAGGGAACGTCCAGATAATAGCAGGACCATAACATGAGAAAAACTGTGCCACAGGCAGTGCACTACAGGAATTAACTGGCCATTACTCAGAGAAGCTGCATGTGGGAACAAAGCCATTCATACAAATTAACTGCAGACAACTTCCGGACAATCAGGTCGTACAATATCCTAATCTTTGCTATTCTACATATATCACACAGCAGGAGGAGGTTGTTGTGTGTGTGAGACAGAATCCCAACTACTAGAGATTCTTTTTTCAGTGAAGATGAGGGGTAGAGGGGACAAGAGGAGCTGGGAAACTGTGTTCTTGACTGTGTGGGGTTGATACAGCTACAACATGAGAATGAGAAATTCATGTGCAGGTGCCCTTTTGGACATTTGCAGATTTGGACATTTGCATTAACATGTGTGAAAAGGGCTTGAGTGGGCCAATGTATGAACTCAGCAGACATCTGGACGAGTGGGCATGTTGATGAAGTCCACATTTCACAGAATTTCACTCCTTTATACTCTGTTTGGCTTGCTTCAGTTGCCTGTTAAATTGTTTTCCGCTCTTGCATTTATACATACTCATACATGTTTGTGTTACCTTGAAGAACATTCAATATTAGGGCAGAGTTCATCTTCCTGCTGCAAGCTCTACCCAGCTGTCACCCTTCTCCTAAACAAACATCACAGACTTCTTCCAGTAGATAAAACGCTTTGTATTCTCCAGCTGAGTAAGTGTGAAAGTGGATGTCCAGAACAAGTCCAGACCTGTTTTATAGTCCAAATTACATTTGCCATAACTGCCCCAACTCAACTCTGATCCATGCTGACTTATTTAATGCTAAGAGCACATTGTACAAGCTTCGAGTGTTGTTTGGTTCTTCATATGGTGTGATACAGTGGGCCATTACAATTGGTTTGAAAATGACATTAGTATTCATCCACAACAATCAACAAACTGTGCAGAAATGCTTCAGTAGCTAAACGTTTGGGCCAAAGCTCCAAGGCCCAGCCTAATATGGTTATAATTTCTGTGATTAGCTGTGATTGCTTCATGATTATTCGAGTCATCAGCAACATGCTGGATATTGTGTAAACAGTCACTAAAGAGACAGTGTTGGGATTGTCGGGGGGTGGGCGTGTCTCTCAGTACATTATAACATGGGAATAGAAAAGGCCTCTTAGCTAGATTTGCCATTTTGTGTCTTTGAAATTAAAAGACAACAAAGAGGCAAAACAACACAAAAACAACAGTGATGTAACACAAATGATGGGAGACCAGTAGAAGATCAAAGTTATTGGGGGAAAAAGAAGACAGAGTTAAAGTCAAACAAAAAACATGATTCATAATATTTGATTACAATTTGTGGATACATTTTTATGCTATAAATATTGGGAAACATTATTAAGTTGCTTTTAAATAGTTTAGAGTAGGTTTGTCTTGTGCAACCGAAGGATTGGGCATTGGGGATTTTTCTTTCTTTATAAGGCCATACTATATGAACTGCCTTCTTATTTATGATCTCTGCTGATTCCTAAAGCTCTCAGCAGATGTGGCCCTCAATCTGACAGATTTATGCATGTATGTGTTTCTACAAACTTGCTCTATCTTTTAGAGCGTTTGCTCCATCATCTTGGTACAAGTTGCAGAATCACCTTAAACTAGATCATTTAGTTGGTTTTGGTTTTGTCGCTTCGTCTGCCGCTTCTTTTTAAATCATGGATTGCCTCCTGAAATGTGCATGAAAAAGGCTCAATAAAGCAATATGTTAGATATTCACTGAATTGAATCATATGCTATGTTGAAGCGCTAGCTTCTCTGTCAAGATACAGCATATTACCCTGCAAACCTGAATATTTTGTAAGATTCTTAATCATCAAACAAAGTAAGTAATTCATCTTCAGTCTTTTCATTTATGTAAGATTAATTGTAATTAGCACTTTTATCATACATTTTTTCCTTGTGAGTCATAAGAAGTTTGATGGTTTTCACTAAAGGCCTTTAGTGTCACCTTTTTGAATGATACACCGGATGATACTGAGTCACATAGGACGGATGACACCACATGTATTCAATGCAAAAACAAGTATTATATACATCTCGTATCAAAACAGAATTAGTCAAAAATCACACAAAACTGTGAAATATTGTTCCCCTAACATCGTGTAGCCCTTGTGTGCCGGAAACATGACAAGTGATAAACATAACTCTTGTGGAGAATAAGATGAAGAATTAATAATAGTATGTCACTTGTTTGTGTCATAAGAAATGGAGTCATTGTATCAAGGCTGCTCAACACTGAGGTCATTTCTGGTTTCATTAACTTTGTTTTAATTAACAAGGAACAAGATCATTTTTAGTAAAGAAATGAATATCACCAGTTGACCTCAACTGTTTTTGTTACAGCAGCAAAGGTTGTGTCTGTGTGCTCACACGTCATTGAACATAAGCCAGTCAAAAATGCAAGAACGTGGCAAACCATCTGACTTTGTTTTTGATATTCCAAAGACCATTTGACCAGATGATAAATTATGCAGTCTGATTTGTTTTGCTTCACAAGATTATTTTTCTTCCTAAGTACTTTTAGCAGTTCCCCTGCAGCTACCTCCATACCATACATTCACTTATTTCCTAAATATGGTTTGACATAAAACAACAACAAAACTCACAAACTGAGTATTTTTCCTTTCCATTTGAACTTGTCTTAAAGGCAGGCTCAGGGATTTGTGTCATCTTCTGACTGGGTGTTAGTGGTCTCCAGTGAAAGAGCTACAGGGCACTTCTGCAGAAGCTCAAAAGTCACTCAAGTGGGCATATGACCCCAAAGCAGAGAGACAAGGTCAGACTCAGTTTGCTCAGCGCGCGGCAAGTGCTGATCTCTGGACAATTGCAAAAACATTTCAGAGCTCGGTAAAAAAAAATTAGTTGGACAAAGAACAACTTGGTGTGTACTACAGGAGGGAGCATTTTATTTTTGGTACATCTCTCTTCTTATTGATCTGCTTGATTGTGACGTCACAACTTTTGTGCAACTTTAAAGGTCACTGCCTCCAAAGACATGTAAGTCTGCCAGACCCTTCAACATCCCTCTAAAACTTCAAGGTAACCTACTTGAGCTCCTGTATGGGGGATGCTGCTCATGGGGAAACAGCATGCCCAATTGAGATACTGTGTTGCTGCCCCATCACTCTATTCTAAGGTCATTTATCTTCTTAGAAATCTTCCATAATGGGCTAAATGTGTGCCCACACTGCATGATCACCATGTTGCAACAACTCTGAAACTATGGCAAAGCATATTTAGTTTGAAAAAAGAGCAGAGCTATTGCTTACCCCCCCCCCCCCACACACACACACACACACACACACCCTTTATCCCCTCATCCCCTCATCTCAAGTAACCTTAAAATTGACTTAAAGATGCACTTGATGACTTCATTCTTCGTTGAGTCAGTCTTAAACCCAGTGAAAAGTGTTGTGAACTGCAATTGTTACAGCTATTTTCAGTCAATTACAGTTGTCACTTACAAAACCAGGGTCCTCTAAGTTTAAGTGCTTGCGCAAATCCTATAGGCCAAGGGTCTTACTAGGAGGAGTGATGAGGTGCATTGAGGTTGATTTGCTATCGTTAAAAAGGATAGCAAATTTGTGCCATCGACCAAGAAAACATAGTCAGTAGGGCTTAAAGGGAAACTTCACCCTTTGAAACATCAATCTGTATTGACATTGGGTCACATCTGTAGTAGAAATGTGAAATAATTTTTGAAGTTGGTGCCTTCTTGACCGAGAAAAAGCAGAAAGTGTCTTTTTGGCTCTTGTGGATGAAAGACAACAACTCCCAGAATGCACAGCACCACAGGCCACTCCCGCTGAAGTAGAGGATTTTATGGTGCATTCACTTGATGTCGGACACATCAGAAAAACAAGTTTCTGAGTTGTGAAACACCTGCTCAAATCGGAACAACAGCTCGGAAACTCGGAAAAGAATTAGGTGCCCGACTTACTGACTTGACGTCAGAATCGTCATCAAATGGGCGGAAAAATATGTTTTGTTAATGTTAACATACTTTTTATTCATGCACGTATTGCACATCAACTTTTTGCTCAAATATAACTTTTGACAGCTTTTCACTGATCTTCATCGTAGCATCCACTTTTCTTGTGCTGTTATCTTTTAGATCTTAGCGCAGCTTTTGATGCTGTTGATCACACAATTTTAATTGATCGTCTCGAAAAGTGGGTTGGTTTAAAGGATACTGCACTTAGATGGTTTTACTCCTATCTTTTAGAAAGAACCTTTGCGGTCACCATCGGTAACTACTCCATCTCCATCTCTAACCTTACCTGTGGTGTACCGCAAGGTTCGGTTTTAGGTCCCATTTTATTCTCCATTTATATGCTGCCCCTTGGCCAAATAATTGAACGCAACAAAGCCTCCTTTCACTGCTACGCAGACTACACACAGATATACCTCCCTTTGAGACCTGAGGACGCTAAGAGCCTAGCTGCTGTCAGAAACTGTCTAAACGATATTAACTGCTGGATGGCACAAAACTTTCTCCAACTGAACAATTCTAAATCTGAAATCATAGTATTCAACCCGCCAAACTCCACTCATATTTCAAAGAGCAGCCTCGGTCCCTTATTCGCCAATGTCCAACCCACTGCCAGAAATCTAGGCATAACATTTGATTGCAATCTCACCTTTGAATCCCATATTACAACAGTTGTCCGATCATGCTCTGATCTGTTTTAACTTGGTAATTTTTTTTATCTTATTTACTTTACCTATTTATGTTTTATATGTATATATACTTTTTATTATTAATATTATTGTCTTTTTGATAATTTATTCACTTGTTTCTCTTACTGCTCTTATCTTCTTATTGCTGTTATCTTTTTATTTGCTTTTAGCTCCTTTAGTTTCTTACATCCTTTTAAATCTTCCGTCCTCTTGGTGTCAGCCCATGTTGTTGGGTTCTTGTTTTTCCTGGGTTCTTATGATGGTTCTTGTAATGGTCGGGTTATTTGTCTGTTGGGTTTTTAGTTTTTCGCATTTGTCATGTTCTTGCTGTTGTTTATGTTCTTGTGTGTTTGCTTTGTTCTTGTTTTTGCTGGTTGTCAAGCACTTTGTAAACCTGTGTTTTTAAAGGTGCTATATAAATAAAGTTATTATTATTATTATTTTTACAACACTGAAGTCGGAAGTCGTGAACACACTGAAGTCGGAAGAACGACTTCCCAACTCGGAAACTTGGACCACCCGAGCAGCACCTGAATGCAGCATTATTTACAGACATTTACTACAACACATACGGACATTTCCTCAACTGATTCCGAGATTTCTTCCAGAAGGAATTGGCATCTGAGAAATTTCTGGCAGAAAACGGACTCTATGTCTGTGTCAATAGGCAAACAGTGACAGCACCGACACCACCAGTCCGCCCCAGCTCGAGCTTGCCCGGGCTCCTTGTCCTCACAGGTCTGACCTGCCTGTCGGCAGCAGCCAGCTCGCCGCTATATTGCGGCTCGTAGAGATACCACGAACATCTGATTCGAGCACAAGACCTTCAAAATCCCCTTCATCCATATCAGTTTGAAGTTGAAACATACTTTTTTCGCTTTAGATTTAGATAATGGTACATGTTATAGCTTACAGTCCTAAAAACACTCATAGAGTGCCCCAGTAACGAGTCTTGAAGTCTGGCAGTAAGTGACTAGTCAACATTACTTAATGCCCCCAAAATCAAAGCAGTCTAGATTTTGGCCTGGTACAGGGTTACTAACATTATCATCATACTGCGTTTGCACAAAACTAAGCTCAGATGTCATAACATCTTTGTATATTAACATTAAGTCCGCGACAACGTAATGTTGGTGTCCCAGTCTGTGAATTCACATTGCGTTTCAACGCTGCAGAAGCACGGCACAGCGAGAGCTCTATCACAGGAGAACTTCAAGATCACACGGGAATACGGAGAACAACATGTAAACAACATTTTGCTTTGTCTTTCCGAGGTTGATTTGTTGTTTATTTGGTGCCTTTTTTGAGGTAATGTGGATAGTGTGATGGGATATATGATCGGGGGCCTATACTACGAAGCGAGTTCAACATACCCAGGGTATCTTTGGGTTATCTGGCTTCACTAACCCTAAAATAAGAGATTGTGCTTAACAGTCATATGAACATACCCTAACCCTTGTCATACGAAGCTGGTTATCAACCTGATAAGTAACCCTCGAGTTTCCAAGAGCACGTTCACATAAAAGGGGCAGTGTTAGCTTCATATAACCTATCACAATCATATCTGAGTCTGCTGTAAGCAGATCGCCATATCTAACAAACTCTGAACAAACTATATGAATAATATAAAATATAAAGACGTTTAAGACAAACAGGCTCCTAGAGACTAAAGTTATACAGCTGCAGGAACAAATGCAGTGAGGACAATTGGCAGACAAAAGAAATAACGGCGAGTATTAATGTGCAAACTGCGGCTTACTATATTTTGCTATATTTTGCCGGTGCTTTTTTTGGTCTCTGTTGAAGGATGAAGGATGATATCAGTAGAAAATAATCGTTAACTTTACGGACTATAATGTAAAATCATACGGGACACATGAAGCGTCCTGCCCCCTCTCGATCAGCTCCAGGAGCTCCACAATTAAATTATTTGATTGGTCTCGAACATAACAAGTTAGCTGTGCAGCATAAGTTACCCTGGCGATATACCCAGGTAAGAAGTGAACCACCTTAGTAGGACTCTGTTTTTCTTTGTGGCTCGATCTACTCTGTTCAGCTTGAAAAGTGTTTGCAGGGAGCTCCGTCGAAAATAGACTCGTATTTGATACGGAGCACAGCGTGTTTGGATTCTTTGTTTGATCAGGTTAGTTTGGTAACCTCTCAGTTAGACTTGTTTTGTTTGTTGTGTTGGCCCTGATTCACACTGAAGTGAATTCTTGATTCAATCATATGTTAATGTAAACTCATATAATTGTTGTAAATATATCTTCTTTACATTTAAACATGACAAATAGTCTCTGGATGCTTGGGACTCTTGGGATTTGGGCCTTACTCATGATGTGTCTTTGCCTCCCCTCGACTGGGCATATCAGTATATTGCAATATATTGTTTGATTGACCCATGGGGCAACATATAGCTTCATTTTCAACATGAGTGGAAAAATGTAGCAGATGCAAAAAAAATGGCTGTCCCTTGAGCATCCACTTGCCTTGGAATTAAGCCTCATTTTGAAATGACAATTTTTACAGCACAAATAAAAATATTTACAGTCTGGGTTAAACAATGGTGTTGGTCTCTATAGCTCATATCTTTATTTGTAAAAACTGAATACAGGGCAGAATAGCCTCTGCAGAAATTGATATATGAATTCAGTGACTACATACTATTTTAAACAGTCTATTCATATCCTGCAACCATGCTGGTATATTATGTTTCAAATGGACAACTAATACACCTTCTTCAAGTACCTTGACACTTTCCCTGTCAGTAATAAATAAAAAAATAATTTGGGACTGTCTTTTAATTAAGGGTATTTTATACGGCTAAAAAGCAAAACATTTTAAACATGAAAAATCTGCAACTACAAATATAATGGTCAGCACCGGCATTCTACCCCCAGAGGCAAAGTGGTGCTGGTGTGAGTGTTTCTTTGTGTGTGAAACACAGTCAGCATGCCTTGACCCTCCTCCCCACTCCATCCGACCCCTGCTGTGACCATGGAAACAGCTCCGACATTTCTAAACCCCTGTGAGACAGAGAAGGGGAGAGCCAGTCAGCCTGTAAGACTCAAGTGATTAATCTTATCAGTAGCCAGTAATGCTACACACCTTCTCCCTCTCGGCCTGACCCTTCCATCCATGCCTCAATCTGTGGCTATTTTAAAGTTTATAACCCACCTTTTTCTCTGCTTTCACGTTTCAGCTAACATGTGGTTGCTTTTTGCTTTGCTGACATCAGTTTTTCCTACCAACAAAGAAAATAAACTAAAAACAGATTGTGGCAGGTTGGTGACCTATGCAAATGCCTCCTTTCAGCAAATTTTAATGTAGAAAAGGCTTATTTTCCATGCCTTAAGCGTAAAAGCCCCTAGAAACCTGACTGGAAATAGGAAAAATTCACGTGAACGTAATGTATCAGTAAGCATACAAAAATATCTGAGTGAAGATTAACATTCATAACTATTAGAAAACCACTTATTTTGCAGCTAAGGTCATTTCTTAGGACTATGTGGGCGCGGCAGCTCACATCTGTTTATCAAAATTTGCCTCCATTCATTGTATATTGCAACCGATTGCAACAATCCGACTTGCTGCTCAAAGCATCCTGGGATACCTAGCCTCGCTAACAGAGCTAGCAGCGCCACATTTTAATATAATTTCTCTCTTGTTATGTCAAAATCATCCGCATAAAGAAAACAGTGATTGTTTGGTAAATATACTTTGACAATGCTGGTTTGTTTGAACAGAAACTTAAATTCAAGACAACAAGCGAGGCGTGACTCTAGCCCAACTGTTGGCATTCAGTGTGCAGGAACAGAGAGGCTCACATGCAAGGAAGCAGAACACCGCTCCAGGTGTTAGACAAAGCTGCCATTTGGCAAAGCCTGTAGCTTTCCGGACATAATTGGTTAACCAGTGTTGGGGTAATGAGTGCAGCATATGCAGGAGTGCTTTTGCATGACTACGGCACAGCTCACCAAAACACAGCCCTCTGCCTCTACAAAACCACCGCAAGACAAGCTGTCATCCTCACCTGTGGATTTGCAGCCAGGAATGGAATGGCCAACTCAAGCATGAAGGCTGAGCAGTAGGAGCAGAGTATTTTTGCTGCACTTGATTGGGCGGGACATGCATGTATGTTTTTATTTTTGGTTTGAAATTTACTGCGTAATAAATCTCAGAGCTTACACTGCCTACACTTAAAGGGATACTTCACCCATTTGCATTAAGCTTTGTATCAGTAGTAAACTTGTGTTTTTATTGAATGGTCTTGCATCCAGCCCTCATTTCCCCCTGAGACGGGAAAAATCTGTATTTTCTTTTCTGAGATGCCTCCTCAATAGACGCAAAAATCGTCATATTGCGTCACTCGCGGAGGCTATGGTTAGCACGGGTTAGCAGGCTAAAACTACATTGCTATTTCCTCATGTTTTCAACCACTGAAGCTACAGACCTATCACAGATCAGTGGGCGGGGCTTCACTGCCAGAATCGAAACTTAACATCCGCCATCTTGCTTGAAGGCTATGCTACCAGAAATCTAATATCTGCCGACAATGGTGAAAAAAGTATGTTTCAACTTCAAACTGATATGACTGAAGGGGATTTTGAAGGTCTTGTGCTTGAATCGGATGTTTGTGGTTCTTTCTACGAGCCGCCCGCAATATTGCTGCCAGGTGCCTTCTGCAGACAGACAGCGGCTGTGAGACAGGGAGCCTGAGCCGGGCTCAAGCTGGGTGTCTCTACGGATAAGCTAATATGGACCGAGAATGAAGAAAAACGTATGTTTCAACTTCAAACTGATATGACTGAAGGGGATTTTGAAGGTCTTGTGCTTGAATCGGATGTGTGTGGCTCTTTCTACGAGCCGCAATATAGCGGCGAGCTGGCTGCTGAGTGCCGACAGACAGGCTAGCTAGCCTAGCATGCTAGGTTCGCGGCTGTGAGAGAAAAGAAGGAGCCGGGGCAGACTTGTGCTGTCGGTGCTGTCACTGTTTGCCTGGACACAGACATAGAGTCTGTTTTCTGTCAGGAATTTCCAAGATGCCAATTCCTTATGGAAGAAATCTCTGAATCAGTTGTGGAAACTGCTGTATTATTGTCCGCGAGTAATGCTGCATTCAGGTGCTGCTCGGGTGGTTTAAGTTTCCGAGTTGGGAAGTCATTCTTCCGACTTCCCAACTCGGAGAAATCTTATTGTCAAGTTATATTTAAGCAAAAAGTTGATGTGCAATACGTGCCTGAATAAAAAGTATGTTAACAAAACACAAAACCGACTTGAGCAGGTGTTTCATTTGCATTTTACAACTCGGAATCTCATTTTTCCGATACCACATGAATGCATCTCTCCTTCAGCGGGAGTGTCCTGCGGTGCTGTGCATTCTGGGAGATGTGTCTTTGCAGAGAAAACGCAAAAATACACTTTTTGCCTTTTTCTCGGTCAAGAAGGCACCAATTTCAAAATTTATTTCACATTTCTACTACATATATGACCCAATGTCACTACAGATTCATGTTTCAACGGGTGAAGTATCCCTTTAACACCGAATGTCATAAAATGTACAAAAACTTAAATGTCAAAATCTTCAAAACAGTTGTGAGATAACTTCTAATACTTTTACAGAGTTGATTTTATGTACATAAGATCATCAATTAGAAGCTTTTTGTGGATTTGGGTTTCCAGGGGTTTGTAGTTAGTGAGAGCCACCTCAAAAGGAAACTGCCTCACAAAGTGTTTAATTGAACAGGATTAGGTGGGGAGGAGAGCGGTCTAATTATCTCAGTGCTGAAATTATCAGATATAAAGCATTGGGTGTCGGGTGACTTTTGAGTATGCATATAGACTAAAATTATAAGGTAGGAAACTTAATACAAACATATTAGATTCTGTGCTGGAAAGAGCATCTTACTGACTGATTTCCAGTCATGGACACAGTGGGTCAAAGAATTTTAGCCTTCAATGCTATTGACTCGCTTGGGGCAACTAACTTCCACATCTCTCCTTCCAAATGCACTTGAGGAGATCACAGGCATGGAAAAAAGCTGTGATATTAAAACCATACAGCAATCTCACAGCACACTGTACTGTATTAATCTCCAATCATAAAAGTGCCATTCTTTGCCATACACAACTTTATCAATCTCCAATCTGACTGAGCCGGCCTATGAAAAGATGAATGAAAGAGCATGAAGTGCCTGTTATAGAACTGAGGGTAGAATCATCTGCGGTACTGAGCACACTTCAATGTAAATCCCAAATCACATTATGCAAATCTTTTGCTCCTAGATGGAGCCACTTGAACACATGAGATTGAGATCTCCTTCCTACTCTTGATAAGAGTTCAGACTCTGCAGGGTCTGTGTCGCATGTAAAAATAACACGGAAACAACATATGCTTAAGGTTTTAGAGGAAGGTAAAGCACCCAAACCCCAAAAATGATAGGGTCTATGTTTGAAGGGTTGTTTTATTTCCTCTTAATTTTCACTTTTTGCTTTTTTCAGGGTCTAAATGACTCATAGGTAAATAAAAAAATGTTCAAATTGAGCTAATAGATAAACTAAGCGTGCAGCCACAAAATGGGTTGTAATGGCTGCTCAAAAATCTTGTGGTGTCATTGTTCCCAATCAAAATATGTCAAACTGGAATTCTAAGTATCACATTACTCGGAAAAACCCCAACAGAGAACGAGTTTCCAGTTCAAATGTGGATTCATGTTTGTGTGTTGCTTTGGAAGTTGCTAGGCTCTGTCGAAAATGGAAAGCCATTCATTAATTTATATTTCAGTGTTCATCAATTTCGAATAGAGTCTGACAAATGGATGGATGGGCCAATATATATACCAATATGTCCCAATCACAGATTTGTTGGGCCAGCTGAGCAAATGGTGGTCTCCCTGTGAATTGGTTGACAATTTGTACTGTACAAGTATTCTTTAATACAATTTGTTCAAGAAACATTTGCATAAACATGTTGATGCAAAATCAGTGCACAATCTACCAGGAAAAGGTGTATTTTCATTCTAGCTCAATAACACCATTTCAATGATTCGATTATTTGAAGTAGGGGTGTAACTGTTCACAGAAGTCACAGTTCAGCTCGTACCTTGGTTTTGGGGTCAGGGTTTTGTTACAAGTTCGGTTTAACAGAAAAAAAGAAACAAAAGTACGCAATGCATATTTCTAGGTTTCTCTCATTTATTTTGAACTGACAGTAGTGTAAGTTACAGTTTGTTTTATCTTGTGTTCTTTATAATTACCTGTAATAGTTATAGCCTGTAGTGTGTTCAAAATTAAACAAACAAAAGAGGAACACAAAACATCTTCTGATTTGCAAATATAAAATATATAGAATGTAAAATTTAAGACAAAATGAAATACGTGCTATTAGAAACAATGTTTTATATTTATGATTTATGAAGTGTGCAGTCACAGTAAATGACTTAGTGGGTGCAGCGGTGATTCGTGCTCAATCACCGCTTATGTACGCCAGTAAACCACAGAGTGGTTTATGTGAACAAAGTGAGGTCTTGTTGTTGTAAACACTTAAAGCCGGGTCATATGCTGCATATGCGCACATATCCTTAAAAATGTATCCGCTTCAGTAATGTCTTGGTTCCTCTCTGCTTTCACATCTAGAGGCTTTTTAAAAACAGCATGGATACTATTGTTGGAGGATTCTTGTACATCTATATTCTTTTGCCTATCTCCGTGATTGGCACCTCTGGGTGATGCTGTCTGATATTAATTCAAATGTTCTATTTGTTCGACTGCACTGTTTCCCTGCACAACTGATTTAAAGAAGCAGGCGGTTCTTCTAGTTCAGCTGAGTCAACTTACTGCCATATATATTACTCTCACTTGTTGTTTAAAGGCGGTTAGCAAACAGTTACGAGCATTACTGCCACCTGGATTGGGGTGTGAATACGGCCATGTGTGATTACCTTTTCTATCCAGTCAGGAGTATTTGTTGTATGATTGCATGCATTGAAGTCTGAACTGTGACTGTTCGGTACGAATACAAATACAGTTACAGGCCTAATTTGAACTGTTTGCAACAAGTAACAGTTCCAATAGCGTGTGTGTTGTTACAGTAAGGCAGATTTCAAAGTTCACTACAAAATGATATGTCAACCAACTGGAGGCAGCAAAAACTCATAGAGCAGCATTTTTCAGACTTGCACAAAAAGAGAATCTCCTGAACTTTTTACAGCCAGCTAAACTGCTCAACATTTATCAAAGTAAAGGATTTATCACAGGATCTCTGGACAGCAGTGGAGGATCTTGGATATTCTTGTATTGAAGTATTCACTAAAAAATAGATTAGACTGAATCCTTAAAAGGTACCTGTATGTTACCCCACAAAGTTTTTTCTAGATGTCCCTTTTCCAATGTTTCTCACCAAACGAACAGTGTTTTCAGATATTCAATCATACAGTATGTTTGCTTGGTAGCAGTTCTTCCCTGCTGTTGTATTGTCATGATTTATGGTGTATTACAGCAAACATTGGCAACATCCATCCTTTCATCCACACACTCGTCCTGTAGAAGAACAATATAAAAAAACAAGAACCAGAAAAGAGTCTCAGAGGTTATATTGAAGACACCATTTTTCTATAAAGGTCACACTTTGTGGTTTGGATGTTCAAGCTAATTGGCTGAGTGACAGCATGTCAGTGAACTCTCACAGCTCAGAGAGGAAATTAAAAGGAGAGTTGGATATCAAAAGAATTCATGTCAAGAAACTTGTCACTGTGACACGTCAAAGCCCAGGTACCAGCAGAACTCAGTTTTTAAACGAGCGTCTGGCCTTTTTAATTGGAATCTGTTCTGTCAGGAGTGTTATTCTTCAAGGGCAAGAAGCTCTGCTAACGGATGCATCCACCAGCTTTCTGTTCCTAATATCAGACAGCACAGAAATATATAAATGTGGTAAAGTCATGTTGGAAAGTTATCATTGTCTAATTGAATGTTAAAGCTGGTCACTTCTGCTAATTGGTTAAAACCATAGAGATTTCACTTTTAACTTGTGGTCCTATTCACTAATAAAACTTTTCTTTTCTCAAGTAACTTATGCTTGATAAGAATGGATTTATTCATTGTATTGGACTTTTTTATTTTATTTAAATAGGGACAGTGTAAATATGCCAGATTATAGCCAGAGGCTAATTTCCATCTGTAGTCCTTTGGCAGGTTGGTGGTAAACACGTAAACAAAGTTACATAAAACCACGATGACAAGCAACACCAATACAACAAGTAATGACAAAACGACAACATATACACTAGTTTACAGAGACACATACTGTATATATATATATATGTATACCAGTATAAAGAGTGGCTATTTGATTTTGTCCGGAACGAACCAGTATAAAGTGACCATCAGAGTTACTTGCGGACAATAATACGGCAGTTTCCTCAACTGAATCAGAGATTTCTTTCAGAAGGAAATGGCATCTTGGAAATTCCTGGCAGAAAACAGACTCTATGTCTGTGTCCATAGGCAAACAGTCACAGCACCGACAACACAAGTCTGCCCCGGCTCCTTCTTCCTCTCACAGCCGCGGACCTAGTCAGCTAGGCTAGCTAGCCTGCCTGTCGGCACCAGCAGCTGGCTCGCCGCTACATTGCGGCTCGTAGAAAGAGCCACGAACATCCGATTTGAGCACAAAACCTTTAAAATCCCCTCCATCCATATCAGTTTGAAGTTGAAACATATTTTTTTTCGCCATTCTTGTCCTTCAGCTTTAGCCATAGAGACACCCAGCTTGAGCTGGCTCAGGCTCCCTGTCTCACAGCAGCTGTCTGTCTGCAGAAGGCACCTGGCAGCAATATTGCGGGCGGCTCGTAGAAAGAGCCACGAACATCCGTTTCGAGCACAAAACCTTCAAAATCCCCTTCATCCATATCAGTTTGTAGTTGACTTTCCGCCATTGTCGGCTTTACTCAGCTTTCTCCACAGACCTGTTAGCACAGCTTCCAACTAAGCAATATGGCGGATGTTAAGTTTCGTTTTTGGGAGTGAGGTCCCGCCCACTGATCTGTGATTGGTCTGTAGCTTCAGTGGTTGAAAACATGAGGAACTAGCAATGTAGTTTATCCCTGCTAACCACAACAGACGCCAGTGATGCAATATGACGATTTTTGCATCACTGGAGGCTGCTTCTCAGAAAAGAAATTACAGATATTTCTCATCTTAGGGGGAAATGAGGGCTGGATGCAAGACCATTCAATAAAAACACAAGTTTACTACTGATACAAAGCTTAATGCAAATGGGTGAAGTATCCCTTTAAAGTGCATAGAGTGCTTAAGGTGCTGCTAAGGGAGGTAAAGTGTGCGAGTATTCAAGTGTCACAGTGCTGGAGTATTGCACATAATTAAGAGATACTGATGTGTCAGACATGTGTCTGATGTACCTTAATAACTTAATTCAGGAAGAGGACTAGCACTTTAAATCAGCCACAGATTGACATTTCCATGTCTGAAGTACTTATTAATGAGGTGCTAAAAAGAATATTGGCTGTTGTACATTATGGTGAGGACCATCTATTCCTTAAAACATTGCATCATCGGCTAAAGCCCCACAAGGTGTAGCACAGTAGCAACAATTATCCCTAAACAGCTTCCCTTTAGGTGGTTCCAAAGCACAGCAGAGGTGGGGGCCAGGCACAAGGCAATGCCACAAATCTGAGGACCTAAGACTTTCTCTAATAACATTAGACACTCAATCACACTTTGGCTTTGTATTCATGCCTTTAGATAAAATATTTACATTCATCTACATTTTGAATTGTTAATCGCTTTTATAATTTATTTATTTAACTTAATTATTTCACTTACAAAAACAATCAATCAATTTATGTCACATGAAACAAGATTTTGTTTCCTGGCTCTTTAACAAGCTTCTAAGCTGTTTGTCACACTTTGTGGGAAGAAGTGTAAATGTAAGTAGCCTACTCAGATGAGGTATTGTCTCTTATACTTAAGTACCTAAAGACCCGTATTTTTTTGAAAATGTTTGAAAATTAACGTTTGCTTATGCTGCGTTCCAGGTACCTCGGAACTGGGAAGTCGGAGCTGGGAATGACGTCACATCCGAGTTGAGCGTGTTCCAGTTGCAAGTCGGAAAAGCAACATGGACACCTCCAGGAGTACCTTTGTTTTGTTAGCTAATACCAGACGATAACAACACACTACGTGATAGTTTGTGCACAAAAATAACATGACAACATGTCCACAGATAGAACTTGCATGATACTATCAGTGTGATTGATTTAATCACACAAAAAGAGGAACAAGCGGCTAATAAACACTATAGTTACAGCTTTAACATACGGTTGATGCACATAGCAGCCATGTTGGATTTGAACTCGGGCTACTCCGACTTCTCCGAGTTTCCGACTAGTAATTACGACTTCAGGGGGCGTTCCAGTTGCCACTTCCGACTGGGAACTCGGAATTTCCCACTTCCCAGTTCAACTGGAACGCAGCAATAGTTCCAGCTAGCAAACAATGCTAACAATCTGCTAGCTAACGATGCTAACGCTAGTTAGCTCGTGTTGCTCTCATGTTACTACCCTCTTAGTCAAGGATGCCCAAACTTTACCTTGAAGGAACGAAACTGTACTTTTTTGTTAGATCACAACTCTAGTATCTTACACTATGGGCTGTTATTTAATTCTTTTTACTTCTCTTATTCTAAATACTATAATTTAAATTGGACTTTTTACAAGGCTTTGAACCTCTGATATCGTGATTACGAATATTTACCTCATAATTATAAATTTTGATGGAAATATTTTCCTTTTGTTTTTTTTTAGCTAAGTTTTCATCTTACAATTTACAATCTTAAACACAAACTTTGTAAACTTATGATAAAATGTTAATCTAAATATTGATTTAATTATGTCTTACAGTCAAGAGTCCAGAGGATGTTGTCCACAGATATCGAGTGGTCCTAAAACAGTTCTGGCGCACCGAAATGTGTCGACCTCAGCTGTGAAAAACTCAAGGTGGACCGGAACACCATTGCATTGACTGCTATATATACTGTATATATAGCAGAAGTTATTATTGCTACAGAGAGGAAAGACTTTGAGACGCTGTCAATATATAACAAACAAGACACCATAGGCTGTTATGCCAAGCAATGCAAAGGCTTCTTAGTTTGCATCCCAACTCTTGTAGCAAAAAAAAAAAAAAAAAAAAAAAAAAAAAAAGGACCCTGAGCTGCTTCCCATTAAGTGGAAGTTTAGGCAGTGAGGGGCCACACAACTGCACCGTATAATGTTCTTTCAAATGTTAACTTTGGTTGTTTTTAGGTAATCCTTGGGAATGCCTGCGTGGTGCAGCATGTAAAAACATGTTTATATGTGTTCAGTCTGCAGAGACAGAATAATTAACAAAAAAAGAAAATGATTTTCCTTCCTTGTTGTTGAAGTTGACAGTTTGTGGGTGAAGACTTTCTACTGTTCAACTGTGATTTGTGTTATATTGTTACATTACTTGTTATAGACATAGTCACTGGAAGAAAACCTGAGGATAAAAGATGCTCTGTTGTCAGGTGGTACACTATGTTACTAAAATAAAGTTTATTGTGTTAAGCTATTGTCCACAGAATCAACAAAAAAAGGTTTCCAGGTACTTTTATAATAAATGTTTTACTATTGCACAAGTTTGTGGTGATTTGCCCCCCAAAAAAGAGTGTATTGTATTATAAGTAAGACAGTCATATCCTGGTTATACCTTGGAAACAAACATGACTTCCTTTTACAGTCCAGTTCCCGCTTACCTACTGAGTAGCCTACCTATAGATGTTTTACTTAGTTATGTCATGAAACGTACATGTTACAAGTTGGTGGTGATTGCACAGATGAGTGAGGGATCAATAACAGGTGTTACCAGGTAAGTGCTGATGTAATTTTCATAGTTTCTGAGGTAAATTAATTATTTACGGGTATGGTCAGTGACAATAACCAAAATAATATAATATAATAAACAGTCATTTATTGGAAAGTACCATCTACATTTTTAAACAGGACATGATAAAGCATGTGCTGTTACAACATGAACCTATGATAACTGACATGGTTATCTTGAATTCATCGGTAATAGAGGAGGCGTTTTGATACTTAACTGAAGTTATCCATAATAGTGAAGGTTTTTCTTTGTAATTCAGCTATAGTTTCCCTGTAATTACCTCCTTATTTCCAGTGGTATTACACCATAATACACTGCAATTACCATGCCATTACCGGATAAATACCTGGTAATTAGGGGACTGTAAAAGGAAGGGGTTACCGATTAACCTTGCAGAAATATATCGAATACTATTTTTTTTTGTTCCATAACCCTTTTAAAAAAACAAAATGAAGACAAAAAACGATGCCCTTCTGGGTTAAAACAGAACTTCATCATTACCCCCTTTATGGGTAAAAGGCTTTCAAGGGTAGATGCTTTTAACCCTTTGATACACAAGCTATGCCTACCCCCTCTAATGCACAACATGGGTCAAAAATGACCCGTATTCATTTCCTTTGTAATTTCATGCCTGGCTGAGTGTTTCTTTGCTAGAATTTTTAAATTAATGTATTTTATCATTTAATATACCAGGTATTCATTTAATATCTTGTGTTTGATTACCACAAATCATTATTTTCATTTTTTTTACTTATGAACAAAAATAGGTTTTGTATTATATCACTGAGTTTACACACATGGGTCAAAAATGACCCGTGTAGGCAGTTGTGATTTAAAGACATATTATATTAATAATGTTATTAAATTAATTATTTTAACAGTGATTTGGACCATACAATAATACATTTAATATGTGAAATATGTTTATTTGTCACTTTGTCACACATAACATACACATATCACTGTTGATCCGCCCTCCTGTGTGATGTCCTCCTGTGGCTACGTTAAGTTGTTTTAGCCCACATCTTCCCATTGCCCCCTGTGATATGCTTTTGGAGGTGGGGCCTGCCCTCCATTGGTCTCTTAATATGTTGCATGACAGGCTTTGCCCAGCTCCTTCATGAATAGTCGCCGTGCATTGGTCTCACCACCAGTGAAGTTGGTGTAGGCATTGTACCAGAGCACCATGGGCCATCTCTGTGTTCTCTGCTTACACGAGTAGGTGTGAACCATCTGATCCATTGCGACCACTCCTCCTTTTGTTTTGTTGTAGTACTGGATCACATCTGGTTTCTTCTTCACGCTGTTGTCATCCACTGCTTTGTCATCATGCATGGTGCTCAGGAGGACAACAGCCTTTCCCTTCTGCGGCACATAGCTCACCATGGTCATGTTGCCTTTGAATCCAAATTCTGAGCTTTGTATCTCCCTCCTCTAGGATGGCTTCATGACAGGCAGTATGTATTGCTTGTTCTGGTGAAGGGTCCCCACAATAGAAACAGCCGGCGTCTCGTCAGAGTTGGGGGAAAACAATCCTTTCCCCCAGCCACCAATAATACAAACGCGCAGATTTTAAACTCTGATGCTAGGGCTTACAAGCTGTCATGTCCCACATTGATTCATTACTGTCAATTGACAAAGAAATATACATTAATTAACTGAACAAAATAGGATCTGATTGTTGTCTGATACTTTTTAAAAGACTGGACCAATAATCCAACTTTTTTTCCTGGTTGAATCACCCATAAGAGACAATATTACATTAGTTATAAATATGATATGTTACACTTAAGCCCTTCAGCATTATGTCTAGTGGTTTGTTACCCCCTTAGCGTGAAAAGGATGTGACGTTTTCTGGGCGTTCCCCTTGATGCCGTCTGTATCTATGGTCAGGTTCTTCTCACGGAGCTTCTCAGCCAGAGGGACACTGTGAAGAAGTTGTCCTTTGTGATATTGCGACCTGATTAGAAACAAAACTGAAAAAAGGTCAATTTACCCAACAGTTCTTACACTAAAATAAACTGAATGCATATATTGTTTTGTATTGTATTGTATACTACTCTTTTGCTTGTAAATAAATACATTTCTCACAATAGTATTTCAATATAAGTTACACAGCTAGCTAGCTAATATTACTGGGCATACTTCTCCTTCTCACTAGTAATGGATGTCAATGTAACTTTAACCTAATTTTCAAATATTATATACAGTTATCTTTCACATGATCAACTATTTTCTTAGGGCAATGATTGTAAAATGAAACTTACATACATCAGATGTTCATAAGCAGCAGTGTTGAGTTGTAAAATGTTTGGCGGGTGAATAGTTGTCCGCAGTAAATAGATTCCTAATTGCAGATGTTTCCAAATATCAAAAGTTCCTATAAAATTCCACAGTGAATACATATCGGTCATTTCTGACCCATGTGTGTAAAATTGAGGTAGAAATATAAAACCTATTTTTGTTCATAAAGGAAAAAAGGGAAACGTAAAAATAATGATTTGTGGTAATCAAATACAATATATGTAATGAATACCTGGAATATTGAATAATAAAATACATTAATTTAAAAATTATAACTAAGAAACACTCAGCCATGCATGAAATTACATTGGAAATGAATACGGGTCATTTTTGACCCAAGTATGTAAACTCGATGTTACAATACAAAACCTATATTTCTTCATAAAGTAAGAAAGCAAAAATAAAAATAATGATTTGTGGTAATCAAATACAAGATATGTAATGAATACCTGTGATAACATACATTACTTTCAAAATTCTAGCAAAGAAGCACTCAGCTATACATGAAATAACAGAGGAAATGAATGCGGGTCATTTTTGACCCATGTTGTGCATTAGAGGGGTAGTGATACAAAAATGATTTTTATTCAAAAAGTGAGAAAGGAAAAATTTAAATAAAGATTTGTGATGATCAAAAACAAGTTAATTGAGGAATACCTGGAATACTGAATAATGAAATTAATATATGGCAAAGATATAGATTAAAAAAACACAGCCGGGTCACTTTTGACCCATGTTGTGCATCAAAGGGTTAAGACCAAAATGCCTGAGAGAATATATTCTCCATCTGAGAACACAGAGACAAAGCAGCACTCCAGAGCAATCTTATAGAGAGTGAGTTTTGTGCTGAGAAGCATCTTTGATTACTCAGCCTAAAGAAAAGAAGCCATTACCACCGAAATCATCTTCAGGGCCTCGTAACAGCCAGGACAGAGATAACAAGAGAGCCCCTTTCAGCGACATCATCAACACTAAAGAGGGAATCATGGCCTCTATATTCCCAGCAGATCACAAACACAGCCAAGGATGTGTCGGGGGTTAAATGTGACCACATGTATCACACAGCTAGACACAGACAAGACATAACTTGATAGATAAAAAGCAGACTTGACAGCAAGGATATGGGGCACAGAAAAGGTTAAGGGGAGGGGGGGAATGTGAGACTGACCTGTTTCCTTGAGGAGAGCGCACTCTTTGGCCGGCCTGGGCGACCTCCCTTTCCTGCTTCAGAGGCTTCCCGGCAGCTCCGCCGCAGTGTGGTGGCGCTGGTGTCAGGGTGGTTGGGCAGAGGGCTGCAGGGACACAATTAACAGGTTAGAGTGATCATTCCACAGGCACTGGCTGCTGGGTACTTTTGGTTTGTCTATTCACCCTTCATTCAAGTGCTCCTGTCCAAAAGTGATAATGTGGAAACAGCAGCCATACTACAGAGAGATGTGTTGTTTTCTTTATCTCAGTTCTGAGCTACGTCTCTCTACACGGTTGAGAAATTCACACTTAAAATCATAGGCTGTATAAAGAGATGGATGTTCCCCAAAAGTGAAGCTAGCAATTTGTTATTTGATGTTGAAAAAAGGGATAAAAGGTCATGGTTGACATCTGTTGACAAAAGCATACTGCAGTGGTGTTTGCACCAGATTAGCAGAGTGGATGTTGAACAGGGAGAGGAAACCTGAAAAACACTAGGAGTTGATCTTTCCATGAGCGTGACTGTCTGCTTCAAACCGGCACAAGAATTTATTCTGCTGTGCACTGTGCTGACCCAAAGGAACTTAAAGGTTTTATCGTAAGTTAAAGGTCACATATTATAACCGTTTTCAACCAGTCTAAATACGTCTCAGAGCTCCCCAAAACATTTCTGTGAAGTTTCTTGCCAAAATCGACTCAAATGCTGTATTTTATCTACTTCAGCCCTGCTCAGAACAGGCTGTTTCTGTGTCTCTAGCTTTAAATGTAAGTGAGCTGTGTTCAACCACACTCCTCTCTGGACGGGCTTGAATGGCTTCGGCTTTCTTGCACCATGTCGTATTGTTTACAGTGGAAGGGCAGACTCAGAGGACAGAACAAATACTTAGCTGTGGGAGTGTCACCCACCTGGGGGAGGGGTTACTGCCCTTTGTGATGTCATGAAGGGAAAATCTCCAAACAGCCTGTTTGAGCTCACCTTTTCTGAAAAGTGGAGCAGGCAAAAGACGGAGAGGATGGACTTTTCTCATAATTGGGGGGTTTGTTGACAGGCTAGAGACGCATATTAGTTTCCGAACATTTGTAAAGTGTATTTTGCATGATATGTGACCTTTAAATGTGTGTTGTTTAGAAGGGACAGGGAGTCAAATCCCGGCTAGAGTCTCTGCAACTCTGACTCCAAATGATGTCACCAGCACAATATGTCAGCGCCTTGCACAGGGATATTTTTGGCTTTACCCTTGTACCATGGGAGGAGGCAGAGACGTATAGTCCATCTTCATTTACAGTCAATGGTCACAACCAAATGTGTACTGTAATACAAATTACTCAGGAGCTAAAAGTCTATATGCAATTCATGAAATAATAAAAATGATTCAAAAGCTAGTTCTGAACAAGTAATCTGGCTTGACCAGAGTCACTAATACAGAGTAAAAAATTGCTGGGACGTTTTACTTTGAGTATCACTTGTCCTCAGCTTTAGGTGTTGTTGATAAAAGCAATATCCCATTTAATGCTGTGATGTTGTTTTGAATATCAGCACGCAGTATGATACTGCTCAATTTTATTCAAATCAACCCAATGCTTACCTTCCCCAGCCTGTAAAAATATAAAGTCATCTCAAGCTGTGTACCAAGTTTTTCCCTGATATTCAATGTTGTTTAGACTTTTAAAAAAAACATTCATGCAAATGTACCCAGTATGGAACTTTTATATTATTCAGACACCACATGAATGCAGGGAAACTAAAAGTGTTAAGAGGTGGTTGGATTAACATTTGATGCAGGGTTCTTTCCAGTTATGAAAAGAAACCCTTCACTAATGAAATGCTGGAAAAAAGTGGAATATCAACTGATACAAGAGCTTGCTATTAATATTCAATATACATTTTAATATCTTTTAACTACAACTTTGTCAGGATTTCTTCTGTTTAATCCAAGCAATCCATTGACAGCATGGAGGACCTGTGAAACAACCTGTGAAGGCACCACAACTTGAAGAGAAAATCAATTAAACAGCACAAAATCCATTCCTCTGTTTTCTGCCTAAGGCTTTTTGAATAAAGGATAAAGAATTGGACCCCATGGTGTGATGAAAGGCATTCATAAATATGCTTTTCAAAATTCAAAAAGTTGTTACCAATCAAAAATATTAATATTAAAGGAAATGTCAAAAGCACCCAGAACCGTATATTTAATTTCTTTCCATTTTTAACATTCTGGAGTAGACATTCATAAGGACAAGGTTCTGTACAGCACATTTATCAGAGCTTTTGATAAATGTGATAAAAGATGCCAAGATGTCTGATAGAGCTGGGGGGGGGATGATATCGTAAGCAGCAATTAAGTGACCCTAATTGGATGAGTGGATGGCGCTGCAGCGTAGAGAGCGATTGACAAATGATAGCCCTTTTCAGATTGCTTTTTTCGCAAAAGTGCTGTAGCTAAGCTCAGCCGTCATCACGTCTTTGTACTTTCATATTGATTCCATGACGTTGAACTACTGGTGTCCCAGTCCCAGGGAGCACCGCAGAGAGCTCCACATATGCACACAATCAGACATGCTCTATGGGAAATATACACTTTTAGAGTAAGTCTCAAGTGGTCATTTATTTTGAGTATTTCTGTTTCATTTAATATCATGTAATGAATCCCATATGGCACAGACAGAGGTTGCTTTATGTCATCATATCATATCGTCTACAAAAGACTTATCCAAAAAGCCACTTCTTGCCTGCTTATAAGAATATTTAAGTCCTAAAAGTATGAACCTTACCTGAGGTAGAGGATCCGTGCGATCAGTCCGTACAGCACGATTGCAAGAAGCAGCGGGATGACGTAAAAAATGGCAAAGTCGATGAGGTAGATCGGCAGGTAGAGCTCGCGTTTCACTTTGTAGCCACACTGCACATGTCCATCCTGGCTGACCTGAATGACCCAGTTAGCACAGAGAGACTGTGTTAACACATGCTCGCAGGCTAACACAGAACAATCTTTCACATCTGAATTAGTACTACTACTTCCCAAACAAGTGCAGAATCCTCAAACCCTTCCTTATTGCCCAAATTTTTAAAATGTATTTCTCTGTTTATGACTCGTACTTCGACGTCACTCTACAGTCCCTTCAGTTTTAAGTCGTAGCCACGTAATAAAAAAAATCAAACCTTTATTTTTTTCTCCTCTGTAACCCTCAGCAAGTCAACAGCCCAAAAATTGTAATGCAGCAGATAATAGTCTAACCTGAATGTCCACCAGGAAAAACCACAGCATGCAGTAGATGCAGGTGAAGATCCAAACCCCAGCAATGATCCGCTTGGCCCTGGAAACTGTACACACTGTCTGAGCCTTCATTGGATGGCAGATAGCTATGTACCTGCATGCAAAAAGGAAATGAAGGTTCAACAACATTGTTTGACCATACATAGTAATCATTTAACTGACAGAAACATTAATTCAATATTTTGCTGCAGTGACTGAGAGCCTCCTCTTGCTAAGCTGAAACAGGGCATCAAATTCATTGTAACTGGGTAAAACTGTTTTGGAGGATATTCATTTATTCATCCCAGCAGTAAGTAGGATAATTGAAAATATTTTGAGTCAGTTCTTCATATTATTACCCTGGTTGCACAAGGGATTTATTTGTAATCTCTGTTTCCCTGGTTGACGAGTCCATTTCTGGTTGCACAGAGAGAAGAAAGACGGATCTCATAAGAGAAGAATTACCCCAACAACTTCAAATGTGCTCCTTAACGGTGTTTCATAGTTTAATTAACCTTTTTTTTTTTTCGCTTTGTGTATAAAAAGGGGCAACTATTCAGTACATTACAGTATTTTTATAAAAGCAAATTGCATGCACAAATATCAATGCTGCTGCACATTTGATGTTTCATGAAACAGGGAACAAACAGCGGTATGCCCCGATTGCAATTTCTACAACCACCAGAAGGCATTATCTGTTGAACATGTGTTGTGTTGTGTTGTAGCAATTGCTTAAATTGCTGATTTGGTGCAGGGCGGACAGTCTCCTGAGGTCACAAATGGGGCTGTAAATGTAAGATACTGTAGATGTCTAAAACCTAACTTTTAAACAAATATTTCTGGTTGTCTCGATTTGTGTACAAACAAGCATTCATTATAGCTTCAACTTATTGGCTACGGTCCCTGCAAAAAAATCACATCACTGACCCCAGACATTATTAATCCAAGGTTAACAGTGTATCTTCTGTAACGTCATGCTTATTTACTCCAGAATACGAGACGAAAATACAGAACAAGACCAGATATGCAATCCACTGAATGTCTTTATAGGATCTTTTTTTTTTGCGGGGGGGGGTTACACATAATGAAGCTCATTAGTACTCTTTTCTGCTCACCAGAATGTTCTTTTCCACTCTCTCATTAATACTGTGAACATAGCCAATGATTCATTGATTAAAATAGGAAAAATTTTAATGATGACACCTCTGTTGCTTTGTCTACTATCTTGGATATGTTGTAAACATTTCACTCTTACTCCTCAACTTCCTTTTTACGTCAGGAGTGAATATGTGAAAGGAGCTTATGAGGATACTTTGGGAGAGGTTAACAGGACTGTAACATCCAATTGGAGCCTATACCTATCCTTCCATTCTTGCATTTGAAACAGATTAGGCTCTAAACAAACTATCTTTCCGTTCTCACATCCCAAGCCCACTGTCAAACTGCCCATCTCCCGCCCTGTCTTACTTCTTCCAGACTATGTTCCTTTCTCTTGCTTCTTTCTCCTGTTCCGTCTGCCATCTTCAACCTCTCTACTGGATGCCCACAGACTTTACCCCCTTTCTCCAGCTAGACACCTGTTCCAAGTCCTACTCAGCGTAGCAGTTAGCTGAAACTCACCTGCTCCTCTGTGACCTCACTCATCAGCTTCACCCCACATAAACAAGACCATTTACTTTGCCAGCTCCTCCTCTCTGTTAAGCTTAATACATTTGGTTTTTGGTTCTTATGATTCTGATTCTACCTTCTCCTCTGTTTCCTGTTAGAGTTTTACCTGCATGCCAGTCTGCCAAATCCAGCCTTTTAGCTTTTGTTTGGATGGTCTGCTTTTGGGTCCTTTGCTCCTGCCTATTTCCTCACCTTTAAAAATATAATTACATTTTTTTTATCCCTCAGAATATACCGTTTTATAGATCTGTGATCTTTGTTTCACATAAATCTTGTGTTCTTAGGGTTAGTTTACAGCATGCCGATTATATTATTTTTAGCATCTGTGACATCTCCCTGTAACCCCTCTGTGTTTGTCTTGGATATGTGATGGCTCCGTAAGCCATCACATATCCAATATACATTTTGTCTGCTATTGTATCATCCCAGACCAATTTTTTCAGTATAAAGTAAAGGCATTCCAATAAATACCTATAACTGCTTAGTATAGGAACAGTTAAAGATCATTGTTTGTTCATCCTCACCTCTCCACAGTGAACGCAGTGATGGAGCAGGAGGACACATTGATGCCAAGGTACTGAAGATAGGTGATCCCCAGGCAGCCGGCGTGGCCAAACACCCAAGTCCCCGTCAGACTGTCCGCCACATTAGGCAGTCCCGCTGCCACCAGCACAGTCAGGTCTGCTATAGCAAGGCTAACCAGATAACAGTTGGTGGGTGTCCTCATGTGGCGCGTTGTAAGCACCACAAGGACCACCATGATGTTTCCCACAATGCCGACGCCACACACTAGCAAGACCAGGAACACTGACACCGTCTTGTATTCCAACGATTCAGAGACGGAGCTGCCGGGACCCAGAGAGATGTTTGTTGGGGTGTCCATTCTGGAGCTTGTGTTTTCAGTCATGTCTGCTAATAAATGGCCCTACAGCCCGTTAATCAAAGATTATTTTCACTTAAATAGAGTATGAATTTAGATTCATGCCATGTTTTTCTTCTTCATTTTGAGCATTAGCTCCCACTTAAAGCCAGGTTTGTCTGAGTTAATCACTACAGAGGGCGAAACGGTTATTAATTTTGCTCACTATGAGTTCTTTCCTTTTGTGATTCAAATTCACTGACTTCTTTTTATCTCATGTCGAAAAGTAATAAAGAAAAGCATGTTGAATATAGTCACCCCAGGACATCCAGCCACCACCCATTGAGTCACCTAGAAAAAGAAAATGAGTTCAATTAATTGGATGAACTGGGGTTTAATGAACAAAAAAACCTTTTGGTTGGCTTTGGACTTTCATATACCAGAGTCAAAGAGGTTAACACATGCAGTTTCTTTCTGTTAATCCCACAGGTCTCTGCAGGCTGGTGGTTTAAAATTGCACACAATTGACGCTGCTGGATTAAATTGGGGCTGCAATTGGAGAAATTATGTAAAGAAGTAATCAGCACTAAGTGAATTTACCCAGAAGTACTTCTGAAAATGAGACATCATTAACACATTTGACCTTTTCTTGTGACGGGGGTTCAAAAGTGAAGCTTGTTGTGAATGTGAATGTTTCATGATGGCCTTAACTGTATCAAGGGGCCTGGTTACTAGTAAGAGAAGTGTTATGGTTTCTGTTTGTGGTACGATTGTAGTCTTGGAATATGTAGAATAGACCAATCAAATACCAGCCGGCTTTACAATCCCATGTCATCAGTGACATCCCATCTCCCATTAGCAGGGATCGGTTTATTTATCCCTAAAACAAATATCTGCATGCAAGCGCAGCTAATGCTTCGTTCTTGATCAAAAAATGTCAACTTCACAAATCTACTTGATCAGTGTCATAAAAGCCCATCAGTATTTTTTTGTCTTCCTGGAATGCTTCAGAAATAATCGTCTGACCTCAACTCAACAAACAAGCATTTTAAAAGTTGATTCCTTCTCGTTGAGAGGACAGCTTGAATTTTTACGCTTTACAAATCTGCATCAAGAGGTTGTTTTGGCAAACTCAAGAGTCGTTAATGCTGTTTCTTTTTCAGATTCATACCGCTGAAGTATTAAGCCAGATTGAAGCCCCTGTGTGACTCAGGCTAACAGACACTGAGACAGACGCAGTTGAAACAGACTCCAGAGAATATAATGAACCAATAGGGTGGGGGGGGGTGGGACAGTGAACCACGCTGCCTGCGCTCTAGTCTGGTCTGATTTAATGGTATTTGTGAATGCGAACTTTGGCTACATGGGGTGTATAAATCACCATGTCATTAAAAAAATCCTTCTGAAGTGATATTTTAGCAGACCGAAATGTTGTGGTTAGAACTATTACAGCTTATATGGAAGCTTTAACATGCATTAACACAATGCTGCTATTTTTAGATGTATCACTCAAAGCTTCCCTTCAAACCCTCAAAGTAGACGGCACACAGAATGACTGTGAGCCAGATCCAAGCTTTGTGCCTCCCGTTGTTGATGAGGTCCTTGTTAATAAAATAACCCATCAAAAAAAGGTTATTTTCTAGGGAACTCGTAAAGCCAAATAACGTTCTCCTGTTGGTCTGCAGGTCTCAGATTGAGAGCCAGAGCCGAAAACAGTGCCTGAGGAAGCCTTATAAGATGTGATGTGGATAGACATTGATGATCAAAATTTAAATGAGCCATTCTGGTGCATCTGAGCATGCAGTATATCAAACAACTACTAATACTGCACTCAAGGCATAAAACAACTATTGATGAGTGCATTAAATTCATTTTAGTATAATATTCTGACAAAACACAAGAATTGATTTATGGATTATTTCCTCTCATAATGCACTAATGATGCCTCCTAGTGTATTTAAAGTTACAGCCAAATTCCTCAAATGACGAACAGAGAGGGGAATTTCTGATTAAAGCCATTTGTTAACCTTTAACTGCTTGCAAATATTCTGAGGTTATAAGAGGGCAATATTCAACATTTTTATATTCTAAAGAATCCTGAAGGTTTTTTGTCTCAGGTTTTCCCGTTCTGCTGGAACCTGATTAACCAGCGAGCAGGCCTGTGGAGCTCTGCAAGGCGTCTGTTGCTCTTTTGTCTCATCATTCCTCCTGAGGGCTGCCTCTAATAAATTGAGGTGGATGTGAAAATGAAAGGTGACTTAATTCCATTTTATGCTACCAGTCAGGCTGCATCCACTTTCCTTTCCATTTCACATCCATCCATCTATCCAGCAGAGCTGATATGCTGCACATTTCTGACAATCAATCAAGCTTAACTGAGCGAGTGAGGACCACTGTTTGGTTTAAGGGCTTGCCTGTTCAACTGCTGTTAACATACTAGAGACAGTCAACTGTTCGAATCAAGGAGACCCCAGGTGACTTGTATATATTGTGAACAATTTTGCAGAATCTTTGCACTGTTTTTTGCTTTATCCAAGCATGTGGTACAACATTGAAGCAACAGCATGAGAAACTGTACACTTTACAAAACAAGTGGGGGGGCTGGAGCCGATCCCAGCTGTCATTTGGCGAGAGGCGGGGTACACCCTGGACTGTACGCCAGTCAATCACAGGGCTGACATATAGAGACAGACAACCAGCCACACTCACAGTCACACCTATGGCAATTTAGAGTCACCATTTGACCTGACGAGCATGTCTTTGGACTGTGTGAGGAAGCTGGTGTACCTGGATAGTACCCACGCATGCACAGGGAGAACATGCAAACTCCGCACAGAGAGGCCCTGTCCGACAGATAATCGAACTCCTTGCTGTGAGGCCACAGCCCTAACCACTGCACCACCATGCAGCCTGACTAAAGCATGTTTATGTCAAAAATCAGTATCTGTCTGACACTCAGGGCTTTGGGAGATGCTAGCTGAGCAACCTCTGATTTTTAAAAATAACTGAATTAAATTCTTCCATTCAAATTAACAGTCAACAACAACAGTGTTATTACCAAGAAAGCATACAATTAGCAGGAAATATCAAGCTGAGATATTGTCTCTTGGCTGTAGCTTCATATTTTAACATACACACATTGGAGTGGTGTAACTCTATGCTGTAGGTTAGCAGAAAACTACTTACACCACTTATATACTGTATATAAATATATATAAACGTTAATGTTATGTGTGTAGATTCGGGGTAGAAACAGCCTAGTAAGTACAGCCCGACATTTTTCTGCTGATATAATTTATAACCAGCTGATATAGGCCGATATCACAGCTATAATTTTAATGTGAACAACGTTTTGTAGAGAACAATTAATGCAGAAAAAAACTGCTCTGGGTGACATCAGATGGGTGTCATCACAGAGGGTGCTCTTAGTCCATAAATGATGAATACTTTGAGCACTGTCTGCAGCAGAGCATCACAGCTGAGGAGATGTTTTTGTCCATAAGAATTGGTCAACAATTTACAATACTGTTAAATGTCTTTAATACAGCTATCAGCTATCTGTCTCAGACAGGAGACAACTTATATGTTTACATAGTGATTTCACAGCAAAACTGGTGCAACTTAGAAAAGATGTTCTTTTGTTGCATCATCAAAATTCACTATTGAACAGCTTTCAGAGTGCTGATCAGTAGATATTTCCTTTAAAATCTGTATCATACCAGCCTCTATTATCCATTATCTGGCAGGCTTTATTTCCCACAGACAGATTTGGTTTAGAGCTGAGGATGGAACTCAATAAGAAAGGCTGACTTCTTTGCTTATATAGCTACTTGATGTGTATAACATGTGACATTGACTGACCACTTTTCATACTGTATACTATCGGATTACCAAACATCTATCTCAGCATAAAGAGAATCTTGTCAGGTGTGGCTCATTTTGGGAAAGCCTACTTTGTCTACTTCAAAATTTAAGCTGTGGCTGAGTTAATGACATACATGTCTCATCTCAAGCTGATGCTCTTTATGTTTAAGTCCTCAGCTGCATTTAGTGAATCACTTCACATCTTAAATGAGCCCTGCAGCTTCTTATAATTCCACTATTTCCTGCCTTAGTAAAATTCCACTATGGTTCTTCCTCTCAGAAATTGAGCATGGGAATTGATCTTTGAGAGGTAAAATGAGGTCATCAGACACACAGGGAAAGTGTTGGAAGTGAAAGAGACAGGCGCTATGCCGCACAGTAGCCAGTAGTAAACAGCAGTACAGCATCAGTGACTTATAGGTGACGGCTGAAAACAAGGTAGCTGTTAATATGTGAATTTTCTCCATGTTGCTTTATTTTCCTATATGTATTTATTTATTTAAAGCATATACAGTACAAAATAACAAGATCAAATATATAGGCAAACTACCTGTACATATTTGATTTATAATCACTTTCTCCTAAAATAAAGGTATATGATGAAAAACCTATCTAGTACCCCGTTGTTCCTTTTCAGATTTAATCAAGTCAACGATGAAGCATTCTTAATATCACTAAAGAAGACCACAAAAGCAACACACATTCAACATCAAAAATAATGAAGGGAAAAGTGAACATATCAAGATGCAATGCTAGATGTATGTCAAACTTACTACAAAGAAAACAATAATGATAAAGAATGATGTTATTATTAGCCTATAATTATTATTAGAAATTGCATTTGTAAATCAAATTTCATTCAAGAAACTTTGTTCAAATTGCTTTAATAGCCCACATAAAGGGGATCATGATTTTAAATGTAATAAAAGACTGCATAAATTGTACAGCAAAGTATAGAAGAAAACGTCTGATGCAAATAAAATAACAAATAAAAACAAAGTTTAAGATACAAGTCAAACGTCTACATCGACATGTTGGCAAACATGTCGACATGTAATATAGGGTATGTGAAATTCTATCTTCTTTGAGAATCTGACACTTTCAAACAGACAACCATCAAATCAGATATACATTGTCCTTTCTCTCATTTATTCATCGATTTGTTGTACTGAATTAACACGTTAAATGGATTGATGTTATAACTGATCAGCATGATTCGATCAATCACAGCAAGAAAGAGACGCGCTCACTTAACACAGGGTCAACTTCTCATCATTCTTTTTTTTTAATAGAAAAAAAAACAATTTACCTTTTATTTTTGGTTGAGTTTCTTCCAGTATCTCCTTAAAGTAGTTTTTCTCTGAACAAATAAAAATATCTTTAGTTTTCCTCCGTGTATACGTTCCGTGTCAGCAGCTGGTCTGAAGCGTGCTCCTGTCTTCAAGCTGCTCAGCACAGCGCTGTGCCACTACACACTGAGCCCCGTAACATGGACACACACACACACACACACACACACACACACACACACACACACACACACACACACACACACACACACACACACACACACACACACACTGGATTCCGTCACACTTACACACAGGTACGATTAAAGTAGCACCTGTGCCTTCAAAATAAGGGCGCAATACCTTTTTTAGAATGAGACAGTAGCCTATAGTCACGTTTTATCATTAACCCTGTTATGATTTATTCAACGATAAAGACGGAAAAAAAGGAATAATAGGCCTACTTTAGCTTTAACATTCAATAATGAACGTTGTTTTTCTTCCGCCTTTATTGAACTTAGTTCTGAATTTTCAATAATTAGACCCCATGTTTTCTAATATGTTTTTTAAGCGAATATAGGCTTTTAATGACAGCCTATGCATGTGGTTGACATCATGGTACGCCTACTTCAGTTTTACTTTTAACATTTTCTAAGAGGAAGGGATGTATCCTCTGTGTTCCAACTTGACGATTCCTCCTCAAAGCGCCTTCTGGCTCTTTCTGCCCCCTATGCGCTCCCTCGCACTTTCCAGGGCTCGTGTTCGAGGGAAGCATCTCCCTGCTGCACAAAAAGTCTATATTCTCTGAAACCATTAGTAAATCAAAATGCACAATTTAACATGGCTGAAAGTATTGGTATAAAACCCAGTGCACTGCAGCATCATTCCTCTTTACAACTTGGTTAACATGTTTCAGTGAACACCAATGCAGAGCCTAATTGTAAGCTTATCCTTGTCCCCGTTTTTACGTTCACGTTGCATTATCTAGCCTATGTGGTGGCACTTTTCAGTGTAATTGGTGAAAAAGGTCTTCAAAATAAGAATTACGTTATTTCCCCCCTCACATGGATGGCCCTGCTGCAAACAAGAAGAGTACACCTTTTAGAATGCATTCGCATTATTGGTCACTTCTGCCATCTAGTGGCTAGAAGCAAGAAAGCAACCGTAATGTGTAATACCAGAAAATGAATTCAGTATTTGCGTTATGTGTAGAGGCAAAGATAGAAATAAAGATCAAATTGTTTGCTCACATTTCCCTTCATGGTGTTGAACAGGGGTAAGAAATAATATAGTTGCTCAATCAGAGCTTAAAAGAAAGGAGATATAGAGAACTCAATAGTCATGAGCAAAAAATAACTAACAGTCATTGTCTATGAAGGAGGGCCAATGTAACCACATAATGTGTTGATTTAATTTTCTTTGATTGTTAATGATTAAAAGCACTTGAATTCTTCCAATAAACCATTTATTGTTGTTTTTTCCACCGTGCAGGAAAATTACAGAAACCTCAGATTGTAGGACCCGAGTGCTTTATTACCATTCTGCTTTATGCTTCTTATTCAGTTTAATATTGTTGACAAGGTAGAACAATTTCAGAGCTACTCCAACTTGCCTGCTGTAGTTCTTTTTACTGTAGCTCAAGGTTCAATGATGCAGAGGAGTAAATAACTGTATGGTGTAATGATTTAAAATGATCTTTAAATCTAAATCATTTTATTGTTTCATTACAGTTAACAGGCCAACTAGACTTTAGAATGATGATTATTATTATATTATAACAATACTCTGTCCTTTACTCGTTCCATTTACTTCATAGAACAGGTTAGAAAATGTTAAAACTTTTTTAAAGAGTTAAGAAGAGCACGGTCGGGCCAGAAACATTGTGTTCTTAAATGCATATAGCAAATAAATAGGTATATCTTTAGGAGCCATAGTGCTGCAAGTCTTTGTGCATCATATCTAGTGGGGGGTTTTTCACGACTCAGTACCTGAATAAGAGATGTGCGTGTGTTTTGCTGATTTTTTCTATTTAAACTCTTTCGACAATGAAAACTGTATACTCAATCTTTAATTGTCTATACCTTAATTGAGCCTTAAAACAATATTCAAGATTTAATATTTATTTTATATCACGTCTATACAATCTAAGCATACATGAGAGCAAAAAGCCTTTGTCCTCCGATAATGCAAACTTAAAAAAAGAGACACATATAAACAAGAAAACATTGAGAAAAATTTGAGATTGAGATTACATATTCATAGCCACATAAAGTTAAGACAACCCAAGTGATAACAACTTACAAAGTTAAACAATTTTAACGCGAAACCATTTACTAACATTTTGTAAAAGTTAAGGTAAAAAAAGATTACATTCTTAAATTAAAAAAAGTTTATTATAGTCAACGCAAATGTGTTCAAACTGCTATTTCAAGATGACTAAAGGAAAAACTTGAAATAAAATAGGACCTGCATTAACAATCTTAATTACAATATAATACAATATAAAAGGATCTCATATAAGATGACATGACACAATATAATATAATATAATCAACCAATCAATCAAACTTACTTTTGCATTGCACTTTTCACAATAATAATACAGCACAAAGTGCTGAAATAAATCAATAAGCAACAATATGTATCAATATCTAAACCCTCAGTTTTGTCCTGGTTGAGCTGTAGAAAGTTCTCTGCCATCCATAAATTAATATCTAAAATACAGTTAAAAAGGGCACTAATGGCCCTGTGTCATCATTGGGAGACACAGCAATGTAGAGCTGTGTATCATCTGCATAACTATGAAAAGTGATGCCATGCCTCCTGATGAAATTTCCTAGAGGTAACATATAAAGGTTAAAAAGTAGAGGACCTAAAATTGAACCCTGGGGAACACTTCATTTCATTATAGTCTAGATTAGCATTCACCCAAACTCACATCATATGTTCAGTTAGTGAGATAAGATTCAAACCTAAAAACAGTAGGCCCACAGATATGCCAATGACGTTAAGTCTGTTTAAAAGTTCTGTATCGTATCAAATGCTGCACTCAAGTCAAGTAGACCTAGAACAGAGTGCATTTTTTTAAATCCATATTTGACCTGAGGGTTCACAATTTTTTCTACCGCAATCTCTGTGCTATGATTTTTCCTAAAACCTGATTGATAAATTTCATTTATGTTGCTGAGGTTCATCAAATCATTTAACTAAGTAGGCCTACTTGTTTTCTATAATACAATGTTATAGTATAGTAGGCTAGTAGCCTATAGCAAAATATCACCTATATGATTTTATCGTTACTGATGAGGTTGTTCGTGAGGCCGCCGTGCTCTTGTCGAGCCACTGTCACTAATCACAAATCAGACTTTGTTTTTCTAACCAGTGTACAGCAGACAACATCTGACCCTGCAAACTGATCTCGGTCCGTCCTTATTCATTCCCAGCGCGGCCTTTTTCTCCTCCGTTGTCGTCTTTTGATGACGTTGGGGTAATGGCCGCTCTCGCTGTGCCGTTCTTAATGTTTTATTTTCTCCACCGCAGCGGTTAAACTAAATCGTTTATTATTTATTGTAGACTGTTAAAACCAAAATAAGCGGGAGAGCGAAGTTCTTAACGCAGCAGTGCCGTCTTAAAAGAGGTCCGGGTCGACAAGGTAAATGAAAATATGCAGTAGTTAGTCGCATGAGTGTAGCTATGCCGTTAGCTTAGCTTCGCGACAGGCTGCATTGTTGATTGAAAGACAGGCTAGTTAGCTGCATTGTCCGCTCAGCGCTTGCGCCGCTATTGTCATTTAATATGTAGTAAGGCTAACCAGTGTGTTTATTTATGTCGGTCGATGCTGCTCTGCAGGTGGGTGAAGACGGTGTTTAGTTAGTTAGCCTGCTCTCTTCACGTTAAGTGATGGGCCTTGATGCAAACTAGCGCGGCTAAGCTAAACTGTTAGAAGTGATAGTATTCGTGCTAACTTGTAGTATTGTCAGGCATATACACGTTGTTCTGATATTCATATACAATATGTAACTTAAACCTTGAAAAAATAGCAAATATTCAAGAATACAGTATTGATGCCCCGTTGACAGATAATTGTTAGCTAGCTTACTACTGTCAGTGTTTCCGTTAAATTAGCGTCGGACGACAAGTTTCACAAGAAAAAGTGTATTAGAAGCATCGTTTGGTCTTCTCCACCAAAATAGCCAATAAGTAAACAAATCACTTAGATTCTCTTAAATCTCTTAGAGTCAAACATGTAAAGTGATCCGTTATTGATTTTCGGTGTTGTCAAGAATAGTATTTAATTCTTGAATATTGTGTTACTTAATAGTAGTGTCAAATCTTTTGGAAATTGTTTTCCTGTTATTCATTAAAGGCCGGTGTTCTTAGGTCATATTCTAACTGGTATTTAACATTACTTCTAGTTAGAGATGTTTATTTTGTTTCTGTTTTCCAACGGACTAC
Source organism: Tautogolabrus adspersus (assembly GCA_020745685.1). NCBI lineage: Eukaryota > Metazoa > Chordata > Actinopteri > Labriformes > Labridae > Tautogolabrus > Tautogolabrus adspersus. The sequence goes on from CM036539.1 coordinate 11,673,235, forward strand.
TTTATTTCTGTTTTTAATAGAATATTCTCTAATGGATACTCCTGAAAGCCCTACCCAGTCCCCTCAGTCCCCTGAGGAGGACGAGAAGGGCCTTTCTGACAATGAACTGCTGGATTCTCATGATGAAGACGAGGACGGGGTAATCTCAGATAGTGAGATAGTCCATGAAGATGACAATGAGGCGTTGGCTGAGGACGATTACGATGATGAGGTAGCGGAAAGCCGGGGAACAGGTTTGGAATTTGATGAGGAGAGGGAAGATGATGAGGTGGTCCCTGACTTTGTCTCAGACCCAGAAGATGAGGAGCCTCAAGGAGAAACAGAAGGGATGGGACAAGAGGATGGGACTATTCTGCTAATGGAGGGGGATGAGGATGGTACACAGGGGGATGGGGAGGAGGAGAAGGACGGAGACGAGCAAGAAGATGGAGTGATTGACACCCCACAGTCTCCAGACTCAGAGCCAGATCAGGGCAAACGCTTCATTGCTGAAGAAGATGGGGAGGACGGATACAGGGACTACCAGAAGGAGACCTCGACAGAGCGTGAGTCAGCTGAGGTGGGTGATGAGGATGAAGACAAAAGCAAAGCAGAGGAGGAAGAGGAGGACGAAAGGATAAGAGCTGAGGAAGAAAAGAGAAGGAGAGCTCTAGCGATAAGGGTAATGAAGGATGACTCAGCATCTGTTTCCAGGGAGCTAGATGAGCATGAACTGGATTACGATGAGGAGGTCCCAGAAGAGCCCAGCATCCCTGGTCATGAGGAAGAGGAAGATGAGGAAGACACAAAAGGGGAGGGAGAAGAAGAGGAGGAGCGTGAGGACAAAAGCAATAAGAAGAAGGAAAGGAAAAAAATTCTCCCTCCATCTCCTAAAGACGGTGACTTCAGGAGGACAGACGACTCCAAAGGGTCTGAGAGGGCACGCAGAGATTCCTTCAGAGACAAGAAGAAAGACGAGGATGATGGAGAGATTGATGAAGGAGAGATTGATGTAAGTGATCATTATTTTGCTTGTCCTTACAAGCCAATCAGCGTAGAGCTGTGTGATGTAGAGGAAAAATGTGATCCCATGAATCTTTTATATTAACTTGAAGAGTATCCTGATAATGACAGAAGCCTGAAGAAAACAGGCTAACAATTTAAGGATAAAACGTGTTCCTGGATGCAACATGAGATATTTGGTGTAGATCCTTACATTTACAAATAGACATCAAACTTAATAGTAGAGCTGACTCAGGGAGAACAAAATTCCAATGTATCTGTACTGTCCTGTACCTGTGCAAATGGCAACAAACATCTAATCTTGCATGGTCATTTAATCCCTTAAAACAAACTATCAGTATCATATCTTCAACAAAAAGATTTAAGGGTCAACCATTACAATGGCTTAAATTAAAGGCAATCCATTTTTTAAAGAGATTTCATTCAACAGTTCATGTCATATTACAGTTTATAATGGCTGTATTCTTCATAAATAAATATGACTTAAAATTGATCAAGCATTCAGGAGATTACAAGCCGAGACGCCAACAACTTCTAATCTGCATAATCGAGATGTTCCTAGCGACTCATTTCCCAGTATGTTTAACAGAAATTTAAACTCCCAACCGCCCACTGTTCTAAAGGTAAGAACACACTTAGCCTTCATACTATTATATCTTCATTTTCTAGATGCTCCCTCGATTCCATCTGTCCACTGTGCTGGTTTACATCCGAGCAGTAGCATGATGAGAGAAGGCTCAGTAGTGGCGGGTGGCTTAGACACAACATTAAGCCTGGATTAAGGGTCTTGAAAAATATTATCAATTTGTTCAACTGACTAGTTATTTTGGAGCCGACTAGTGAGGGTGACGACTTATTTGTCTATTTGACTAATCGCACACTTCCCTTCTTAATCATGGTACCAATTTTGGCAACTACTTCCTCTTTTTGCAGTAAAGCCGGAGTTCTCTTCCTGACCCCCTGTGCTACTAGTTTTTGTATTTTCACCCCAGCAAAGAGTCCCCCAATTAACACCTGCAGCTCAATGAATGTGCTATAGATGTCCCTCTGCAGAATATCCAAAAAAAACAAAAACAAATGCTGTTTCTAAACTGGGCCCCACCACCTAAGCCTGCTACTGTTTGAAATGTTTTTACCGCCCCTGGAGTGCATTTCACTCATAAAAGTAAAAACTAAAAGTGCTTTTACACGACATGACACATTGACCCTATCACACACATTCATACACTGATGGCTGGACTGCTATACAAAGGGACCGTCAGTTCTATGCAAACCCATTCATTTGCATTCACACATGTCAAGCTAATGCCTTCAGGAGCTGTTCAGTTCAGTCTCTTGCCAAATGACACTCTGACATGTGGACTGCAGGGGCAGGGTATCAAACTGCCAGCCTTCCAATTTAGAGACACAGCCATCCTATATTTATGCCTCATAGGTCGCCAATTTCCCGTCTGCAAAAAGGTTTATGCACATAGGTGAGAGTTTGCTACGCTCTGTCTTGTTTGATCACAACTTTCGCTTGGGAAGATGCATACACCTCTTTCAGGCCCTTGTTTTGTGGAATTACAATGGTTGTAAAACAAACTCAGGGCTGTGATGAAATACATTTTCTGTGTGCGTGCAGGATGATGACCTGGAGGAGGGAGAAGTCAAAGATCCCTCCGACCGGAAGATAAGACCCCGTCCCATCTGCAGGTTCTTCATAAAAGGTAGGTGGTGAAGAACAGGCTGGACAAATACAACAGCACAGCACATATGTCAGATATAATGTTTGCTGTTTCAAAATAATGGATCAAATAATAATTTGATGGAAAGACTGGAACATTGTTTTCTGACATTTTTTTCCCCACAATCAGTTTTAGAAGTTGTTTTGGTATTTTCCCAAAGAGGATGACACCAAGCACCTGTAACTTTTTATTTCTGAAGCAATCCTCGACTCTCGTAATAAATACACCAGGTTTTGATTTGTGCTGAGATTCAAGAACAAAGGATGCTGTTGGTTGTATATTATTGGATTTCTTAAGACAGTGTGATTTTACTTTGACCAAATTTATCAAACCTCAAACTCTCCTGAACAATAAACTACACCCACATCTTCTACATGATGTGTTTTTAATTGTAGATGTATAAAAATCTTCTATCCTCATTATTGATCCTTCATCCCTGTAAACTGTGTGTGAGGAAAGTTAGTGTAAGTTCTTATGCCAGTTGTACTGCAGGGGGAGCTGTTGCACATAATACATCTTTTCTACCTTAGTCTTGTACTCAATTAAGATGAATGGATACCGTATAAAAAAAGATTTTGCTTCACCATTGTGGAATTTATTTCCAGTTTTAAGTAAAAAATAATCAATACAGGTACAACACCAACTTCAATGTTTTTATTGATACTTTAACATTGCTTCCAAATATTATGTAGAACTTTTAATTTGTCTCCGAAGAACATATTGTCGTAGTTATTGTAATAGATATAATCATTTCTTTCAAAGGCCTTTGACAGACTTTGGGGGTCTTATAGGTACATCGTGTTCAGTAGATTTTTCTGGCAGACAGTTGCAAATAAACACAGTAATCTAATATTCAAAACTGAGTAGTGGCTCTTCAGTGATTTCTCTTTTCAGTTACGGTAGGTTTGTTTAGTCATTTTTCACATCACAAACATATTGCAACATATATTTAGTTATCATTTCAAATGTTAAAGTTTACAGATTAACACAATCACACAAACTGATAGCGTTCGCAGTAGACCAGTAACTCCTGTGTTCTGTGAAATGACCATTTGTATTCATAGCGTCTGGTGGCTTTGAACAGATACATTTAACTCCTGTTTCTGGTTAGAGAAAAAAAGATTTACTTTCAAAACAAATCTCTGTAGAAATTAATTCTGTTTGCTGTCATTCACTAAGAAAACAAATCTGAGCCTGTCTGTAGCAAAAACAAGCACTGAAGACTTTTAGTAGAAGTACTCTGGTCAGGTGAAAATGTCCCTCCAGAGATGACAGTCCAGCCCTCTGCTGAAAACTAAAGTAGCTGCCAGCTCAGATGATTTACTGATGAATTTGAAAAAGCTTTTGCACATTAGTCTCAGCTTAGTAAATACCAGAAATCCCCAGTTATGCAAGTACTGGTACTACTCTCGACCAAAAAACAGAAGCGTTTTTTGACTGTATACATTTCTCTGTGTCATCAGCTGCCTGACATTGATTTTAAAACACACTTTCCTTTTGTGCCTTGTACAGGAAATTGCACATGGGGTATGAACTGTCGGTTCATCCACCCTGGAGTCAATGACAAAGGTAACTATTCTCTCATCAGTAAGCCAGACCCATTCTCACCTAATGGAGCGCCTCCAGGTGGACCACACCCACTCATCCCCAATAACCCCTGGGTAGGTCTGTCCCTCACAGGGCTGCATTTTTGTAGCACTAATATAAAGACATTTTTTATTCACTATGTAAACAGTAAAAATAATGTATGGTATTTGTTTTAGTTATTTCAGGATAATGTGTTATATTGTTACAGGAATAAAAACTACTCCATCAGAAATACAATAAATGAAGGAAATGCCATGCATCTGGATCTGTACTGTCAGCAATTCTATTGACATTGTCTCTTTGAGCATCTGTGAAAATCAAGAGAAACAAATGTATTTTTCGCTGCTTTAGGCTGCACCTGCGGTAGAGGAGCTTCCTCCCCCCCCTCCTCCAGTGGAGCCTCCTGTAGAGAGTGCCTGGGAAAGAGGATTACGGCATGCCAAAGAGGTAAAGCCTTCCAATGCCACTTCTTGAAACAAAGTTGAGCTTCTACTAGTGCTGTCACTTAAAAAAAAAAAAGAATCAACTTGAAATGAATGAAGAATATGACACGTAACGTTTGAACAGATTTGAACCCCCGCCCACCGGGCGCACATCACAGACACAAAACATTTTACTTAACTTTACCGTTGCAATAATGAACATAAAACAAACAGCCTGTTGACAATCTAAAAGGAATGATTTTTTATATATATTTATATTATTCACCAGAAACGCATGTCTATAAACTTCATTGGGATCGAGTGCAGCTCTCTCTTTATTTATTCACAATATTACCTTCTGAATAGAACTACCATTCAAAGCGCACAGTACACACTAATATTTGCGGGTTTGAAGCGACCCTGTGTCAGTGGGCTGTTGTCTGCAGAGAGACCAGTCTCCCTCATGTAAGTTTGCATCTCCCGAATCGCTCCCTGGCCACTTGCTTTTCGCCACAACATCACAGGCTTCATTTACTGAGGTCAATAGTGCATACAATGGTGAAATTACAGAGGGCGCCCTCTGGTGGATCAAACTGCAAACTACTTCAGACGGCCTGGTTCGCTGATAGACTATATATTTTGAATTCGAATGGCTCATTATAGTTTGAATGTGAACTTTCTCCCCCATGTTCGAATGAATGTTCGAACTTCGAATAAAAAATAACAGCCTTAGCTTCTACCATATGATGCATCTGTCATCCTGCAGAGTGTGCGTGGGACTTCATATCATAGTATTATTATTTTTTTTGGCATTAACGGTATTATTTGGCGGTATTACAGTAATAAAAGGGACCCTGCATATCAAAACATGTTCATAAACTACGACAAACTTTCAAGCCTGTTTGATTGGATGTCTAACTCGTTCTTTAAATGCGGCCTGATAAAGATGTTTTTAGAAGTCAGTGTGTTCAGATCTTAGTAGCTTGTAACTGAATCTGTGTGTCCAAACCCGATCCGCGATCCCTAGCAGCCTGAGAGCGGGCTTCTCCCGGAAAGGCCAATTAAAGTGCCCTGCAAATAAGAGTCCCCCAGATGAGACACTTTGAGTGTTATATAAATACGGATGTTAAAGGGATCTAATTAACAGATTGAATCATGCCTACTTGTACATTTAGTTAAGGTAGAAAAACGATGTTGTCCCATGAATAGTTTATTGGCTGTTTCTCAAGCTAAACAACTATTTTGCAGGTCAAGAAAGTCACAATTTTCATAAAACTGAAGTGAATAGTTAGAAATACTGCACTTCCAGATGAGTAATGGACTTAAGTTCATGACTCACTGACACTGACTGAGCCTGTCCTTCTGCTAGAGCCTACAGAACCAGCTAACTCACCGTTCACAAAGCTTGCATGTTAAACAATCAGTCAAAGTGTCACAAGCAATCATTTTCAATACTATCAGAGTGAAATGTATCCCTGTCAGTTCTTGAAGTCTTTGTTTTTGACACAGTGTTTGAATACAATAACTACAGTAATGATCAATATGACAAAGAAAGAAATATGTGGCATGGATCCTTTTTGCTCCTTTATATCAGAGTTTAAACTAATTAGTCTTTTTAATTCTGTGTCCCGTAGGTGCTGAAGAAGGCCACTATCCGTAAGGAGCAGGAGCCGGACTTTGAGGAGAAGCGCTTCAACGTGACCATCGGAGAGGACGAGAGAGAATTTGACAAAGAGAACGAGTTCTTTAGAGAACGCAGCTACCGCATCATCAGAGAGTATGACGTATTCCCATGAACACTAAAGTCATCAGCGGAAACTAGAACACACAAGAGACTGGATCTTTAAACCACTCTGTTTCTCTCTTTCAGTGAAATGGAATTCAGGGAGCCTGTGTATAGGTAAGTGGGACAAACTTAAATAAACCTTAATGAAACTCTTTAAGGTGGAGACACATTTACTGATAACTATGGGTACGGCTCTCCTGTGTGCCCTCTAGAGGCATCCTCCAGTAACACGCTTCACGTACAGTATAATTACAATTACACTCATGCTAACGCAAGTAAATCTCCCGCCTTCCACCTCCCTTGTTCAGTTTTAATTGACTTGTAAGAATGTCAATCTTTTGTGCAAACGGGAGATTTGTTTTTACAGAAACTGTTGAGTAACTCAACATCTCTGTCACGAGTGACCTGAACTTTTTTGGTACATGCATCTTGTCGTAGATGACAGTAATCCAGGAATGGAGTGATCTCACATGGATTAGGAAATTCCTAATCCAAGTGTGATTATCCTTTTTCGAATTGTTACAAAAAAAAAAGTACAAAATAAACGCCATGTTTATTCTTTCTTTTTTTTTAAACTGACAACAAAAAAGTCAACATCATTTAAATGTGTTGAGCCCACTTTGGGCTGAAATGTCGTGTTTTATGGCGGAGTGTTAAAGCTTATATTGCCCTGTGTGCTCCATAAAAATCTAAGTTAACATTTGTGATGTATTATTTAAAGAACTGTGTCTTCCTCTTAAGTGACCCTTATGCTGATCCATACTTTGACTATGAAATGGACGCCCTATGGCGAGGGGGCCAGTATGAAAACTTCAGAGTGCAGTACACCGAAGCCCCTCTTCCCTACCCCTACCCTGTGAGTATCCATTGCATCTTATAAGACGGACGTCTGTGTACCTTCTATCATTTCTGATTCTTTAATAAACATTTGTTCAACAATGAGAATGAATCGCATTACAATAATCAATTCACTTACATAATGGGAAAGACTTTTCTTTACAACATTTTATTCAGGGCCAATAAACAAATCTGTTTCACCTTTTTCCTTTCTTAAGATATAATAACGGACATTACAAAGAGAGTATTCCATCTAGGTATGAAGTACCTGGATATGATACAGTCACTGCGTGTAACAAAAAGTACTGTGGAATAAATATTGGCGATAGTGTCCCCCCCCTAGTGGACATGCAATTCAATGTATGCAGGGAGAGAGAGCCATGATCATCCAGCAAGCCAGAGAATGAAAGCAGAGAGGTTGCAGGTTAGCAAAAACAAGAAGAAAAACAGTTAAATGATAAAATGTTATTTCATTATTGTTTCATGTTACAGCTGTTTTAAAGAACAAATATCACTGACACCCCCTTGCACAGCCCCGCAGGAACGAGCTACATTTTGATACATGTCTGTCTACCTAAAGCGAGGTACACACTACAAGATAATCGGGCCGATTTTGAGCCCTATTCCCCCCTTCCGACCAAAGTCAGCAAAGGCCCGACTATCTGATGGATCCAAAGATTATCTTCTATCTTATTTTAAGAGTGATCTAAACCTCCCCGGTCTGCTCGGAAGACGAGCACACCAAACACACTGAGATCTGAACTGATAATCTGTCATGATTTGTCGTCATGTGTCGGGTCTCTCACATTTTCAAAATCCTTTAAGATTTTAAAAATCTTTTAGTATGTGCCAGGCTTAAGATAGACAGACATATCATGATGCCCTTATGTATTCTCGCTCATGACTCTGCAGAGTTCCCTCATTGATAGAAAAGCCAAACAGTATAGTGAGAAGGACTAACACATTGTGGTCTTTTTACATGAGCAGATATGCCGGTTTCCATCAAAGTAACTTGCTCAATATTTGACATTTCTTGCAACACAACTGATCACATCGATCTCAACAGGATCGCGAACGTGAGCGAGACCCCCGTGAGCGGCACCGGGACAGAGAGAGGGAGCGAGACCACCGTGAGAGGGAGCGCCGACAGAGAGAGAGGGAGAGAGAGAGGGAGCGCGAGCGCGAGAAGGAGAGGATCCGGCGGAAAGAGGAGTGGGAGAGGGACCGGATGAAGCGTGACGACAAGGAGAGGCCGAGGATGCGTCCTCCTCGAGACGCAAGGGAGAAGAAAGAAGAGGACAAAATGAAACCGCGCTCACCTCTAAGCATGCCACCAAAGTAAGTCACACACGTTGGTTTTTTGATGTCACGTCTCATAACACCAAAACAGAACCAGGGCAGTAAAGCCCAGAATGTTGTCAGGTTTGGCACATATCTTCCTGATGGGAACAAGCATGGACGTTACTTTTGAGGATAATACTTTTTATCTGTTTTTGGGAATTATCCCACTTTTTACTTATTGGTCATCATACCTTGTATAAAAAGATCAGGTGCATATTTGAAGCAGATGGCAGCAGATAGGACTATAATAAGCTGCCTCTGATCAGCTGTGGCAGCGGCATCATGGATGCTACACCAAACAGTACTTCCTGATAAACCTGCCTTGTAATCCGTTAGAAACAGAGCTGGACTATCTGAAGTTTTGTAAAACCTAAAACCCCTTCTCATCTGCTTGACGTTTTAACATCGTGTCATTGAAAGTAATACTATTTCTCGTCTATGTTAACAAAACAAGGTTTGGTCTTGGAGCCTCACTGTTCCACACACACATATACATTTTGTAGTGGTGAGTGATTTGACCTCAGATCCTTGTCAAGGTTGTGTAAATAGTATTATATTGCGGTATTGCAAGAGATCACACGTATAAACACAAATTCACACACTATGACTCCGTCTTTGCCCCTCAAACAAGCCTGTTTGAAGAGATACTACATCAATATCTGTGTGCATGATACTAGAGAAAGCTGTTTTTCTACGTCACTGTGTGTTCAGATCTCAGCTTGTAACAGAATGTGCGTGGTTTTAAGTTTAGTTTCTGTCCTGCAATGTTGTGTAAAGAGAGTGTGAGTATTTATAGCCGCTCCTCTTACCATGAGTCACAGCCAGCTTCTTTGAACCATTTTGGACTGTAAACAAGAGAGCAATCATGTTACAGCCCCAGACTGACAGAAAGAGACAGATGCAAGCGAGCTGTTATTTGCTGAAACTTGGAAAGGAAAGAATACAAGTTAACCTGATGGCTGAGCAACAATTCACTTTCACTGTAAACACTGACAGCAGCTCTAACACGAGGAGGCGTGTGAGACAAATCACTATTTAACACTACTTTTGTTTGTCTTAGGCTGAGCAATCGGTATTGCTTTGTACGTGTGCTACAACCAAAGATCCTCTTTTTCTCAACTCAATGCTTCTTTGTCTTTCTGCAGCTCTGTCAGACAGCCTCAGGCTATTTCATTAAATGTAATGACGCTCTGCAAACATCATATTCACCTTACTTCCTCTTTTAATTTTTCCTCAAATGGGGATTCTGTTGATAGGAATTGATATCAAGTGCTAAAAATAGCGCCTGTGTTGTGATTCTATTTTGAGCTCCCCTAAGGTGTCCTCTGATGACGTCATCTGTTTGCTGTTGCATCACACCTGCGGAGTATATTGTTCCTTTCGTTTCATTTGTTCTTTATACTTATGATGTGAAGTGTGTGCAACGTATTGTCCAAAGGAAGTTTCTATTATAATTTTAAATCAAAGCATTCTCCAAACCAGACAGCAACTGACTTCTTCAAGTAAGTTAACCTGATTGCTGTGCCACAATTCACTTTCACTGTAAACACTGACAGCAGCTGTGACACGAGGAGGAGGCGGTAGGAGGCGGCACCGCTGGCTCTGCTCTGAGTGTCGGGGAGAAACATGCAGAAGACAAGGGCGCTCAATCTGAGCCGTTGTCTTTCACAAATCACTATTTAAAGCTTCTTTAATTTACCTGCCTCTCTGGCTGAGCACTTCGTGGGTGCACTACAACCAAAGATGCTTTTTGGATGCTCGGTAATGACTGTGTTGCAAAAATCCATGTCCTGGCAGAACTTACCAGTGCTGGTATTGATACCTGTTTACCGCCGACCCCTTGCTTGTTAGCGTGTTGTTAAAAAGGTTATGAAATCCTGGAGTACTATAGGAGAACACACATTGTTATTAAGCATTGTTATGCCATGAGTAATGAATGAGGCAGAGAGAGAAGAACAGATTGGTATGAGTCCATAACTTTAGTCATGATTCGGTCAGCATGGTCATGGAAACATTTGAACTTAAAAAAAAAAGTGTTTTGCAGGTCTGGGGATGATGTTGAAAAAGGCTTATGTTTATAATGAGTCAACTTACTAACAAACAAAACGTTTCCAGCTACAAAAATAAAGAAAGGAAGAGAATCTGATGCATTCTTAATTCTTTATGGGGAGAGTACAGCTTAGGCTGAACGTCAATCATCAGTCTCCCATGTTTAAGACGATGCTTTAAATCTGTTGGAATGAGACATTTAACAATCATGCATGTACCAGCAATGTATCATTGAAATGAAAGAAGTTTCCCTTTAAAAAATACAATCATGACAAATTGTTGCATAAAAAATACAATCATGACAAATTGTTGCATAAAAAACCCCAGGACACAACAAATAAAGGGTTTGAGGTTCCAAAAAGAAGAAGATATAATTAACGTTGAAGTCAAACTCAGCCTTTTACTTCATGACTGTATTTCTTGACTTTCAAAGCTGCTGTCCTATAATTTATTACATTTTACTGCAGATGCATAAAAATCACCTACGTCAGTCAGAGGTGTGCTCTTTTCCAGTTAAAGCGTTCACCTATGAAAATAAAGTATGCTTTTACTGCAAGACATTCTGCCAAATATTCAGACAACCACTGGCTTCAGATGTGCCAGGGAGGGGGGAGAGTCATCCTCCATGCAGTGAAGCCATGCCTATCTATTGGAAAACAACATGAAAAGAAATTTCCACAAAAAAAAAGTCACAGGTGAACACTGCATGTGTCAGTCTCCAACATGTAACTATGACCAGGACATCGTTTGTCATATCCGTCCATTATCATAAGTATATGTGATGAAACATTTCCTCAGTGTGATTCAAAGCTGACAAATCTGACGACAGTCCATCAGTCAGGACCTTTAGCTCAGCGAGAGTCACTTTTTCCTTTGTTGTCTCCCCATTCAAGTCTGTGGTTTTGAAATATTGGAAGTTAAACGAGTCTTGTTCCAACTAGCCTCAGAGACTGATAGTGATGATCTGCGTCACACCCATGCTTTGCTTTTGTGTTCAGTGATGACGAGTGTCGTTAATCACTTCTTAAGTAATATTTCCTGCCAGAGGCGACATTGAAACCCTTTGTGTTTGAACTACTCAGTAACAAAAAAAAAAGATCAACAACGACGTATGTAGAAGAGTTTAAATCCCAAACTAAAGCGGAAGTCAAATTAAGCCGTTTACTTAATGACTGAATTTCCGCGGTCATCAATTTTCCCTGAACATTTGAGTCAGGTCCGCAATCATCGTTCCTACATGAAAATTTCTGTCAGGTCCGCAGCCATCGATTATTCATTAACATTTGATTCAGGTCCACGAACATCGTAAACGTACCTATCAATAACATTGGATCTGCACAGTAATTCTATGTATGCATCTCCTTTCCCTGATCAGCCTTGCTTTTCAAGAATACTGAACTTACCAAACAGGTTTTGTTCCTTTATCTCTGACAACTCTGCAACAGAATTGGTCAGCCATGACCTCCAATGAAGTGACAAAGTACTAACATTTTTATATATACACACAAAAAAGGATAAAAGCATCATGTCAGGGTCAAAGGATCATTTAGTTTTCTGTTCAATATTTCAGTACATGTCAACAGGACACCACTGGTGTTACATTTCACGCCTCTTGCTTTGTACGTGTGCTACAACCAAAGATCCTCTTTAGTCTCAACTCACTGCTTCTTTGTCTTTCTGCAGCTCTCAAGTAAATGTTCTACGTCTGATCTATATTTAGAAACAAACTGGGACGGTAAGGTTCATGCAAGGTTCAGCTTCAGTTTGTATAATTAACCGATCCTCCTCCTGTCAGGGGGGCCTCGGGCTTTTCCCTGAAGGCTGATTCATTAAATGTAACGACGCTCTGCAAACATCATATTCACCTTACTTCCTCTTTTTATTTTTCCTCAAATGGGGATTCTGTTGAGAGGAATTGATATCAAGTGCTAAAAATAGCGCCTGTGTTGTGATTCTATTTTGAGCTCCCCTAAGGTGTAACCTGATGATGCCATCTGTTTGCTGTTGCATCACACCTGTGGAGTATATTTCCTTTAGTTTTCATGTTTGTATACTTATGATGTGAAGTGTGTGCAACATATTGTCCAAAGGAAGTTTCTTTCATAATTTTAAATCAAAGCATTCTCCAAACCAGACAGCAACTGACTTCTCTACTAAGTATTCTAATTCTAGTGTCTCTAATACCGGGCCGTTCCTCTCACTGTGGGAATATCCACTCAACTGGTTCATTTCCTCTCACAAACATTTAGAGAAACACTTGAAGATAAACACTCAGTTCTTGGTGCCTTGTTCATAAGAACAAATATTGACCTAACTTATGGGGAAAAGTCATTACATGCTGATGGTAACTGTTGTAAGAGCAAGCTATTCAGTTATTATTGGAAATCAGCTTTCATCAATCGTCGGTGGTTTATCATCAAGGGGGAAAAAAGGAAAAGCGTGGACACCAACTCAATGCCACACACCAAAAATCACAACATTTCAAAGTGTGTATGCTGTCAGATGAGAATCAGATTGAACATATCAGCAGATAATAAGTCCTGTAGTCTAGTTTTGTCTGACTTGATTATACGTCAAGAAAAATTACAAGTGATGAAACGATTTGTCCATCAGCCAATGGAGAAAACATCAGAAGTTTTGATGATTGAAAAACACTTTCACTGAAGTAAAAATGCCGAATGATGAGCTGTTCCTGACAAAACATGCAATTTGAGACATGTCAGAAAAAAGTATTTTCTTATGAATTTGACTTGTGTCCAAAGAGAACTCTCACAGAACTCAGTACAGAGAAGAGAAACAAAAGCTAGGATGGTTTGAGTGCACAATATCTGTTCATGTGCATCTTGTTCCTCCCAGACAACTGCTTATTTAGGGTAAGAAAAAAGGTTTAACCTTTACACTCATCTCTAACCAGCAATTGATCCTGTTTTCAAATTCGTCAGCAGGCCGATGGAGCCTCCCTCAAAGAAGGATATGATTCCAGTCATGAGGCGACCAGATGAATGGAAAGATCCATGGCGTCGGTCCAAATCACCAAGAAGACGACCTGGAATGGGTTCCCCACCGCGAGGACGCAGGCGACATCGGCCCTCTGGCTCCTCCGTCTCTCTTTCAAACTCCTCCAGGTAGGATCAAATTCTTTCCTTTCATGTGTTGAAATAGTCAAATGGACTTGAGCTTGTTAACCTTGCTTTGCTTCAGCATAACAATAAGTCAAAATCAAAATAATCTTTCAGGCCAGATATTATTGCTGGAAGGTCAGTTGCCGATCCCTGATTCACAAGCAAATTTGCTAAATACATTAAAAAAAAAAGTGGTGCGATAATACCACATACTATTGATCCCCCCTGGATCACAGGGATGGGAATTCCTTCACCCTACTGCTAAGGAGCTTGTGCATGCTGTAATGTCTTTGACCATTCTCAGCCACAGCAGCCTTTGTCTTCAACTGGCAGATCAATCATTGATTATTAGAAACGGTAGATAATAACAGAAGATGCTCTCAAGAAATGTTCTCGACAACCAGTGTGCAACACAGCTGATCAACATCGGTCCTTTATTTGGAGAAGTTGGACTGTGTTGAAAACCAAAAGCTTTTTCACATCCAACATGATAGAACGACAGAATACATAACCGTAAAAGCTGATGTATAAGACGCACTTTTAATACCTGGTTTTTTAATCTAAAAAGTTGGCTGCATCTAATACACCTGTGCAACCAATTTACCAGTATAAAATGCTGACACGTGTGCCGTCATTACCGCGGGTGCAGCCGCCACCATCACACTGCACGCGAGGTGATGCGGTTGAAAATTCCACTGTGTGCTGCAAGCTGTGCTGAGATACATAGCGACGCAGACCTGGCTGGCTACGCTACTTTTGAATATCTTTTCTCCCTCCCTCCCTGATGCATTCAAAGTAAACGGTGGCATTATTTTCAGTAAATAGTAAAGTGCTCTTTTGATTGAAAGACTCCTATGTTAAAGTTAACGAGTGACCAGCGAAGTCATGCAGCTTGAGCGCGACTCACAGGCTGTTTACAACTTTTTCCCATAGGCTGAGAGCTTAACTACCGCACTGTAGCTTGTAGGAGTGCACACTCCACAAAGCGACATAGCTGTACACAAACTGCACGTTGCAGACTTCACTGAACACAATAGAAACTGTCGTCACGCAGGTAGACAGTTTAAACCTTTTTTCTTTCTGGGGCATCCTCCAAAACAGACTTCTATTCCGTATTTTACAGTACTTGTGAGCAATGAGAAAGTGCATACCTAGTGATAGAGTGATACAGTATTAACCATGCTGTCTTTTAGATAATTAACATAGCTGAAATGTCATCTCCCTGTACTGGTAGATTTAAGTGAAGTCGCATAATAAAGTACTCTACCTCAGTTACTGTATTTTATTGTAGTCATGTATAATCTGTCACTCCCCTCTCGTATTTGTCTCTTTTATCTCATTTAAAGGTTAATGCTTGCACGTTCAGCCTGCAGGTTGTTTGTCTCAAGACAAGATTGAGGCACTTTAGTGTTTTCATGTTTTTGAATGAAGGACTTGCAAAAGACTGTGTTTGAAAAGTCTTCATTGATCTTAACTACATGTACCCTGTGTTTGTGTTGCGTTGCAGGTCTTCTTCTCGCTCTTCATCCTACACAGGCTCTGGGTCCTCTCGTTCCCGCAGCCGCTCCTCCTCCTTCAGCTCCTACTCCAGCCACTCCTCCCAACGCAGCTCTTTCAGCGGCAGCCGCTCGAGGTATACTAGTGTGCTCGTCTCACTACACCTACTTGTTGATTTTGCAACCAGTGCTTAAAGAAAACACATCATACTGTCATTCCTGTGCTTCTGTACGCCGCGCAGAAGTGTTTATACAGCACCTCTGCATGTCCTCTTCTCCGGGATCTCACCGTTTGAATAAATGGATTAAAATTTCAAGCACATGCAGGAAGTCGACATCAAACGGAAATTTACAGCATTAAAACGTTATAAAGGAACACTCAATCACAGTAGAACACCATGTCAGTTAAACTTCAGCAATATCAATCTGTCCGTTTAGGAAGCACAGTTAATTGTGAATGCATTTCGCCTGCTTTAGTGCAAATTAAAGTGACCACAGGTGTAATGGTAGAGGCAAAAGCAAGACTATCCCCCCTAAAGGGAATGGTTTTGTATCTGGTGTTCACGTATTATTGCTCTCATTCTTCCTGACTGATTCTTCTCTAGTTTTGTGTTCTGCTAGTATCTTCGTCATTACTGATAGCATGAGGCGCAGTACCTGCTGTCTAATCAGGTTGCACAGGTAGTCCAGCTCCTCCAGGGTGGCACATCCATATGTGCGGTCGCAAGAAGGTTTGCCGCGTCTCCCAGCACAGTCTCAAGAGCATGGAGGAGATAGCAGGAGTTACACGAAGAGAGCTGGACAGGGCTGTAGAAGGGCATCAAAGCACTGCCAGAGCCCTACAGAATGACTTCCAGCAGCCTATTGATGTGCATGTTTCTGACCAAACTGTCAGAAACAGACTCCATGAGGGTGGCATGAGGGCCCCATGACCTATGCTCCCAGCACCGGGCAGCTCAATTGGTGATTGTCAGAGAACGCCAGAATTAGCAGGTCCACTATTGGCACCCTCTTCTCTTAAGAGCAGATTCACACTCAGCACATGTGACAGGATTGAAAGAGGCTGGAGATGTCTTGGTGACGATATGCTGCGTGTAAAATCATCCAGCATGACCGGTTTGGCAGTAGGTCAGTGATGGTCTGGGGAGGCATATTATTGGAGGATTGCATAGACCTCCATGTCAAAGCCAATGGTACCCTGAATGCTAATAGGTACTGGGATGAAATTCTCAGAGCGATTGTCAGTACAGTCACAGACTGTCCAGAAGCTCATTGATGCCCTGATCCAGGTCTGGAAGGAGATCACCCAGGACACCATCTGCCGACGGAGCATGCCTGAACGTAGTCAGCAGTGCTTATGAGCTCGCGGTGGCCATACACACTACTGAGTCACTTGATGAGAGGCCATGATAAAAAATAATGCAAATTAGATCAGCATATCATTTTTCATTTTCAGTTTTCCGTGTGCTTTGGAATCCAGCCCTCAAAATGGTTGATGCTTTTGGTTTCCATTGATTGTTGTTTCTTCATGTTGTTCTTGACGTACAAAAGATATTCCACTTGATGAATTTGTTCATCAAGATCTCTTGTGTGGTTTAATTGTTCCCTTGATTTATATGAGCAGTGTAGATGAAGTGATTGGCTGTAATAAAGTGACTGAAGACAGAATATTTGTGGAAGTTAGAAACATAACAGCAGAATGAGCATGACATGATGGTGAAAATGTATGTTTCAAATCAAATATATCTTTTTTTTTTTCTTTTACTTAACAGTGACCAGCCTTTGTTTTGTTTTGCTATTTATTTATCCAGATATTTTCTTACTTATTACAAATTAAAGTCCAGCTACAATCTGTCGTTTGTTAATACAAATCAGTCTACAGAGAAAATATGTGTAAATGCTGACCCGGAAATTCTGTTTTGTCCACTTCACTTCTGAAATGTGATCTAATGTTAAATGACTGTGTCATAGGTCTCGCTCTTTTTCCACGTCTCCTTCACCGAGTCCAGCAGCACCAAGGGCGGCTAAGAACAAACCAGACCCTCCCCCTATGCTGGCTAAAGGGTAAATACTTCATCCACTTAATCCATAGACACTGTGCTCATTTCATCTGCCTCCATCTTTGCTTCAGCTTCAAGGGTTATCTTGATCATTGGATCATCTGGATCATTTTTAACCTGGCCCTGATTTTGATCACAAAGTCTGCAGCATTCATTATTGGCTCACTCAATGATCCACCATTCGCCCCCTCTTCCACAGATTTGAATGAAACTCAGTGTGTGTGTCAAGTTTTGGGAGAATTTTTAATTTAATTCCTACCCAAACTTGGAAAAGGCCTGCTTCACCTTGAAATGATGCAAGGGACAGATCACTCTTCTTTTGATTCTTTTTATTCTATCCATTTATTCGTAATATGATCAACATTTAACATTTTTGGTAACACTTTAGAGTAAGGTCAGCATATTCACCATTAACTAGTTGATTATTAGCATGCTAATAAGTAGCATACTGGCAACCTTATTCTACATGACCATATTCTATAGCTACAAGGCCGTTAACTAAGACTTTTCCCTCAATACTTTCTTAATTCCTGCTTGTTGATAGTAAGTTTGGAAGTGGTTGTACATGAACTATGATCTTTGCTTAGTATGGCCTGTTTAAAGTAGAAGTACAACAAGGATAGTTCTTCTCCCTTAATAACTCTCGTTAAGTTTGGAACAAAACGTCTTGTGTTAATTATCTCCAGATAACTCCTAATTAAGTCTTTGTGACTCAGAATATGTTCCCCATCCTAAAGTGAGGAGACTTTGATGAGTACTCACCTCCAGAGCATGCACACCAATTTATTGTGAAAATCTGCCTTCCCAATTTGAGGGTACCCATTTTTTTGGTACTTTTTACGCCCCCTATGGGTCAAATGCTTTGGTAAGCCCATTTCTAGACGCGCCCTGAACATCTGTACAACATGTATGATTAAACAAATCGCTAATGAGTTATGGCCATTTCTCTGAAAAGCTCCGCCCCTGTCGAAGGTTATTGATAAATATCTTGAAAACTGAATAACATATCAACAACCTTTTATAAAAATATTTAATAAGCTTCATCCAATGAGCATCCACAGCATGTTTGGTACCAACTGGACCCATGGTTTAGAAGAGATGTCAGAAACGTGATTTTCAAAGTATTCAAAACGGTGGAGAATCCATCATGGCAGACTTTTATGGTCCCAGAGACTTTTTTGTGGAGCACTATGAGCTGGACTTGTGTGTGAGGGGCGTGGCCTTTCAAAAATCAAGTTTTGTTTCCTTAATTACAGCTCCACGATCGGGCCGATTGGATTCATATTTTAGGGAAGCTGATGCACATCATTTACAGTTTCGTGGTTTTACCTCGTTCTATCTCACGGGACTTTGAGCCGCCGCATAAGAATAATAATAAATTCAAACCAACACAATAGGGTTCAGGGCTGGAACCCTTAAAACACTCGTGTTGAATCCATTACAGTCTGTTTTATGGTCGCCAACTGAAGCACTCTACTTGAAACCAAAAAAAAAAATATTCTTGTTTTTCATCACTCATTACACCTCCCCTAATAATGAGAAATATCAACCAGGTTTAAAATACTGGTATTAACTTTAATTAAGTGTTTAATTTATGGTCAGCTTTTGTTCCATACACCACAGTCAATCATAAAGTTGTCACAACAGGGCCCTTTAAAGTCTATAATTATGGCTTCAGATGTCCTTATGATTGATGACAAGTTAAAACATCACATGGTAGATGCTTTCATAATTTTGCCCTTTTCCCTTCAAGCATGCCGCCGAAGCCAGGGGCCATGCCCCCTCCTCGCAGAGACAAAGCTCCCATGAAGAAAGCTCCCAGCCCTCCTCCTCCTGGTGGGCCGCAAGGCAGGCCTTCTAAACCCCCGCCAGAAGGAGGGAAGCCTCCCATCAATCCTCGGGAGCCTGGTGGTGCAGGTGGTGCGGCGGGTGGTGGCGGAGCAGGGAGACCCCTGCCTCCACGCGAACCTGGAAAACCTCCCAACCCGAGGGAAGACAGACGGAGAGACCGGCAGCAGCGTCCTCCCCGGAGGTAGGTGTCTCATCTTTAAGGTCTCAGTTTGTTTTTAAATGCTTCTTTGTAAAAGTCAAGTCTGCATGTACTGCACATGACATCATATAAAATGGGGTTGCGACACATCGCCAAAGGAATTTGGTTCATGGTAAAAACAGGAAAAGAAGAGGTTTGCTTCCAGGTAGTCTGTTCAAACTCAAGTTTGTATTGGGTTCTTGCTGAACTGAAACTGTCATTTTTTTAAGGATTTTCTAAAGCTCTGAAATTGGACTCATTTGAGTTTACTTAGATATTCCAAAACCAAAACCTCATGTTTATAAATAATTGAGACTTTTACTTTTCACCTGCAGACAAAAGCTGAAGTCTTTCCTGCTGCTGCATTATTTTTTAACCAGGAGGACGTGGTGGGGTTTACGAAAGATTACAGTCAGAGAAAAAAAAACAAATCCAGGTTGATATATTTTGCTAGACATATTACAATTCAAAAAAATGTTTTCACATTTGAATTTCAGAGTTTATTCAAAGTCATTAGTCAATTTTATCGCAGTTACGCACATTGTAAATGATGTCAAGGCAAATATACCGTAAGGTCAGGGTTTATTTATAGATCACAGTTCTGCAAGCTTCACTACAAAGTGTCCCTAACCCACGCGGGATATACCATGTGTTATATATCTCTCTATATATGCACGACCCAAGGAATACAGAGAATGCAGCACCTTTGAAGTGGCATTAAATAAGCTTGTGTTGAAATTCCAAGGACTGCGAGGAAGGTCTCGACTGAAAGGAAATATTCACAGCATAGTTGTTCATTTCAACCTGTCACGTGGAGTAGTATCACAGCCTCATTTAATCACAAGTTTTACCGTCTTTCTTAAGGCTGTAACCATGATGCAGTATAATACGCTTGTTCTAGATGTTTACGATGAATCTAGGGATCAAAGCTTCTATAAACATGTGAAGCATTTTTCATCCGGTCCTTGAGGACCTGTTTACTGATTATTATAGTCCTAAAACTGAGAAGGTCTAGGCTGCTACCAGTACTCACAAAGTAAGTGTTTGAGGGGAAGGAAGGAAATAAAATCTGATACCAATATATCGGCCGATATCTTAGATCTATTTTTTTGATCTGTAGAGATAGATAGATAAACACCTTTATTGTGTTGATCCCTCTAATGCAGTTATCAACCACAAGATGGTCACTGCGCATGTACGTGAATCACCGCTCGACACTCTGGAGAGTGATAATGTTTGTTGTAATCCATAAAGCACACTCTTCTGGTGACAGAGAACTGCTAGTTTAATACAATGAAACTCAAATCAAATCTTATTTGACTGTTGAATAAATCTAGTTACATCAGTGTATATCAGAGATCAAATTAGCCGATACTGAGAGTCACTGGATATGCTTGTATCGGCCGATATTATCGGCTGTCCAATAAATCGGTCGGGCTCTAGTTTGAAGAATGGATAATGGCTGAATTCCTTAAGTAAAAATACATTTTAGTTTCAGTTTACTGAAAATGGTTGAGATGTAGTTGAAGTAATTGACCCCTAGGCCCTGCCACAGATAATAATAATAATACATTTTATTTATAGAGCGCTTTTCATAGACTCAAAGACACTGCACAAGGTAGAAGAATAAAAACAATATATATATATATACAATACATAAACCAATAAGCAAAAAAAACTTAAACAAATACAGTTAAAAAGTGTATGTATAGAAAGATTAAAATGGTACACATGTAGATTATAACTAAAGAAATGATTAGTTAAAAGCAGTGCGGAAAAGGTGCGTTTTTAGTTCGCTCATCTCTTATGTACAGGTCTAATTACAGATGCTCTTTAACTGTTTATAGGTTTCTTTTAAATTGCACATATATTTCTATTCATGCACAGGTTATGTACATTTCATTATATAAGTTGTATAGGTCTATTTTCAATTGCACAGGTTTAATTTACATTTTTATTGTTATTCTTATTCATATAGGGGCTTCTTAAATCTTTGTTTTCGGGTTAATATATGTATGGGTGGGGGGACTATCTATCTATCTATCTATCTATCTATCTATCTATCTATCTATCTATCTAAGGCGGTAGGGTCTGCAGTGTCCCAGATGTGTTGTGGGAGTGAGTTCCAAAGGGTGGGGGCGGCAACTGAGAAGGCTCTGTCTACCCAGGTTCGGTGCTTGGTCCTAGGGACGGTCAGGAGCTTAGCGTCTGAGGAGCGGAGGGTACAGGAAGGGGTGTAGGGGTGAAGCATGTCTTTGAGGTAGGAGGGGGCCTGGTTATGGAGTGCTTTATGGGTGAGTAGGAGGATTTTGAATTTGATTTGAAACATAGAATCCCTGGGTGTTTGTTTTTAAAGGGTTTGCATTTGCATGAATTTGTATTAAGAGTGGAAGACATACAACCATTTAGTTCTAAAAAAGCAGAAAGGTGTTTCCTCACACTTTCATTTTTGCATATGTGTGTGTGTGTATTTGCGTGTGGCATTAGGTGATACCAGAGGTACATCCAACGTGTGCTTTTTGGGGGAAAAACCAGAGAGATTGTGTGGGTGGAAAGGCTTGAGGAAAAGCGGCAGTTCTGCAGCACCGTGTTTGTGTTTTAGCCAGAGAGGAAGAACATGGAAAGAGCAGGGGACAACAGTTACGGTGTGTGAGAGTGTCTTCCTCTCGGTTTGTGGGCGTGTGTGTGTGGGCAGCATGTAGAAACTATCCAGGAAAACCAGTTTGTACTTCTGTTTGTAAACGTCTGCACTGTATGATACTGTCTGACATATGTCAGTGATACTACTGTGGGACGGGTAACATTCATCAAATCTTTCACATGGTAGATAAAGGCTGTTCACGTCTTTAAAGTCACTAGAAACCCAATCCAGTTTGAGAAATGAGTTTCATACAAATATGTTGATGGTGGAGCTGGATGTCTGCTTCAGTTGTGTACTGCGTCTTTCCATCTGTGGGTTTAGAATGAGCTGATGATGATCTGTTTTCATCTGCAGCTTGTTGATTGTCCATGGAGAGAGTTTGGTTCTGTTATATGACAATAAATAAATCAACTCCATATCCAAGAAGTTGGGAAACTGTAAAATGTAAATAGAAACAGAACAAGAAGGTTTGCAGAACACTGAAAGCCCATGTTTATTTGAAATTTTACAAAGACAAAAACAAAGACATTTTGAAGTTTTAACATTTGATATATTGTCTCTTTGCTATTTTCCATTAATTATGAGGTTTCAATGTTTTTCACTTCATCACATTCTGTTTTTATTCACATTTGAATCAGTGTCCCTGTTGTTTTGGAAACAGGGTGTCAGTGCTAAAGCTGGAGAGCTTTTTATTCATTAGAAATCTAGCAGAGCTGTGCAAGTCCTTGACGCCGTACATTCAAATATTTTATATTGCTCTGTCGGGTAAATAAAAGATGATGATCCACAAACCAAGAAAAGTCTGTGGATTCACACGTGTGCTGCAAGATCAAAGGCTGCCCTGGAAAAAAAGTTCAACATTTCATTTCATTTTTGTTTGTTCCGCACATGTCAAAACAGAAAAAACGATTCACAATTTATCGCAATCCATGTTCGGGAAGGAGCAGGGAGAACCCTGCCCCTTACTCAAAAAGAAAACAAGAAATATCTAGATGGTCGGTCCAATTACAATCACTTGGCAACCAATAACATAGCCATATAACACAAATCCAACAATTTAGAGTCTTTGACTTCACTTCCACATAAATGAGGAGGGAAAACACACTAACTGCCAATTTCATAAAGTCTAATAATTCTCTCCTTGTACATTTTCTTGAACTGAAATTTCATTAACATTAACTTGGGAATGACTCTTGAGAAGATGTCTTCTAAGTCTCATCTTTTGCTGATTGAGTAAAAATGAGTCCATGGCTCAATGATGAAAACATGCTTTTGTTTTCATGAAGTGGGCGATGATCTCTGAATCAGCATTTCTCATCCAGCGGTGTTTGTCAAAGAGAGAACGAGGAAGTGTTGTACTGTTTTCTCTGCTGCAGACTGACTCAATGACACAGTCACTGTGTCTGAGCAGAGAAAATAAACAATGATATAAGGAAAAGTAGAAATAACCAATGGATGAACACAAAGAAAAATAAACATATTGTATGTTAACATTAGTTGTAATTAAGCATCCATCCATCCGCTTTATATACCGCTTTTCCCGTTTTGGGTCGCGGGGGTCTGGAGCCGATCCCAGCTGTCATTGGGCGAGAGGCGTGCGTACACCCTGGACTGTTCGTCGGTCAATCACAGGGCTGACATATAGAGACAGACAATCAGACACACTTACATTCACACCTACAGGCCAATTTTAGATTCACCAATTAACCTGAGGAGCATGTCTTTGGACTGTGGGAGGAAGCCAGAGTACCCGGAGAGAAACCACGCAGGCACGCGGAGAACATGCAAACTCCACAAAGAGGCCCTGTTCAATCCAGGAACCTCCTCGCTGCAACCACTCCTCCTAACCACTGCACCATCGAGCAGCATCAACTAAACAGCCATTCTTTATAAATATTTTATAAGTCAGTTATTTCCATTGTTACACATTTTTTTGCTTCTGTATTGTTGCCTTTTGATTTTAGACTATCCTGCTTAAGAGTTTGTAAACGTTATAAATATCCTGGCACATGAGCTCTTATCCCAGGTTTGAAAATCCAGGATTTGCTGGTCCTTTAATAGAAACAGTGATAATATGGTATGTAAACACCTTATACAGGTCTTAGATCAATCTCTGCCAGGCTCTCTTAGGCCTCTACATGTAGAATCACAAAGTAGTAATGTCACTAAAATCAGTCTTTGTCTGTGTCTTTCAGGCAAACTGTGAGTGGGAGTGTTAGTGCAAGTGGCAGCAGTTATTCCGGTTCCAGCTCCAGATCCAGATCCTCCTCTAACTCCCTCTCACGCTCACGCTCTGGATCCAGAAAGTCCAGGTACCCGCTCCTGTGAACACCTTCAATTCACAGCAAGAGAGTGACCTGTAAAATGTCACTTTTATAGAGATAACGCTTAACACATATTTCAAATATGGGTGTGTTTATGTCTGCAAAGCTTTAACCTATCAGATGAATGACCTCATTATATAACCATTACACTTTCACCAGTAGAAGATTGGACACAAAGCATGTTTGCACATAATGTAAATCTCATGCAGTTAACAAATACAATCCATAGAGCTGATCATGAGCTCAAACTATTTTGCATAACTTGAAACTGTCAGTTGCATTAGTGTCGCACCACGCGGCGTCAGAAAGGGGTTTTTTTGCTTTGTAGATGTTGCACAGACATTAGCTCTGGTGTCACTCATGCGGCTACTTTCAGGGTTTTAATACTCATTAAAGGAGGATGTGGCTTTTCAAACAACATTCTTCAGCATATTTTAGCATGTCATCTGGCAGTCTGCTGGATGCTCCAAAATGAAATATCTACTTTGGATTGTATATTGAAGAGGTCATGTTGAGTACACATCCTAATGAAGATGAATCATGTGCTCTTCTCTCCTTCTTTCACGTGCTGCTTCTGTTTGGAAACCTCCAGGAAATCCAGGTATGATATTAAGCATTGACAGTGTGTGCATGTGCAGAAATGTTTGGTTGGTAAATGGACTGTAGCTTGTGTAGCGCTCTCCTAGTCGTCTGACTACTCTGGTTCTACTATTTAGAGGTTTTGTGTTCGGTTACAAATGAACCTTTTTTTGTGTAATTGTATCCCAAATTTTCCCCAAAGTTCAAATAAAAGATTCTCTTGAAGGTATTGTATTTGCGTAAAAGTTACATCTGGCTGATTTGTCAGACCGTTCATATTCATTTGTAAAGAACAGAACACTAACGTTGTAACTTACCTCTTGTGTCCCACTGCAGGTCTCTGAGTGTGAGCAGCGTGTCGTCCGTGTCGTCAGCATCGTCCAGCAGCAGCTCTGTGCGGAGCGCTGACTCGGATGACATGTACGCTGACTTGGCGAGCCCCGTGTCTTCTGCCAGCTCCCGCTCGCCACCACCAAATCAACCGAGAAAGGAGAGAGGGCCTCCGCGGGACCGGCTTCCACACGGCAGAGACAAAACCAGGGGTTAGTGAAGGCACCAAAGTCGTTCACAAAGTCATACAGCGGGGATGCATGGACAGACTGATGGACAACAGAATAACATACAATATGTCCCTGTCTTAAATAACCCAAACACAATAACGGCTAAAATCACAGTGATAATTGGATTTACTTTTAAATGTTTACTTTGATAATCAAGGCTTTATATATAAATGGTTATAAAGAATTGATGGCCATGACTGCGGGCTTCATCAGTTTGTCATCCTCAATATAGAGAGACCGCCAAAGAAAGATGAACCTTTCCGGGAAGACCGCAGGAAGATTGACCCGTCTGGAGGCCCACCAAGAGGAGGCAACCCTATGCCTAGATCAGGACCGGGAAGCAGGGGTGGCCACCCTTTACATCCCCCACCTGGAACCATGGGCCCCCCAGGAAGCTATGGAGGTTCAGGATCCCACAAAGACATCAAACTCACCCTCCTCAACAAGGTGACTCTCGCAACTCTTTCTAGTCTTAAAGAGTCTGTTTGAAAAACATTAGAAAAAAACTCTCGGTAGCCTACGCCAGGGTCTATGTCTGAAAACAAAGTCAACAAGGGGTGGGCTCAAGGCAAATTTACGTGATGGATGTAGGCTGCCAACCTAATCACAAGCTGGAAACCACGCCCACATTGTGGCATTGAATTTCTCGATTTGCAGAACAGGACAGTAGTCATGCTCTGTTAAAATAAAACGATTGTACATAAATGAAGTCAGTTCCATAAATGAAGTATTTTGTTCCTTTTCTTTTGGCGGGGTGGGAGTGGTAGAGGAAACAGTGATAACATCAAATGAACTTTACAAGATATTTGAAGCGTAGAGGAATGTAAAAATGAGATGCATAATGAGTAAATTCAAACCCAGCTAAATCCTTTTCCCTTTGACATTGCGTGTTAAAGATGGACAGTTTCTCCTCACTGTCAGTGTAAATGTCAGAGGCTGGCTCAGTCTGTAGAGCAGACATAGAGCGTACAGAGGCAGAAGTCCTCAACGCTGCAGCCACAGGGTGGATTTCTGGCCTCTGCCCTTTGGTTTTTAAATGTTGTGCCTTTCACTCTTCCACATGTAGGGCTGTATCAAATCAAAGTAGAAGTACAAAGGCAGAGTGATGGTGGAGCTTTTGACAGGTGTAGCCTGCATGGAAAGACAGAGACAGTCAAAGTATGGCAGAGCTGTCTGCTGGGATAGTCAAGAGTGTCACTGCTGGTGCATACTTGAAATAGATTTCTTCCACTCATGCATGAAAATGCAGTTACTTTCTGTCACTGCTCACATTAATACAGACAGCAGGGGCTTCAAGGCTTCAAAACTGTTGTCCACAGGTCAGTGGGAGAGGGTAACAGTGGCCACAGTTTTCCATCACTAAACAGAATTGTGAGCACTTAGAAGTTGACGTACCTGCCTTGTTGACTCGTTCTCACTCAGGTGTTCAATGAATGTTTGCACTCTTGACAGCAGCAGGGAGATAAGGGCAACCGCAAAAGGTACCTGCCTTCTGACAAGGACAGGCCGGGCTCCCCCCTCAGCAAGAGAATGGCGATGTCTCCAGACAGAGGTGAGAAACTCTCCCGGTGTCATGTTGGTCAGACACTGCACACACACTGTTTTTTTGGTAAATAATCGACTTTATTAAGCTTGTCTGAATGTTGTTGGATTCAGAATGAATGGATGAACTTGTGCTGCGATGATTCTTTGATTAACCAGTAAGGTCCTCTGTAGGAAAATATGTGTCAATGTTTAAAGTTGCACAACGGTATGATGTCATCAGTTAAACTTCAGCAGGTTGCAGCTATGAAATCGAAGGCTTGCTCCGCCTTTTTGTTTCATCATAGTTAAAACTCACAGACTTCAAAAACTCTGTCAATACCAATGAATACGAGTTAGTTAATAATAAAGTGTAAGATAGGTTTACTTACAAATCTGGTTTCAGTGATTATCAGACAAATGCTACAGCTCATATGAGGGAAGTCAATCATTTCACTTTGATCACTTGAAGTCATTTTTATTACTGTTGCTTCAACATTACTCATCTGCTTCAGGTTTTCCTCCTCCAAACTCAAACATCAACTTTCCTTTGGTTTGGCTGCGAGGTGACGTAACACAACCCTGCTACAGTATTCAGTTATTATTCAAACACAAGCACACATGCCAGGAAACACTCTGACGAGCATGCATGCAGCGTGCACCAAATGTGTCATGAGCTCCGATGTTTACTGCTGCCTACCTGTTTACTTTAAATTTAGAGTCTTAAAATCTATGGTGCACTCAGAATACAGGCCATTCAAAGCTCTTCAGAGAGAATCCATTCAAAACAAGGCATTAGGAAAGATTATGAAATGTAATAAGGAAGACGATAAAAACTCCCATTAAAATCTGTTTGTATCTGGTGTTTTTGAAAGCTGCAGTAAATACTGTTTTAATTCTGATTTGAACGTGTTAACGGTTTTTAACAGACCAGCTTCAGCTCTGCAAACAAAGCAAAGTTGATTAAGTCCATAAGTTACCTAAAAACTGATGCTTAGTTTAAAAAAAAACTAGTTTAAAATGCATGTAACTAGAGATCTTTTTTTAAAGGCATCGCTAAACCGTTAAGCCTGAAAAGCAGTGCTCATCAACTAATACATTTTATTTAAAAGCGCCTTTCAGGACACCCAAGGACACTGTACAACAATCAACATTTAAAAACCACAATAACATTTAAAAACCACAATGATCAGTATACGATGAAATAAATAAAATGGAGTGTAACGGACAGAGTAATTTGCAGTGATATGTTTAGAGAGAGAAGGCGATCTTGAACAGGTGGGTTTTGAGTCTGGATTTGAAGATGGGGAGAGAGTCAATGTTGCGTATGTCCGGTGGTAGAGAGTTCCAGAGCTGGGGAGCAGAGCGGCTGAAAGCTCTGCCCCCCATGGTGCTGAGGCGTGCAGAGGGCACAGTGAGGTGGATGGAGGAGGAGGATCTGAGGGAGCGGGCTGGAGTGGCGATGTGAAGGAGGTCAGATAGATATGGAGGGGCGAGGTTGTGGATGGCCTTGAAGGTGTGCAGGAGGAGTTTGAAGGCGATTCGTTGTTTAACCGGGAGCCAGTGGAGTTGCTGTAGGATGGGGGTGATGTGAAGGAATGAGGGGGTTTTGGTGACAATCCGGGCAGCAGAGTTTTGAACCAGTTGGAGCTTGTGGAGGGACTTATGAGGGAGGCCGAAGAGGAGAGAGTTGCAGTAATCAATCCGGGAGGTGACGAGGCTGTGGACAAGAATGGAGGCAGTTGATGAGTCGGTTGATGTTACGTAGATGGAAGTATGCAGACCGGGAAATGTTATTGATATGGGATTGGAATGAAAGTGTGCTGTCAAGGATGACACCCAGACTCTTAACCTGAGGGGAGGGGGAAACTAAGGAGCTGTCAACTACATCTTGTCAGACACTGTAGGGACCGGACTTTAAAATACGCTTGAACATAACCTGACAGCTGTGTGACAGGTCAAATAATTCTACATTAGAAGCTGGACCAAGTGTCATTTTTCGCATTTCTGCTTTAAACATCCTCTTCTTCTTTTTCTTTTTTTTGCTGAATAAAATATTTGATGAATTGCGTTAGCAGAACTTGCCTGTACAACATTTCCTATTTGACACCACAAGAAGAAGAAACAGACCCTGAGGGCTCCGTGCTGTGATGACTTTTAGCTGTGCTGTGGTTAGAAAGTTCAGGACTCTTATGAAAGTGTCCACTCTGTTAATTAACCTCTCTGACAAACCCACATCCTGTTTCAGATCACCTAATGTGGAAGTTGAGACATTTTATGAAAAACGTGAACAGCTGTGAGAAGGGACGACTCAGCCGACTTTAAACACAAATGTTTTCAGCCCAACTTCAGTAACGGGTTAATTCAGTCCTGACAGCCTCAGCATCTCGTCTGAACTTGAATATTTTTGCTTCTCAGGCCGTGATAAGAGGATTCCTGGTCGACCCATGCTTTCACCTCGAATGGATCGCCCCAGAGGCCAAGGTCCCAGACCGATGCCCCCCCCTGGAGACAGGTTGGTTCAGCATTAATTATTAACATTCAACTGCTGTAGGATTGTGATATTTTGTATATTTTATCATGCATCATTAAAAGTTGGGGGGAAATCCCATTTGGTTCATCCATATGGCTGTTTTTTATTGAGGCCACACACATCAGGGTTTTCAGAGCATGAACATGCTGACACACGTACACGCCAAAATAAGGAACATTCCACAGAAGTGGAAGCACACAAATAATATATCATGACTGCTTACGTCACAATATCAAACTGGCTCGTTCACAAACTCCCCAGTTTAAAATACAAGCTCTGTGAAGGCTAAAGAAGGAGGTCTTCAGATCCTGACGACGTGACGTGATCAACCGACTGATTCAAAGTTTCCATGACGGTGATCAACTGGTCACGACAGAAGGAACTGAAACTGACTGTTAATCTGATGAAAATCTTTACATTCAGATTGTTTCAATCATTTAGTTTTTATCTTTATTTAGACCAAACCTTTGAAAAATGATTGATTTCAGGAGTCTGGTAAAAACAGTTCAGGGTTTGATAAAGCATCACAAGTTACCCCGACGATAACAAACATTATACACTTCTCTGCTGCTAAGTGCTGCTTTCTTATTTCCCTCATCCCCAAACAGATCAATAATAGAAACACTCTACTCGCTACTCCTCGTATCCGATTTTACCCAAAGTTCAATTAAGTTATATTTCTACACTTGGTTGGAAAGACCTCTGCAGCGCCGACAGAGAAGAGATATTTGAGTCGTGCTAACAAGAGAAAGTTGCTGCGACAGGTTTTGAAAAGAGCATTTTGATATCCGGACAGGGCCGCTGGCAGTAATTTTGAACAGGGGGTGCTGTGAAAAAAAATGTTTTGTTTGTTTGTTTGGACAAAAAACCTATGAGCCTATAGGCCTATTTAAAATACATTAAAACAAATAGATTGAGATTCACTACTTTATTGTCATATACACTTCAGTGCAAGCAGCCAGGGTCTGTAACTCACAGGCATCATCAGTCCTTAGAGGAATATATACGCGCTATTAATTAAACTACACAATAACAATGCAATAGATTTGGTCAGCTGGCATGAACCTGAGTCACTGCACCATCTACGTTTATGTCACACGCCACTCTATTAGCTCCAAAATCCTTTTACGCACACCACAAGGAAATAATCTCTGACTATTTAAGCACGTTATTGAACAGTTCTCCACATCCATTACGCACAGAACACACGGTCAAAATAACACTCTCCATCCCCACCACCTTGCAAAAAAACATAAGTGTGACGTTAAACTGCATGAATAGATATGAAGACCATGCTCTTACTTTGAGCAGCAGGCAGGGTGCCCTGGTTACAGGTGTTCAAATGTCGAGGTGCGCTCTGGGGTCGTGGAGATAAAGTCTCTCACGAGGGGATGAATGTCCAGGGAGTTCAGAGTGTCTGTGTGGGCATGCATGAGCGAAAGGTGTGTGCGTCTTTTCTGGGTCATGGTGCTGAGTCTTCAAAAGACGCAAGGCTGAGAAAGTGCGCGATGAGTCCACAGAGATGGGCACAGACATTACTCGATCAGTTTTTCTGTCTCTGAAAACATGGCTCTTGTTTGTGACTGGAGCTTTGTCAAACATGATGCTAAATCTTAGACTATGTAAATTTACTAGCCTACTGCTGCCATGGATGTATGCTGCATGGAGCGAGCGGGAAACCTCTTAACTAGGTGACCACTAGCCTGCCTGACGTTGACAACGTAACCTCTGTGTGTTGATTAGGCCTAAAAATAATTAAATTAAAATCCAAAATACACGTAATAGCCCATGTGTGTCAAAATCATTTCCCAAAATATTCATAAGGAATTTATAAATTGGGCAAAATATTTTTAATACAGTTTTTAAAATCTCCCTCTCACCACACCCCCACTTCCCGCGGCCATGTATCCGGATTTATTCCTTTAAAAAATGTGAAGAAAGTGTCAGAGTCTGTAGAACCTGTGCGGCTATTAAAATGTGATTATTTTAAGACGTAGTGACGGTCAATCAAACATCTCGATGGATGCGCCCACTGAGTTTTCTAGCTTATTTCCTCAATGAGTTAGCATCAGCATCATGAACTCATTAGTCACAACAGTAAATCAGTTTTAATACGTGAACAGGGAAGTATCTGATTAATGATTGTATCAGTTTTTAATACGTACTATTGTGTTGAGTCAATGTTTGATCACCATTTATTGGGTATAAGGGTGAGGTCATCCACATGGATTATTTTTTCTTCTTTGTAGTGTGGTCAAAGTGAGTTAGTTCATTAGTCAGCAGGTCAAGGATATGACCTGGTAGCTTCAGGGTGCTGACTTATTAAAAGAACTTCTCATCCATGGGTCGCAGTTAAGTCCCCCACGCACAGAGGCTTTAGTCCTCCAAGTGAGCAGCCCGGGTTCGAGTCCAACCTGGGGCTCCTTTTCTGAATGTCTCTCTTCCTGATTTCCTACTCTATCCACTGTCCTCCAAAACTGGCAAAAATCTTTAATAAGAGTAAAGAAAACGTATCTTTTCAAAGTTAACACCTGTGAAATGTTGATTTGATGTCGCCGTTTTGTAAACATTTCTGTTCAATTTGTGATTAGTTTGAACTTCCAAACAGCAGACCTAAGCTGAGGAACGAGCAGGAGGTTATTTATAGAAGAGAGTAAAAACACAGCTTTAAATTGTTATCTGCTCACCCAGCAGCAAGATGGTCATGTGGGGCCGTTACAAAATCAACTGTAGTGGGATCTTTGCTTTTATTGAGTTACGCACGGTATCTGTGAGACGTAATGAATGGGCAGGAGAGAATGACATATTTGAGTACTCTGGGTGTTTTCTTTGTTTATCAGACACATAAAACATGTTAGTGTGTTCAGGACAACATTTACATCCTGTAAATACTTACAGTGCATCTGGAAAGTATTCACAGCGCTCCACTTTTTCCACATTTTATGTTACAGCCTTATTCCAAAATGGATTCAATTCATCTTTTTCCTCAAAATTCTACACACAATATCCCATAATGACAAAGTGAAAAAAGTTTGTTTCTCTTAACTGACATTAATAAATCTTTTGCTCCTCTTCCTCAGAAAACGACCTCTGTCCCCACCCTCAAAGTCTTCTGGGAAAGGTCCAGTGGTGCCATTGGGCAAGCCGGCCGCTGCAGGCTCTGCTCCAGTTGCTGGCTCAGGCTCTGGTTCAGGCTCAGGCTCTAACAAACCCAGCAACACACTGTCCCGCCGTGAGGAGCTGCTGAAGCAGCTGAAGGCCGTGGAGGATGCTATCGCTCGAAAACGCGCAAAGATCCCCTCCAAATAAACAAGAGCCCCACGTCGTCTGTTAGCCTGCCTGAGTGAGGCCCCGCGAGGCGGAGAAACAATGAGGGTCATGGGATGACTTTTCTCCTGCCTTAAGTGGATGTATTAAAATGTTGTGTGGTTCATGTATAGAGGCTATTGTGTAAGGGAGCAGGAAAAGGCCACTCAACATCCATCCTTTGCTTGAGGTTCGACTCTGCTCCATTCCAGAGAGTTTCTCACTCCCATGTGCTCGTTTTTAGATCCCGTTAAAAGTCTCCGAATGTCTCAGCTGCAGTTTACCTCGTCAATGAGCAACAGGAGGAAACATTTGGGCATGTGGTCAGGGAGGGATGTCTCAGGAATGGCATGTCGACGTTACAGAAACAGAAGTATATTAAAGGTGCCCTTGTTCACTTGCTCCACACTGTTCATTCAAAAGGAAGCACCTTCTCATGTTGTGTAACACATTACAGACGTATACACCGTGAGTATCCTACATCTGCCTTTCTCTGGCCCCTTCTATCGTCTTTGTACTCCCACGCGTTTTCTTTCGGTTTCCTCCATGTGGAGTCAGCTCTACAGGTTACAGACAGCCTTCACGATGCTTATTTGTATAAATCCACAAATTCTTGAGCATTCATATTCAGCCCCTTTAAGTCAACATGAACCTGTGTTCACAGCAGACTCATCTTCAAACAATGACTTGTCTGCGTTCGGTGTTAAGGGCAGTGTTCACTGTCACACTTTGTACAAAAATAGCAAATCATCAGATTCTTTCAAGTGTAAGATTATAGACAACAGTGATGTGAAGTATTGCTTCTTCTTTCTTTTCTTTTTTTAATCTACAGCATTTTGTTTTCTTCTAAGCTCTTCTCAAGTGATCAACTGATGTTTTATTTGTGTGATATTTTTAGTTCGAGGAGTACGAGAGATTGAACGGGGACATTTAGACACAAGATTTGTCTTGCTTTTGTGACAAAAGCCTTCTAAATAAACTATTTTGATAAAGAGAAGTTGAGTAACTTGTATTTTCTCTACTCTCACTAGAAACTTGATGAGCCACTGTTTATAACTTCTTCAATTTGACTGAAAAATTAATCACAGTAATATGGTGAGCGTCAGCAGCTGCAGAGCAAGATTTTGAAATTAAGGACGCCCCGCCGTCTTATAAATAGGAGGTGTGGAAACATTTTGGCTTCTCCAAGAAAACTGTGTGCAAGTATTGCAAGACGACAGGGAACTACACAAATAGCACGACAAACATGATGCAACATTTAATCGACCCCACAATGAGAAGCTCCAATCACCTCCCCTTGTTGAGAGAAAAAAAACATTAAAAGGCCAAACCACTCTGACAAGCGGGTTAGCAGCCCCTAAAGGAATCTGTTTCAGTCACAAGTTGTCTACAGTCTCATTTTGTAAACTAAATCGTGAGAGAATCGTATCATCAGTTTAATGAATCGTTACATCCCTACTAACGATATCGATGTTTCTTCAGCTTCAAGCTCAAATAAAGAAAGGAATAAATACAGATTAGTTGTGCTTACTACAGCTGAAAATGTTTCTCAATAATCGAGTTTTAAACATTTTAAACAGAAGAAGAGGTAAAAGACGCTAATCTGCTGTATGGGACTAATGATGAACAAGTGATTTCTAGAAGCTCAACATTTTCATCTTTTTAAAGCCATAAGAATGTGAGTTACATTTGAAGCCAAAACAGGAAACTTTTTTTGTTTGACTCTGGAGCACTAGTACACTCTGTCATGTGGTCATTCAATCCTAAATGTCATTCAAATGTGTGGTTTCGTTTTATTCAAAGTTTAGTCTGTCATTCAATTCCAAAGAATATATCTAAATAATGTGTTTTGTTTTCCCCAAGCAGAAAGTTTGAGCATTACTGGGAGAGCGAGCATACCCTCCTCGCTGAAGTCATTTGTGTATCCGTGGGAACACATTTACTTTACTGGCACGTAAATAGATGGGATATTTGGGACAGATTTCCTGAAGTTTCCATGTGTCATAGGTATTGTTAAATAGTCGGAATTAGGGTAATACAGAAGAAAAGGTGATTCATTCTCAACTTGTCTTAAATTGCAGAAGGTTTTATTTTCCACTTTTATTTGGAAACACATAAATAGATGAATAGCATTGTTTACCCTTTCTATCTGCACTAATCATATCTACAGTATGTTAACTCATGACATTTAAGTATCTAAAATGTGTTACATTCCTCAATGAGAAGATGTATTATTACAGTATCCACTGGAAAGTACAAACAAAAGGAACGTGTTCAATTAATATACAAAGAAAGTCACTAGCAGCAGCAAACATAGCCCAAGTCTTTTTGACAAAACTCCTGCCTCCGACAAAGCAAATAGCCAATCAATGTTAAGGATTTTAGGGTGGCCACTTGGGGTGCCCAAACTGATTTCCGGGGAGGCCATGGCCACCCCTGGGCATCCCCTGGATTGCACCTGCAATTGACACAAAAAGTTGTCCACCTCAATGATTCTAAAAAAATAAACTTTTATTCCCCATAGCTGTGCTGCTTATCTAAACAGCACAGTGTCACTTACCTCATA
This sequence comes from Tautogolabrus adspersus, assembly GCA_020745685.1. NCBI lineage: Eukaryota > Metazoa > Chordata > Actinopteri > Labriformes > Labridae > Tautogolabrus > Tautogolabrus adspersus. The sequence goes on from CM036539.1 coordinate 11,708,723, forward strand.
GAGTTACAAGTACATGAAATACCAAAGATCACATACAGCCACTTGTATGTGTGTGTTTTTGTTTGTTTTTTGTGCGCACTGATGCTCTTTTACACTACTGAAGTTCCTAACGGATAAATAAAGTTATTTGAAGTTTATCTTTGATCGTTAAAACTTTTTGACTAAAGACCCTGATCCCAGCAGTCCCAGCTGAACCTGCAAAGTTTCCCTATACTCAATAAATAAATTCATCAAGAGAAAATGCCAGATATTTAATATTCAGGTGAGTGTTTATACAGTGGTACAGTCTAAATTTCCCCCCTTCTTAAAGTGTGTTTGTTTGTTAAATGAACACAAGACATTGGCCAATCTGCAACTGATGTAACGTGTGCCAACGTCAGTATCTGTTGTGTCACATCCATTTAATGCTGGCAAGCTAGTATGTCAAGCTGCTGTCTCAGGGAAAAGGTTATTCATTGGCAGAAATGTCGTAATGACAAAGGAAACCAGAAGGACAAACCGATTATTGTCATGGTCAAAAATGAAAGAAACCGTTTGCAGTGTGCGAGTCTTACATCTGCAGTCCAGTTTCCCTCGCTCTGTTCCGCTTCATACATCTTTTCCATTCTTTTCATTATACTTTGTCTGACTTGTGTGAAATTCACTCATAAATATCTCAATGTATTGTCTTTTCTGTTTATTGTTGACTCAGGTTGACGTTGGTTTGAGTGTTGTTAAAGTGGTGCACAATGATGAGAAAAAGAAAAAAAAGTATCCCCAATAACAGATAATGTATTTTAAAATGTGGGGCAGTACTAGTTAAATGTCATCCAAAAAATAAATGTGCAAATCAAGTATGGATTTTTAAAAAACTTGCCTGTGGTACAGTAATGAAGTATTTGCACTTTATGACTTCCCTCTTCTGAAATGCAAGATGCTTTTGTTTACTTCTGCAGAGCTTCACACTGTAGAACACACTCAAAGGGACTGACCAGGGAAAGTTACGTGTAAATGCCCCGAAACATGCTGATGTTGATAAGAGGACAGTCCCCTCTCTTGATAGATGAACACTCGTATTAACGAAATGTCCCGCTGCACTACACTGTGTTGTGTTCACAAAGTAACTGATTCAACAATAGAACAACACAGCAGTTCCTCACAGCTCTATGAACCTCTTTAATCTGGAAAACTGGAGTTTTTGCTGGTTGCGATCAGTAAGAAGGTAAGAGGAAGAACAGCAGGGGCTAAAAATGTAATTGTGTCTCTCTTACGGGCTGCAGCACTGATTGAATTTAAGACTTATTTTACCGTTAAGGTCTCAATTGATAACAATTATGGACGCAGGGGATGTTCACCTCTGCTTCTATGAATACAGTTAAGAATCTGATGCATTATGCAAACTATGAAGTCATAAACTCTGCAGCTTTGTCTTCAAGTCAGGGCCAAATAGGCCATTTTCAAAATATTGCTTCTTGTTTTCCTGTTGATCCTTTTGTTTGTTGACTGCAGGATTACAGAAAAAGTATCGTTTCAATTTGATAAAACTTAGTGGGAGGTTGTGACATGGACCAATGAAGAAAAAACCTTTAGCATTATGGAAAGATTGTTAACAACACATTTCCAGACTAAATTGTAAAACCAAATTTTCATTCATTCATCTTTACAGTGCAAATATTTCCTGTATACTATAAACAGCAGACTTTAGACTTTATTGTCCCCATGGGGAAATTCCTTTTCCCATTTCTTTCCAACAGACATCTCCCACCAAAGAGCAGTACACGCACAAACCAGTGTATAGAAAAAAACTGAGTTAAACAACAATCAAAAGCTCCCACTCTGGCCTGTTCAACGAGGTCTTTTGTTCGGGCAGCAGGGATCAGGCGAGCCCTTCTGCCCCTCAGTGGTCTGTACCTCTGTCCTGAGGGAAGTGGGGTGAGGTGGGTATTCAGTGGATGTGTCACAAGAACTACTTCATCATTTTTATTGAGTAGAGGCTGTTTTTACCAAATAAAGGTCAATACGGATACCCATGTTTTACCTCTGTTTGAGTCACCACCCACTCCTGAAGAGAAAGTGTTTTAGTCTCTTAAGTTTCTAAATTCCTCACTTATAAACAAACTTTGTCTGCTATATGTTGCTCATCAGCTAGTGTACAATTATTTATATGAGCAGTCACTTTTCTGCTTTATTAGATTAACCGAAACAATAACACTGTACCCTGAAAACAAAACAGTGAGGTGCAAGCTGCTCGAAAGGTCTGCTGGAACTAAATAAAATCGTTCTAGTGTCGCAAAACCAGCACAAGTTACCCACAGCATCATGGGTGTATGTTTGTGTTGGTTCAACACTGTACCTGTTACAGTTAACACCTTCTCCTTGATCTATGTTCAGACAAACACTGAACACACCTTTAGTCGAAAAAATTAATGTTCAAAATTAAATCATATTCTTACATAAAGTCATCCTGCTAGTTGGAGACAAGGAGAGTGTGTGTTCCATGCGTGTGTGTGTGTGTGTGTGTGTGTGTGTGTGTGTGTGTGTGTGTGTGTGTGTGTGTGTTACACATTGAACATACTGTGAGGGTCTTTTCATGTTGTGTTGAACTTGGAGACCCCTACTAACAAAGCAGTCCGCTGGTAATCATCTTTTCTGACACGGGCCAGGTGGCAGAGGTAAGAATCTAAACGTATTTAGTGACTTACAGAAATAGTCTTATTTTTGTTTGCTTCTGTCGGTCATAAGGAGACATCAACAATAATGTCAGTCTGTGACATAACCTGCTACAAACTCCTCACATCAGCTTTAAGGTTGGACTTGTTGGCAGATGGCTGACAATAAACTGTTGAAACATTCACTGAGACTTATCACATGCCTTATTCAAAGATGACAGTGAAGACTTTCTTATGTCTCAGTGACACTGCGCTGCAATCACAAAGGTTTGCTAAAAATAGCTGCCACCTAATCTCCTCAGAGCAGACTTGGCAGTTTAACAGGGCCAGCTGCACAATGATCTTTGGGAAATTCTCCTGGCAGAAAAGCTGTGACAGATTAAAGGAAAAATACTAACAATTGAGTCTATTTTTGGCTCTGAGCCCTCGGGATTTACAACAAGTCTGATAATGCTCCACTGATCTGATTCCTGTAAAACAAAAGCGTTGACACACTTGTCTTGCTTATATTTTCTTTAAAGAGAGAAATTGTCTGTTCCGCTTAAACAGATTTTTCTTTTAATTGAGTCATTATACTCCATTTTTATAGTTCTTATTTGTGTATCAAAAGGCTCATGGTCTCATAAGTTGAAACTGTGTTATTAATAGAAGATCATGCTTAGTGAAAAAAAAAAGTTCTAAACTTGAGATCTTTGGAATAAATGAATAAAAGGCCAAATCTCTTGATGTGTTTTAAAACAAAGTGAATTCTTCTGTATGCATGTGTGTTCTAAAACGAAACAACCATTTTCTTTCATTTACTATTTTTAAGAAAACTGAATAAATCAACGTACATGTTGCTGGGGATCGAACCCTTGGCCTTCCAGTTGAGAGACAACTGACACTGATCCACAGCTCGTTTGACATATCAAACCGGTAAAAAAACAAAAAACATGTCTTATTCACACATTTACAATTTGATGTGTACATCAAGTAATGAATAATAAATGATTACATGAATATCTAAAAATAGCAATAAGCTCATCCCCCCAAAAATGTATACATTTAAAATATTTGTTCCTTTGTCATTAACCACCAAACTAGACAGACATGCCCAATTCTGAGAGCATTAGATGGACTCCTGTCGCTGGAGAAGATTCACTTCCACCACTACACTGCCGCTCCCACCCTCTACCCTCCACCTTCAACAAATCCCTAACAACTCAACTCCTCTACATCGCCTACAACCACTGACAAACTGTTCTCTAACTCCTTCTCTTGAACTGTTCTAACTCTTCTTTGCATTGTTTTCATTGATTGTTGTTCTTTGTTAAGCATCTTTGAGTATTCAGAAAAATGTTATTGTTCTACTGAAGGCTATTACTGAATGCCTTAACCAGACAACCCCCTACAGGACTTTAATAGTATTTACTCTTTGCGCAAAACCAGCACACAATACCAGGGACCCCCTCTCAATCAATCGACCAATCAATCAATCAATCAATCAATCAATCGATCAATCAATTGTTAAGACTTTATTTGCTTAGGACTTTCGATAGCCTACTCATAGTGATGAATGTATCATTGGCTTTGTGATAAGAGAAACGTTTAGTAATGGCAGCCTTCAATAAAATAAAAAATAGGAACTGGGGGAATGCTGTAAATGTCATCAGTTTACAATGAGGAAACACCGAAGTAACAGGGTATATCCCTTACCGACGAGTTGACATAGCCTACATCTATGGAGTAAATATTCAACTCAACTAAAAGCCAGGTTCAAAATTAATTCTCTGACATCAAGAACGATGTTTTATTTTTAACTCACACATAGCCTACAAAACACACACGCACATGCATGCACGCAAAGGGACATTCATATCAGTATATAATGACCTGACGTCGTGAAATATATTCACTTTCTTATATAGAAATATTATGTAACATAAACTTATCCAGCTCTCTAAAGTGATGAAATTCATCTCATATAAAGGGAGGTGCTCTCACAGAAACATATGCACATTTATAGCGTCTAACTTTTAAGGTTGTTATGGCTACTGTGGGTTTTTTTTAATCATCAGCTTGATTACTGGTAAATCATTAGGCTAACAAATTCCTCTCCTGCAATGAAGAATAAAAGTCAAAGCATCATTGTTGACCAACACTTTAGTTACAGGGAAGCATGACTGACTTTAAAACGGATAAGCTCCGTGATGGCTATTACCGATCTGTTAATTAAATAACCAAAAAAAACTATTTTTTTTTAATTGTGTAGGCTATTTTTGCTGCCTGTTGTTGGTGTAGACAGAGTATAGACTGTGAGCTGTCTCCAGTTTGATAATCAATTATTTTGCCTAACTGCACACCAGTGTGTGCGTTTGTTTGTGTGTGTAGAAAATGCCTCGGCTGAGCAGCTCTGATGCATTCCTATGACAGCACACGTGGGCCCTCACACCTGCCTGCCTACCTATGAGGCAAAGAGGAAGCGTTTCCATTTCCTCGTGCCGCCGGATTTTCCCACAAACACGCCTGAATATAAATCGGCGTGTGAGCATGATGGACAACCAAAGCAAAGCAGATCCTCTCGATAGAAGTCTTTAGCGAAAGAAAAAAGAAACAGAGAAATGGACGTCAATCAGGTAAGTGAAACAGTCAGACAGAAATGACAAGCTGCATGCTCTCTTCACCTTCCATCACTCCATCTGACTCTCTGCTCCTCCCCAGATTCTCATCTTTGGACTGTTAATCGTGCCCGTGTTTACCTCCCGATGCTTCAATGAGAGCGAACTGGAAGAGGAATCATACAGGAGACTGAGGAAAACCTTCCAGCAGCCTTTGAAGCCATCAGACACGGCGTCAACGACGGAAACACCTGCCTCCTGTCCTGTTGAGCTGTACCTTCATAATCCGCCTCAACATTTAAGCGGAAGGTCCCTGTCCCCCTGGAGACTAGTGTAAGTTAAACCGTCCTTTACACTATAGAGGTTTAATTATTTAATGAGAAACTCATCTAAAAGTGAATTTACCGGATGAAATCCCTCCTTTTGAAAACTGGGCTCAAGTAACCTTTAATAATGTATCTGCTGTTATCCGTAACATCACACCCGCTGCTACACGGATGAATTAAACTAGCCTAATCCAAAAATACTCAAATATTTCATGTAAACATTAGAAAAAGGTGAAATGATAATCTATACTTGCACAGTCTGCTTATATCTATGTTGACTTTGAGTCTGCATAAATCTTTATGTCAGTAATTGGCTGTGAGTTTTGCACCAGGCTTTGAGCGCCGATGACGCGCAACACCTCGACTCCAGAGAGGGCAAGCACTCTGCACACATCACTGTAAAAGTGCACATCCGCTAGCAAATAGGTGATCATTTAGCTGTGTGAAAAGGGTTTAATAGATGTGATGACTTGTTTTTACATAGAACTAATAGGTAGACTACAACACGTTTTAGAACTGCCCCAGTGAACAGCTGACAGCTTGAATAGCTGAAAGATAAACACAAATGCCACTCAGTCAAAGTAGATCGACTTGAAGTGCTTGTATTCACCACTGACAGGTGTTTTTCTTTTTAAAGTCAGACCTTTTGGTCCGAGAATGAAACCTCTTTTCAAAAAAATCAGAAACAGAGCTGTTACATTGCTCTCTGCAAAGCCCAAAAATATGTTTTATTTGTTGACATTTTAACAGCAGTCGACCTGCATCATGGGAGATGATGGTGTGCTGCTGTCTTGAGTTGTTCTTTTAATGTTATCGTGCATTAAACAAATATTTGACACATTTAACATCTACAAATAACTCTTAATAGTTTAATAATAGTTTATAGTTTTAGAAAACAGTTATCAGTTATGATTCCAGCAAAGCACGATTGTATTAGATGTCAAAAATCTCAGAACACCTCCATTCCTTAATTTGATAATCTGCTCTTTTTTTCTCTCCAGAAAGCGAGAAAACAACGATCTCTTTCCTTCCACTTACTACGAGGCTGAGTGTCTGTGCACAGGATGCATCTTGATCAATACCAACCCGACCGCAGAGAAGAGACTAGTAATGACTGATGACTACAACTCATTCCCCTTGGTGGAGAGCAGGATATTTCTGAAGAAGGAGCTTTGCCCAGATAATCAGACATACTCTTTAAAGCCTGTTCATGTGGAAGTGGCTGTGGGCTGTACCTGTCTCAGACCCAATCTGTCATAGTGACACCCTACAGGATTTAAGGATGTGTTTGTTTTAAAATGCAACACGAGTCTAGCTCAGGGTGTGTCACAGTGTGATAAGTGAGCAGGCAAAGTCAGCGGACGATTGGCTGGAACTCAAACCACAGAATGCACTACTGAGATCATTAATAAGGCTTCACAAGTCGAGGTCACATCTGCCTGTTTTTATAGGCCAATTTATTGTCAGATCATCATATGATTATCTATATTGTGTTATTTAGGTATTTATAGGCCCTGAGTGCTTTTTATCAGGACGTTGTTACAGCTCTGCATAGTGCAGCTCATGTAAATGGGTATTTTACTCGTTGTTTATATATATTGATGGCCTTGTCATCGCTGAGAATAGCTATTGTATAGTTTTAAGAAGTAATAATTTAACTGCTAATAATATTTTATAAATTATCTATTTATTCAGTTTGTTTTGCATCTGGAAAGAATTCTAAGATGAAGAAGACTTGGTATTTATGTATGTGTGATATTTTGTGGGTCCTCTCAGTAGGACTTAATAAGTCTTACAGAAACTCAAGAGTTCACCTTCATGGAAACAAAATAAAGAAATGATTTTAAACATTCTCAGTGTCTTTCTGACTTTTCTTTTAATAATGCTGGAAAACAATGGTTCACTAACATCAGTAGGTTTTGGTTTATTGGATCATTTTCTCTTTAGTTAACTTGCATTCTGTGAAATCTCCCTTTAGTTTTGAAACCCTCTTTTGAAGCCTTGAGTTTGCAGTTTGAATGCCGACGTGGATTTTTGGGAGCTGAAGTGACCACATAGTACATTAAGATGGATATCAGCACTGTTAAAAGCTGCCATGTTTATGTTTTTATTTGTTCAGAATAAGTGTTACTGTACCATAGCCGTTTAGTTTAAACCTGGCTGATGCAAACCGAGTAAACAAACCTCACATTGTATTGTGTTTTCCCACTTGTATTTATTAACCAGCTTAGGAAGTTCCCTGAGAGACAAAATCGGACTCCCCACAGACTAAAGCGAAAGAGAAAAGTTGTCCTCCATCACTTATATCACATTCACTTGTCCATGTTGTTCCATTCAAAACCAGCTAAGCTTTGTGTGCTGGTTAAATAGAGGAAGTAGTTGTTGCTGCTGAGCTGAGTGAGAGTGACATCAACTGACTAACAATTCATCACATGGATAGCAATCACGTGAAGAACAGCAAATCCACTAAAACATAGGAGTAAAGTGATGGGACATGTCATCAATATCATCTCTCCAAGGCAGGCATCCATAAAAAAAAAAAGAATACATACAAGTTAAACCTCCATATTAACCATAAAGTATGATTTGATTTTTTATAACAACGAAATGGAGCATGCTTTGTGTTAGTTTTTAAACCACAATGTGGGGCGCGTTGTATGGCAATAAAGGCATAAAAAGCCCCCAAAACACAATGAGTATGTCACTCTTACTACACAATGATGTAAAGATTAATATACTAAGGATAAAGAATGACAAAAAAACATGAAAATAATCTGCAGAAGCAAAATCCAGCCTGCTAAAAATAACTTGAACACTATAAAACAGAGAAACAACAAAGCACTAAATGTGTGACACACATGGCACGGTTATGTAATGGCTTTAAATGCTTCACACTTAATTGACATAGCAGTGTTAACATGATTAATTAAACTTGAACTACTTGTAAAGTGGAATTTCCTAAACTGAAGCACCCTTAATCTGTGAGTTCACATAATGTCATGATTTGGTCTGTTTTAGTTTGTAGTTCAGAGTTTAGATTTCTTTATATGGTCTTAGTTCTCATCCTTCCCTGGTGTTGTTTCCCTTGTGTTTCTTTAAAGGAATGTTCCTAGTGTTTGCTTAGTGGTTCGTGTTTTATGGTGTAATTTCTTATCCGTGTGTTCTAGTTGCATTCTTGAGTTTCTGTGTCTTCAGTGTTTCATGATTTAGTTTGTAGTCTCCTCAGTGTTTCTTGTATGTTACTCCTGCCTGTTTCCCTCTTGTCTTGATTGCCCTGATTGTCCTCACCTGTGTTTGATTACCCTTGTCTATTTAGTCTCTGTGTTCCTTCCCTCGTGTCGTCAGTTCATTGTTGTATCTCAGTGTGTCAGTTATCAGTCTCCCTCGATGTTTTTTACCCTCAGTGGTTTTTTCAGTTTGAAGAGTTTTCTTAGTAGTTGGTTTTGCCTTGTGCCTTTTTTAGTTAAAATAAATCATTTTTGAGTTCAACTGCATTTGGGTCCAGTTCCGTGTTTCCAACTCCTGACACATAACAGGACATTCTGTTCAACACATGCAAGTGGACCCAACCATGAACTGAGCCGACTGGAGCCCTGTTAAGTTGTCCTAATACGCATGTATTACACATTGGATGTCTAAATTGTATGCTCATTTCTATTTCTATTTCAATGGGTCTATGAGTCCCAGAACACCAAGGAGTTCTTGGCCCTTCTTCTTTGCCTTCCAAAGAAAAAAAAAAACTAATGTCACTTAACGTAAAAAAATATATATATATTTTGAAATTAGTTCAGATCTGCTTTCTGAGAATCCCTTTTTACAGAATAACTTCAAAATAGTTAAGGTAGAAAGGGAAAAAAGAAAAAAGTGGGAAAAAAGGGAAAAAGTGGAGAGCAGACAGGAAAAGGAGAAACCTGGACACTTCTATTTAATTTTCTGGATGCCCTTGATGTTTTGCCGTCCGGTTACTTGTTATATTTTCTTCTTTTTTTTAAAATTCAAATCTATTTTTAACATCCTAAAATCACCCCTCGCTGACAACATGACAACGTTGCCCACTGTCTTTCCAAAAGTATGGAATTGGATGACACAACAGTGCCCTCTGCTGTCTGAAATGTATCTCTATCTAACTCAACATGCATGTCTCACTTGTATAGAAAAAAGTCAGAGATGGATTGAAATGTCTGCATCAATCATGTTTGTCTGTTCGGTCCAACTATGAGTCAAATAGAATATTCTTCATGAAGTGTTCATGAACATTTCTCCATTTTCTCGTCTTCCTTACTTGAGAAACTCCTAAACCTGTTAAAAGTCCTCCTCACTACTCCTAACAGTTTAACACCTTAGGAGCTCTCTTAAGGGCTAAGATGCTTGTGAATAACTTTTGTCTTTACAAGGATCTAGTCTTAACTTTAAGGGGAAATCCTTAGAAAATGTCCTGATTCTAAGAATTTTCTAAGAATTTTGTCAATAGGAGCAACTCTTAGGAGGCTTCGTGAATATGGCCCCTGGTTTTGTGCCACCGACACTCTTAAGGTCTGCCAACTTCACAAAAGGGAATCCTACAGAGATAGTATTTTTGTCACTGTGTAAGATTTTATTTGACACCAGAAACACCCATTACGGTATACTTACCTCAAAGCCAACACACTCCATTGAAAATCAGAGTAATTTAACTTGCATATCACAGGAGTTTCTTTGTCTACTTCTGTGTGGTTTCTGTGAGGATGTGTTTTCATTTGACTTTGTTGTCCCGAATGGTTCGTTCAGATTACACACTCCAATTTGTGAAACAAAAGCAAACTAATTGATCGAGGCAGCAGTTCATCACAAACTCAAGTTGAGTGATTGAGCTGCTGTTTCTGGTTTCAAGAGACAAATATCTATCTCTGTAGAAATCCTTTCAATTATGGTATCAGACACAAAACAGGCACTTTGACTTGAATTTGCCCACAGGGGTTATATTGCAGCTAGTTCTCTGTTTTGCTGCTGCTATAGCTGAAGCAAATAACTGAAGTAAATACAAAACACCTAAGTATGTAAAAGAAATAATGCAGAGTTTTAAAGTAATACAATTAGTCTTTGATAAAGCAGATTAGGTTACATGACCACGTTTTGACGAGTAGTAGTTGGTAAGCATCTCATTTAAACAATTAACCGTTGCTTGGTTACCTTATTCCAATGAAATACAGTCTATGTGAGTACAGAGCATACTTATGAAGGAACGTACCACTCATTCATTTTACTGCCCAAATTACAAATCAGTCAATGGTTTTAATCTGTTTGTTATTCATAATGCTATCATCCTCCATTGCAGTGAATCCAAGCCTTTTTTTCCTTGTAAACCCCCTTCTTGTATCTAAGAAAAGTTGAGCCCCCCCTCCCCCAGGACCTGCATGAGAAGAGTGATACACTGCTTTCAAATATTAACGTACATTTGAAGTTTTCGTTGTTCAAATCCTAGCAGACTATGCCTACACACTTGTTCTTACCAAAAGACTGTTGTATACATTTCCCAGTTATGTTTTAACATTCATTCTATCAAATATGTGCAAATCTAGTTTTGACAACCTCAGAGCAGACAGCCTCCCCCCCTGATATCGCAGACGACCTCCCCCTTGGGTACTCTACTGTATAATGAAGGATGTGCTGGTCATACAGCAGCCACAGACACCTTTAAATATTAGAAAATGCAGACTTGTACCTAATAAAGACTAGAAAACTCTTCTTTAAAATTGCATCTGCTTTTTTCCTTCAATGGCAGCTTGAATTCACAAACAGGAAATGGATTCAGTCAAACAGGAATGACAGTTAATAGATCTATTTATTACTTATTTTTTTAATCAAAGCTTTTTTGTACAAAGTGGAGACACATTGACGTTTGTTAAAAATGAGTTCAGATTTGGGGTTACAGTGATTTATGAAAATGATCCATTTTTCTCAGACATGTTACTTATGTAGCAAACTTCTTCTGCCGGACAGGTGCAGGCAGCTGAGACATTATCTCCAGCAGGGGGCGTTCCACCACAACCAGAGAGTGGTCCTCCAGTAAAGTCACACACAGGATGTGCTGTGGAAACAAATGAAACCATTAGAGCATCAGTTAATACAATGATGATTGAAATGAACATCTATAAGTGTAGATTTAACACAATGTGACTGGATCAAATTTAAAATGCTAGTTTATTTTTTTCAACACAAGTATCGTTAATGCTGCCCATACTGCTTAACGTGGGATCATTTATCGACGTGTCAATAAAACCAGATTTAGCATCAGAAATCTTTTCTTCTATGCAACACTACAACGGTAGCATATACAGCTAATTTCACTGTACTGCCACCATTTATAGATGCTGCTGTTCAGCCCCAGTGACCGGTACCGACTTAGAGAAAATAAGTAAACAATAGTGAGGTGAAACACCACGTGGATAAAGCTTGTTCCTAAACGAGGATGGACTTTCGGTTGGCTTCCACTCACGGAAGCGGAGTTGGCCTGCTTTCTGTTGAACAGACAGGTGCCAAATACCTGTGGTTAGCACGTGCTGGAGTGCGGTGGCATGCAGTGTAGGTATACGGAAGTAAACATACATATAAGTCCTGCAGTGAGTGTGGTGATGAGCCCTGGAGGAGGGGTCCAGTTTGAATGTTGTGTGTTTACAAGCTGCAACAAACAATGCTACCGACTCTTCCTTTTAACAACATCCCCCACCAATGTACCACCTGTGCATGATATTGAACACGCCTGTTTGCTCTGGGTCAAAGATAAAGTGAAGCTCCACTGTGTTCAGGAAGATGATGGTACCTGAAAATTCTTGCATATCTTAAAGGCATGGCTATGTCGTATCCTCTCTGGCTCAGGAAGACTCCTCAGTGTCATCTGATTGTAGAGGACAGACTTTGCTTCAGGAAGTGGCTGCACATGAAAAAGAACGCACAATTATAAGTATAGTAGCATTTAGAACATCAAGCAGCATTCTGATATTTAATCAGAGCAAGCGTACGCATCCAGGGAACTGATCGATGAGAGCTCACGTACCAGACTTTGATTGACGACGCAGAACATGAACGTGTCGTGCAGGATGATGTGAGCCGGGTTTTTAGGATTGAAGGTGATGTTGGTGATGAGTGTGTCCCTCTCCAACCACAGGGAGTGCAGTCCTTGTTTCTGCAGCTTCCGGCTCCACTCTGTGTACTCCTTCTGCACCAGGGAGTACTCAAAGATCTGCCAACACATACAGCAGAAAACACACACTGTAATCAGATCCAGAGACTATCCATCTCAGAGTGAGCATTAAGAAACGTAAAGGGAAATTCTGTATTTTTGAACTTTGGCCCTACTCCAACTCCAACTGTGACACAGACGTAAAAGCTGCAATGTGATCATTGAGGGTAAATGGACTTAAGTGCTTGAGTAGTCAGAAGACTAGAAAAGTGCTTTTACACCGCATGTCACACCTACCCATTCACACCCATTCACACACTGATGGCAGAGGTTGCTATGTAGGGAAACCATCAGAAGTAACTAATCCCATTCATACACATTCATACGCCGCAGACGAAGCAGCGGGAGCAATTCGGGGTTAAGTGTCTCGCCCAAGGACACATCAGACTTGGGCTGCAGGAGCTGGGGATCAAACCCTCGACCTTCAGGTTGAGAGACGACAACTCTACCTTCTGAGCCACAGCCGGGTGAAGGCACACGATAGCAGTATGTGCACTAGAAGGTTTAAATCGCTCTCCCAAGCCTCCATTGATAAAAACCGTAATTTTAACCTAAGCAGACCAGAGCAGTTACTGGTCTGCTGCTGACTTGATAGCTCACTTTTTGTGTTATTGTGCAACATTTGTCTTGTAATTAGTTTGGATCCAACACAATGTTCATTTAGCACACAATAACACAAGAAAACTAACTAACTAAGGCAGTGGTAGAAAAGCATCTCCCTTATTTGCAAGGGAAGTAAAGGGTGGCTTTGAGAGATCTAGCTCTGTTGGGTTCACTTCATGCAACACGTCAAACAATAATCTGAATCTGTCAGCACTTTCACTTGATTCGTTAGATTTTCTGAGGATGACCTTGCAGCCATGATAGTCTGTTACGAAGCTGATAGCTGAAGTAATCACACAAAAATCCGGAATACTCGAATTCTCCATAAATGTTGTGCTTGTCTTTTCTTTTGAGGCAGAGGATGTGATAAGCAGTCTGAAGTTGTGTGTACCTGCTGGTCGGCATGCGCCACTACCAGGTTGCTTGTCACTGGGTTGATGGCTACGGCGGTGGGGCAGGAGTTGTACACTGGAACTGTACAATGAAGCTGTAAACATAGGAAGACAAAGATAACTTCCTGTTGATGCTTTATCTATATCAATAAAGGAAGAACATTTGAAGTTTAAAATATATACACAGGAAAACATATCTCAGTTCCATCTTACATTTAGCTTTTGAAGGTTGTAGACGTGAACCTCACAGTCTGTGTTTGCTGACGCGAGCCATTTCCCATCTTCACTGGCAAACAGCAGGTGGACCGGCTGTCTGGAGCCTGAAAAGCACACAAAGACTCTTAATACATGGAACAAAACGAAAGATGCAGGATGATGGGTCAGGTAGTGCGTGCTGTATTTACCGTATAACACAAATAGTGTCATTGCTAGTTTTCAATTTAGGTCAGAATAAAACAAGCATCCTAAACTCAGACTCACCTGATTTGGGTTTGAGGGTTTGAAGGTATTTGCATTCCAGTTGGTTTAGGGCGACAACAATGACAGTAGAGTGAGCGGAGGAGGCAAAGAGTTTGGAGGAGTCTGAGGAGAAGCAGAGCTGATGAGCCCAGCGGAGCTCTTTAGGTAATCTGGAGACCTGAAGAGAGGAAGAGGAGGAAGACAAGAGGAATGAGCATCATCGTGCTCCTACATACACAGCCTGTCATGTCAGGGTTAAACAATGGAATACAAATACATCGCCATGCATTACAGATCCAAATGTTGCTTATAGCTGATGCTGTAGTTGCAGATATTTTACACACAGGAGCAGACGAGCGGGCTTACCTTTGTGATACTGATGTTGTTGTACTGTAATCTGTACAGGCGGACACTGGAGACTGTAGAGTAAGCCAGCCAGCCTCCACATGGAGACAAAGCACTGCAGCAGATATGATCCTCCCCCTGCAACAGTCAGTAAACGCCAAGGTTATAATGGTTTGGGATTTTTCATTCATTTTTGCATTTAATGCAGTTATTGTCATCATTTCAAGAAGGCTGATGAGACAACATCACCTGTTGTTGTGTTAAACTTCCAGTTTGGCTACATATCTCAACCTCCATTGATCCAAGACCTTGTTTTAACTTTTTGTCAGTGACTAAAATGTTTGCCTGGAAGCGACTTACAGTACAGGTGTCTAATATATAACCAGATATAGAAGGAAGGCATCAAAACCCACCTTTGTCTTCAGCTGGATCAGTTTCTCTGGCTTCTTCTTCACAGGCAGACTGTCACCAGGCTTTCCTGTTAACACACAGTATCCACTGGAACAATTATTACACTGTAAGTTCCCCTTTAATCTTCTCTATCACTTATGCTCTTCGCAGTATCTTGCACTATAATGTGTGTGTGTCAGTGTGTGTGTGTGTGTGTTGACCTCACCGTGTCCATCGCTCTCCCCGACTCTCCACACTTCTAAGTGGTCGTGGAACTGGAACAGCAGCAGTCCTGCTTTCTTTGCACAGCACACCAGATTTCTCTGTATGGAGTACAGAAAGACTTGAGCTTGTCGCCATAGCAACAACAATGTGTTTTTTCTTTATACCATCAAACGTCAAACTATTAGAAGTGTCTTTTTGGCACTTATCAAAACGTACTGTGATGATTGTTTTTTTCCAGCTAAATATGTACTCACGTGTGGGAATGCTATTTTGCGCAGAGCTGACTCCTGAGTGTTCTTCTCCACCTTGTCCAGCAGGGGTCGCACGACCAGCTGGGTGTCCATACCTGACAGGATAATACACATGAACACTTTATTATCCTCTTGTCATACAACAAATTCACGAGTAGATTTCGATTGATTATTTAAGAAAACAAGTTCTTGTGAATTTGACACTGCCAAAAACATACGATGTCTGTATAATAGAAGCAAGCACTACAGGCTATTTGGAAATTGTAACCTATATCATACTGCCAAGTCACACAAGTGTTTAAGAAAAACGTTTTTGTGAAAACTTTATAAAAACAGTTATACTGAATCTGTGCCAAATACAATGCGACCCATCTCACAGTGCTTGAGACAATAACCATTTTATAACATTCAAAACTAGCTTCTGAAAATAAGAACTGGACAAAAAATAATTTGAAGAGAAAGGATGGAGGGATGTAATATCTCTTGTATTCCATTGATATTTTGTGGTATAAAGCGAGATGATTTGAGGGCTCATTCGCTCTTTCCTACTTGGCTTGATCATCTGGTAACTTCAACACTTCACATTTAATTACACTTGATTTGAACGCTTTGCTTCAAAATGTTCTGTGTTTTTCATACTGTAAGGTTTATACACTTCATGGACACCTGAATTACACTTTAAAAAACAGATATACAATATTTTTCAGTTTATATTCTTTATTATTTTACCTAAATGTGTGCTCTTGGAGGTAGGAGGTCAGCAGTTTGCTTTCATTATTTATACTTTATTTTCTGTTTGTTGATTGTTATGCACTCAATTGTAGACAAAATCCTTGTATATGTATCCTACTAGGCAATAAGTGCTGAGATTCTTATACGTAACTGGCACGTAGTGTTTAAAATTGGAACAGCAGTCCAAATTAGAAACATTGAATAGAGCTGTCTCCCCCCAGCCCCCTCCTCAATAGAGTCGATTTGCATGCAGGTTGCCATGTAGCGGACACTGAAGCTTCAGCATTTAACCAGCTCTGCATCAGTCTTGAAACCTTTCTGTGTTCTAACCTCTCTCCATTTTTCAAAAGCATCTCCAGTATTTAACCTAGTTTTACCACATTTCTGCACATGGAGCTTTTAAAAAAATGCAGAGGCTTTTTAGGTCAGTTAGATTCAATTATATGTGAACCGGTTCATTTGTCCACATCGCTGCAGCACCTGTTGGTTTGATGTTTGCGGGGGCACACCAAGTGGCGTCTAAAACAGCTAAGATGGGATGCCTTAAAAACGCCTACCTTCTCTGGTCAAAACAAATACGGACCATTCCGGAGGAGATTCAAAACTTAGAAGGAGAACATACTGGGTGCTGCATTGTTGCCAGAGAAGTATGTTTCCTTAATGTCTGATGATATAGTAAGGTCATCATATGATTGAATTCAGTAGAGATCTTACATATTTCTCCTTTAAGGTATTTAAAAAAAACAATTGTATATGTAACACTGACCTCCAGAAACCACTGCAGTGTCTGTGTGGACGAGCGCCCTCACATCATGCGAGTGGTTTTTGAAGGTCCTCGTTCTGATCCACTCTTTATCCTGCTGATCCACAGTGGAGGAAAGGAACTGAAACTGGATGACGGTTCCCTCTGATGTCCCCGCTACCAGACTGCTCTCATCCTGTGACATATTCAGAAGATTTCACATCAGTCAGACTCTGTTGAAAGTAAAAAGGCCCTTTTAACCTGTAATTTTTCCAAACTCACCTGTGAGACAGACAGAGCCAGAACATCCCACTTGGTGACAAGGTGAGTTCTGACCAGAGTCCCTGTGAATCCGTCCCAGATCTGGACCTTTCCTGCAGAGTCGCCGCTAATGATGGTGTGGTCAGACAGGAACGCGATGCTCCATACCACCACCTCTTTGCTCTTGGATGCTCCAACACCTCTCTCCACCAGCAGCCTGTGTGTGGCGTGGCCTGAGATCCAATGTAAGGAATACATGTTGATTTAGATTTCAACAGATACCAAACTTAGCTGTCGCTCTTCAATGGGAAGATTTAAATGTGCTAATCTTTTCAGAATTGAGTTGTCTCTAATTACCTGTCTCAACGTTAAAAATTCTGATCATGTCCATCATGCCTGCAGCAATCAGTGTACCAGAGGGATGCCAGGAGAGAGATATAATACGACCTATAAAATGAAATCATACAAAATTAAACACTGACTGTTACAGAGTCACAAGCAGGATCCACCATTACCCACCCATAACAAAGTGCTGTTCACATTTCTTGGAAGAAGGCAAGTTAATAATTACAATTGGGCAAAGTTACAACCACACCAGTTATCCTTTCTGACCATCATACATCACACATGAAGCAGGAGCATGAGTCTTTATTTCTGTAGCAAAAATGTCCTTTACATTTTACTTTTACTTATTTGCCATGAGAAAACTGCTTTATGATAACAACACTATTATACTCTCCATAGTTTGGTTAAAAAAAATAAGATTAATAATTTTGTTTCCCAAATAAGCTTGTTTTCTTACCTTTCTGCCTGTCCAGGTTTCTTTGAAACTGAATTCTCTCCTCCAGTATTTCAAACATCTTCACAGTCCCATCCTCACATCCCACCTGAAACAGAAAATATTGACTTATCAAGCGAAGCTCAAGACTAGATGAGACTAATCTCGGAAATGCTTACCAAGACAATATTAGCCTGGGTGGAATACTTTCAGCACAAGACACAGAATAAATGTTATGTATTCCAGGTGTTGACTTACCGCTAGATGAGTTCCCTGGCTGTTGCTGCTGATGGTCCAGATTGGTCCACCATAGGCCTCCACTGTGTACCGGGGCCTCAGGTTCTCCAGGTCATACTCTGTGATCTCTCCATTCAAACCAGCACTGAACAGACGCTGGCCCACCCAACACAGAGCCTCAATAGCCCTGCCGTCCTGTCCTGGAATGACCTGTGAATCAAAATGTGGAGGTTACCCCTGTTCATCTCATCTCTGGAAAACTGTTGTTTACAACTTCACTGAAAGATTGAGCAGTTTAGGCTCACTATCTCTAACTGCAAAAGGTTATTCAAGGAGGATGCAACTTCAGATGATTGTTATTTTGCAATGCCAACATGGACATGGATCATGTCTTGGGGTTATCTGGACTTCATCTGAGTCCTTACCTTTTCTTGAAAATAGTTGTCAGCAAAGCAGAAGATCTCCAGAGCTCCATCAGCCCGGGCCAGAGCCAGCCGCTCAGTGTGCCTGTTAAACGCCATGGCGCTGATAGCAGAGGGCATGTAGTCGAAGAACCGCACACGGTGCACCTTAAACTCGCCCATTTTGACTAAAAACACAAACAAGGATGTCATTAATGCTGAGATGAGCGGATCAAAATAGTGCCTGAAGTAGGCTACGGATGACCGTTACCCAAATCAAAACTTCACAAGCTTCACACCGTAGAACGCAAAATGTTTTCAATTATAAGTTTAAATACAAAAATAATTACACAGCATATTAAAAATCACATACCTGTTGTTCTGCGAGGTGTGTCTTCACTTTCTTATCTATAAACTCCACACGCTGGAAAACATCAGGAGCCACGTTGGGAACCTATGATCCGGAAATGAATAACACCAACACGCTAAAGTAAACGGAAATACGTCATCAATAAAACAGCACAGGAAATCTTACGCTTACTATTATTTAGGTATGCGGAAGGAAAATATAAAGCCTCATTATGTCATTCCTTTTTTAAATAAAAGTTTTTAAAGAAAAAATATATAATTCTCCCAGTTCTCCAGTTAACAGAGGAGTCCGACCATAGACTGTAAGAGTCTCGACCCCACCCTCTGGTGGCGGTAACGCATCTGAACATTAGTTGCTAACTGCCTTTAATAAAGAAGAAGAAGAAGAAGAAGTATCACGTCACGCACGGGTCACGCACTGCACGCACAGCTGGCGGGAAATACTAACGCAGAGTACACCGTACTAGT
This sequence comes from Tautogolabrus adspersus, assembly GCA_020745685.1. NCBI lineage: Eukaryota > Metazoa > Chordata > Actinopteri > Labriformes > Labridae > Tautogolabrus > Tautogolabrus adspersus. Next base: position 11,728,166 of record CM036539.1, read on the forward strand.
TTGATTATTTGGTCGGACCAGGTTTAAGGTGAATGTTTAAAAGTGATCAGTTTTACGTTTAATTAAATTTTAACTCGACAGAAGATCTTGTGGTCGAACAGGGCGATGGTCCAAATAGTCATAAGGTAAGATAGGTTCACTGACTCTAAAAACATTTCTGATATACTTCTACAGCCTGCTTAATAGATATTTCTGAAAACGTGTGGCGGAACCATAGACTGTAAATATGAACACATGGTGTGTCTCCATCATAATAAAAGGGACAAGAGGACAGGGCTGTGGATGAGATTTGAGTGAAGCGTGTGCATATTAAAACACTGTGTTTTGGCTTTGAATGAGGAATACTGGAGTCTGTTAAAGCTGACATTTTATCTATAATATGCTACTAATGAAAACTTAAAACCTGCCAAATTGAAAAACGTTCCTATTGAGATACACATGTTGTTATTGATAACACAGTGTCCTCTTTAACGAATGATAGCAGTTCACCGTTTAAATGTTTGAGTTGAGTTTGGTGTGGCTCCGTCATCCCCATTTTTGACATTGTTATATCCTGAATCAAGTCTTGTGGACTGACTTGTTTCCATGAGTTGAGGTTATATATCTGTGTACTTGCAGAGGCAGTGTTGACAGCAACAGTCCTCCAGAGTGGCTGCTGGTGGAGCTGCAGGGAGAAATGGTTTCCAGACACAACTCTGGTCTGGCTGGAAATGTGATGGGAGACCTGCTCTACACCAAAGAGGTAAAAAGATGACTAAGAGCTCGCCTATGCTTACTAAAGTCGCCTCTCCACCACAGGAACTTAACCAGAGACTAGAAAAATGGTGTGATTTCTTTGCAGGAATCAGGGTTTGAATTGAGTTCTGGGAACATACATTTAATCTAGAAGGTATCTGCACGAGTGAGGATTACTAAAGTAAAGGAAAAATAACACGCTGAAGTAGCAGACGGAGCAACAGAGTCCTCTATGAGATGCTATGATGAGAATATTTTCCTTTATATCAATGCTACGTGTGGTTTGGCAGACTCACAATGGCAACAAAGGAGCGGAGAACAACATACTGACGAACAGAAAACATTATGCAGCAGTTTAATTACGTACATGTGTATCGTAGCACTCGTTGGCATACAGTCAATGCACTGACTCTAGTCACAGTATATAAACGTCACTCCCCCTTCCAATTGGCTCGAGCTGAATTCTCCGGAGAATATCCTGCTGTGTTCTCAAATCAGCCCACTCGGACTTGCTGCAGAAAAAATACTAGGGGTCAAGCAGGAGGAACTCTGGGAGAAATCTGAGTGAAAAATGTGTCTGTTTGTATTCACACATTCAGCTCCTCTGGCAAATATTAGGAATTTTTCAGGAGTTTTCTACAAGTGTGAAAGCCCTCTAAGAAGCTCTATTTCTCAAACTGGAACTTTCTTCGACCCCACCCCCAATACTTAACCAAGAAAAACTAAAGTCAGGTAATTTTGATGTGCTCTTTTGTTTGTCATAATGATCAATCAAATGTAGAAGTATGTTTTAATAGACTATATTTTCTGTGCTTTTTTTGCACATGCATGAAACACTGTAAGGCTTCAGCAACTCCTGGAGGGAAATGCTAATTTATTTTTTAAATTAACTATGTGGCCAATGACAATAAAGCTACTTTGGTTCTTTGAAAGAAAACAGGCTGTACTTTCAGGTATGTTAATAGACATAAGGTACATGCAGAGTAAATTGGAGAAAGGTAGTTTGGTGACTTTCAAGAGCATGAGATCACAACAGGAAACGATCTGCAGCCATTAAATCATAGATAAAGACACCTGTGTAGAGCGAAGCGGTACTTTGCTCTGGGTCTGAATGATAATTAGTCAAAGTTGTAAAAAAATATGATTGTAATCATTCCTCAGGTGGTCCTCTCTTGTCATACTCCAGTCTCGTCTAACTCAGCTGATTTTCCTCTTTCCTCCACCAGGGGGTGCCAGTGCTCATTGTGGGGCATCATATTCTGTATGGGAAGCAGGTCAAACTGGAGAAACCTTTTGCTGTCCTCACCAAGCATCCTGGGCATTCGCAGGATAGTCTAGGTGGCCATGACAGTGATGATGTCACACAGACACCTATGGAAACAAACCAGCAAGGACCCACCACCACCACTTACTCTGTGTCTGCGCTCATCAAACGGAAGCTGATCTTTAAGACTCGCCCCAAACCCATCATCACCAACGTGCCCAAGAAGGTCTAGCAAAGACTGACATTACCTCGTTAGAAGGCTTTTTAAAGGGTTCATGTCAGTCTTAAAGCTGTTGTAAATGCATCTGCACACTGTCCAGAATCAGGAGCAATATGTGGAACCTGTAAGAAAACTGCACTAAGGGAATAATGCTTTGTGTATCTTTTAAATAAGTCAGAATCATCTCGGGCGGCCACAAGCAAAGGATTCTTTGCCTTTACGCAAAAGTGTCCGAAGGGACCTTGTTTGGATGGAACATTGTCCCTGGATTTAAGATGGCTTAATCTCTTCACAAGAAATGTTCTCAACATATTGGGCTTATAAGATACTGTATATTGGTATCAGCATTTGTGTTACGGATATAAACCTTAACAGAAACTGTACTGCAGTGTTTTGATTGATTAATCAGGACTTTGTCTACCAGAGTGCACTATGCCTCCATAATATTAAGAGAACGGTCTGCTGCACATGTAGCAGAGGATCACAGATAAGCAAAACTTGTTGTCAATGTTTAATAATGTCATATATTCTTTTATTAAAGTAATTTGTGTAAAAAGGCAGCTTTGAGAGTATCTTTTAAAAAGATAGCGACATATCTACGTAAAGAAGGTCAGTTTTCATTCAAGCTAAAAACAAATCAGTTTGGACCACGATCTTGGTCTGTGTTCCCCTCCTCCCCCATTAACATCAGTATGGGATTCAGAAAAAACACAAATCAGTCAGTCTTTGGACTTTTCCTGCTGTACATCCGTGTGATGAATGTGCATAAGGGTGGTGAATAAATGAACAGGGATTTAAGTCGAGCAGTGTTGACCCCCTTCCTTTTGAAAAAGGATTGGACGAACACTTGCAATGGGCTGAGTATTAGTCCATTAGGATTTACATAGAGTAAATATCAACTACGTCCATTAATATTGTAGCTTTGAGATTCAAACTGGTATTCATCTCATCTGGACATGATGTTTACTCAGGTAATGAGAAACCTGCTTATTCCTATACATGCATACGCAATCTTGCCAATTTCCATGTTTGTGATAATCTGTTTGCTGTTGTGTCTTTATTCCTCACTCTCTCAGTCACCATATCCTGTCCTGACAAAAAGTGATCAGAAAGTTTGAGCAACACATTCAGGCTGCTCACTACAAGGATATAATGTTTCTTAACACGAAACCAAGATACTTTACAAATCTGATCCTAACCAACGAACATAGTTCTCTGCATTCGGGCCTTAAAAATGAAGAATTTAAAAGAAGAAGCTCTAAACAGGATCACAGAATTCGGGTGGCTGTGGCTCAGTGGTAGAGTCAGTCAACTCTCAACCGGAAGGTCGGGGGTTCGATCCCCAGCTCCTGCAGACACATGCCCGATGTAGCCTTGGGCAAGACACTTCACTCCATGTTGCTGCCGCTGCTTCGTCAGCGGCTTGTGAATGTGATGATAGGATTAGTAAATACTGATGGACACATCAGTGCAATCAGTGTGTGAACGGCGCTTTGAGAGTAGTCAGAAGACTAGAATAGCACTATACAAGCTCATTTACATTTAAAGTGGTCCATGGTCACAGTCTGAGCACTGCAGTGATTAAGGGACCTACGACCTTAGAATAAAAAAGGTAAAACCTTAAAAAGTGTCCGACGAGAAAATAACTTGTTTTATGATTCTTTGGTACAGGGATTTGTTGGGGATGAGGGTCTGCTTCCCTTTATGTTTCTGTCATTGTTATTTTACAGGAATGTTCATGGTATTTTTCTTGTGCATCACGATCACCTTTTTATTTTAGTTTGAATCTGAATTTTCGACTGTTTACTGTTATAAAAAGTAGAAAGAAAAGAATCATAACAACAGCTGCAGATCAGTTCAGGGCGGCAAATTCATGTACTTTTACCCCCCCCTCCAACATTCAGCATGTAAACATATTGCAAGAATATTTTGGAAGTGTGTGTGTTTGTTTGAAGAGGGCAGGTCCCATGTTAAGGTGTAAAAACGTAAAAAGGCACCCTGTTTTCTGTAAGCCTACTGAAGGGAGCCATTCATTCAGCTGCTGTAAAGCTTCTGTCCCCGGTGCTAAGCGGACACCTCCCGCGAACACGCACGCACCAACACACACACACACACACACACACACACACACACAAAGTGGCTTGCTGGCAACATCATGTAAAGTTATTAGTGACATGGTGTTAAAATCAAAGATCTGTAATTTTTCATCTGTATTTAAACTTAGTGCTGGTTTTGATTTTAATACAGTGGAATGGGTATAGTTTTATAAATTCTCAAACCATTTGAACATAGGCTACTGATCATTTATGCAAAACATGCAAAAACAGGGTCAAGGTTTAAAAATACCAGATTTTTTTTTCCAAATTTACGACATACATGGCGAATTTATCCATCACTTAATCCCTTGGGAATTAAGGAAGACAGCATCATATGTCTACTAAAGCGCTTTTTGACCATATTCACTCATTAGGATGCCTTTTTTCTCATGTGTGTGTCTCTGGTGTCTTCTTAGTCAAATCAAAGACATGGCAAACAGATTAATGCCTCTCGCTTAAAGCTGAGCTCGCTTAGCTCTGTTAGCATGGCTAAGTAAAAGCCACATCAACTCATCCGAGTTGAACTGGTCGGGTTATATTAAGCATTTCATTTTAAAACACTGAATAACCATTTCGCTTTTTGGTTTTGTTTCACATGCAGTACAGTGAAGAAAATGTAAAATCAGAATATTGAGAAAGATAGAATGGGGAAAATGTCACCACAGTCATAAAAATCATGTAGATATATTTCTGTAGTGAATGGGAGGATTGTGTCCAAAACAGGAAGCATTTTTAATGACTTAGGAAAATTCCAGTATTCTGATGCTCGGAGTTAGAAGCAGCTAAAGAAACAAGACCAACCAAGCATAGAAAGACATTTTCATGTTTTTTATTGTATGTGTCCTTTTTTTTACTTTCAAGTTTAAACTTAAACAGTCGTCTTAAATAAAACAATACGAACACAACTTCAATGGCACAATGAGAAATTGTCCACTCGCCAAAGCAAAAAGATCAGTGTAGGCACAGATATTCTAATGTTGACACTGACATACGGTAAATGACCTTTTAAGTCTGAATCTGTCTGATCTGTAATGATACATAATTCTAAAAACACAAAAAAACCACATCTCTTTAGTGTCTCACTTCTTTGGTTTCCAGTCTTTAAACCGTTGTTGATGGAAGGAACAAACAAAGTATATTTGTGATGTAAAAGGACACCAATGTCCAAAATTAAGAGAATAGTGTCCAGTAGTACTTTATTATTACACAAACAATAATTGGCACCTCTACAAGTTAAAAAAGTGACCATATAAAAATCACTGCATTACTGAATGAACCACAACCCAGTGGGTCTGTGTACTGAGAATTGGACCACAATGTAAAACTACAAGTTCCTCAGTTGGAACTGCTCAGCAGCACCAAAAGTATAACTGCATGTCACATGTTCAGAAATGTTCCGATTGTCTGTTCGGGTAAATCACAGCTGCTCCACAAAATACAGCTGGAGCAGATGATTGTGCTGTTCATAGCTGATGCCCAAGCTCTCTCTGTTTTGCTCTGAAGACATCCACACCTAAACATCCGAATGCAAGCTATGTGGAAGGAAAGCTTCTTAAAGTCTCTGTATTTCCTGAATATTGGAACGTTTCAGCAGTAGTTACAATCTGGACGCTTTTAAAGGCTAGGTTCCAATTTGTTTAGTAGTACCAGCTGTAGCTGTGGCTCACAAAGTGTACATGATATTTTGTATACCCAGTGTGTAAAATACAGCCAATGGTAATGCTCAGTTACTTAAAGATTTAGGGCTCAGCTCGTTCATGTCTTTCCGCGAGTTTGCTTAAGGACTCGTATCGCTTTGGTCAATCGTTTTGCAGAATTTCATGAAATGTACGGAGAAATATCTAGAATCATGGACATATACACAAACACTTCTTTTTATTAAATGTCACTCAGCAGAATTTCAAACTTATGTATTTCAATTTGAAGCTGCTTTTGTTACTGTAACACAAAGCCATAAAGTCCACTGGGGTGGTGGTCGAAGACAATGGAAGAGTCTGAAAAACGCAAAACCTTAACCTTAGAGACACAAGTTCAAAATCTGTACCACCCACAAGTTAAGGGTAGATCATTACAGCCAAACAAGTAAATGCCACATCTTTCTTCTTTTATAGTTTCCTTCATGTACTTTATTTTTACCAAAACAATTATCTCTTCTTCTTTTTTTTAAACAGGGAACAAAGCCCTGAAGGCTGCTGGGAACATAATTTGTGCTACCACCATATAACGTGGTTGTGCTGACTGACACGAAAAATAAGCTTTCATGTTGCGGACACAAAATACACTTGAATAACATGAGATTGAAATTTGTGCTGGTTCAAGGATGTAATTGGGAAGAAGCAGTTAGCCCAGACGTGGTTTTGAGAGAAATGCGGCTCGTGGCTCTCGTGTAGTTTCAAAGATGTCTCGTTTCATATTGAACCCTCTGAGTTGGGGTTAAGCCTACACTCGAGAAACACATGGTTTCCTTTAGAATTGTAGGGTTAAGAACTGTGCAGTTGAGTTTGGGACTGTCGGGAAGCTGCGTGCAGTCACTGAAGCTGAGCTAGCTGTCAGTCGGTCAGTAAATCCTTGAAACGTATACTGCTGTTTGCAAAACCACACTGCCTGGCTTTAAAGATGCCACATAGGGGGTCAAAGTTTAAATTTTGTTTTAAGTCATGGTCTAAAAGTAATGCAATAACTACTACAACCCATCATTGTTGAGACACAATTATTTGGCAAAGCAATATCATTGCTTTTCAATTAGTCATTCTTGTGAAAACAATGGCTTTATAATTCTTTAGAAACTCAACCAACACTTTTTATATTGGCAAAAATAACTTGATAACACAGTTTTTTGTTTGTTACAGTAGGAGGAGAGTTTTCCTGAACCCTATTTCTTACACCTGTAGAGGTGTTAGAAAGATCACTCTTCATAACCTTTACAGGGAGGAGAAAATATTACAGAAACCAAGTAACAAATGGATGTATTGTGAGAGACTTGTGAAATCCTTAACCTATTCAATTTGCACTCTGCTACAACCCAGATCAAGAATTTGTTGATGAATTTTGCGGATCTGCATTGCCGTCCATCTTTATTACAAGCATTGAATGCATCACCTGAAAGTCGTTAGCTATGGTCATTATCACGTGTCCAATGACTAAACTCATAATTCACCCAGAACCTTAGTTCTTTCAGTTTTTCTCCTTCAGCCTCTCTTCACTTTTTGTGTCTTTACAGTGTTATGAGGTTGATTCTTAGAGCACCTGGATTTTTACCCTCAAGTTGACACAGCTTCCTCTTGCACATAAGCACCCTTCAGATTTGTATACTGATGCAAAGTCAAGTATTTTAGATGACAAAAGATGATGAAAAGGCATTAGCAAAACTTCTAAGATTTGCTTTACAATCTGTCTGAACATCTTAAAAGACGCTCTCATTCAATTCCATCTTACCTTTACTAAAAAGGAAGGAAATTACAAAACTGATGAATAAGTAAAGAGGACCTTCATGTCTCTCAAAGCATCCAACCGCTAATATCATCACAGTTGTCCAGCTTACCTTTACCCATAAGGTATATAAGCTTTTATCTATACCCATTATTTAACTACTGTTCTTATCAGCACGTCAAGTGTGTGAACACTTTATTAACTGGCTCACTCCTGTTTGGCTTTTCAATATGAAGCACCATTGAACTTGGTTTAAATGGGAGGGCTGAATGGATTGATCCAGTGTTCATGGTTAGTCCCCCAATTGAATTCTATTTTCTCTGCTAGTATTTCAGATTCACATCTTTGTAGCACCAGTGATGAAGATGTGAGCTGATCACTTTAGTAGTTCACAGGGTCAACAGAGACCCTATTAGTCATACTGCCAGACACAAAGCTCAAATGTTCTACCAGCCTCTCTGGAATCAGGTTTATGCCTCTGCATAAGGTAGGTGATACTGCTCTTCCCTCTTGTTACACCTTTTGGCTACGATTGCCAGGTAGAGCACCAACAGAATGAGCCAGTAGCAAGCGTAGAGTATTGTCCCTGCTATCAATAAGGCTTTTTCTGTCTCACTTAATGGCTCCTGTGTTTCACAGTAGATTGTATACACCACACCTCCGAGCAGCACCATTGCCCACACTGTCACAGGAACTGCTCCTATTAAGTTGATAACAATCTTCTTGCGGCCTGATGTGCCCCAACCTGCCTTGTTGATGGTGAGCAAGGCAAATATTTTGGCAGGAAGCAAGCTTGACATGTAGAGCAGAGAGTAGAGGGACATGAAAATCATGACCAAGCTGCCACGAAGGAAACAGGCGTAGGTGGCCTTCACCATGCCGACCAGCTGGACTGTCAATAAGAAGAGCAGAATGTTCCACAGCCTCCCACGGTAGAAGAGATGGATAACCGTGGCAACCAAGAAAAAGGGGAAGAAGCCGGTAACCACGGACTCATAGGTCATCCAGAGGCTGTGCTTGTGGAACCACAGGGCATTGTAAAGCCACTCACGGAAGTAAGACTTGCTCCATCGTGTCTGCTGGTTGAGCCAACGCAGGTACTGCGTCGGTGTCTCAGTCTGGCACTGTGACCGCGCTGTGAATTTTGTCTTGTAGCCAAAACTGAGCACCCGATTTGTGAGGTGTCGGTCATCGCCAAAGCTGCATTTAGAGCCTAGGAAGGTTTGATGGTACCAGGGCTCCAGGAAGCGCTGGAGCAAGGAGTTCCTGTACATCCCCAGAGGACCGCTGATACACTGGACACATCCAAAGTAAGACTGGCAGGCCCGCTCAATGTTGAAGGCCATCCAGTAGCGCACGCTGCTGAGGAAGGAGATCCACGAGTCATACTTGTTCAGAATCTGGAGGAGTGGAAAGTGGAGAAGTTAGTCGAAAACAGTCAAAAGGGACAAAAGGAATAACGGACCTTTAAGTTTAATTGTATCGTCACATGTTGTATTGACTTTCTAATCACCTCCCTATAGGTTGTTAGTTGACTTTCCAACCAAGCCTTTCAGGATACGTCCATACTACTTTTTATGTTCCAACTTCATTTTAATAATAAAACAAGTTATGTCCAGGAGAGTTTTTAATGCTTTTTACTAATCTGTCTAAATACAGACACACCAGTAAATGCATTTCACATGAGCAACCACATACACTTAGTTTGCTGGTTTCAAAGGGCGAACACAAAACAGACTGGTTCTCTAAACCAAAAAGTTGGCCCTGATAGCACATCTGGATATGGGAATTGACTGAATAAGAGCTTCCTTCTGCCCATGTAGGCAGATGTTGTAATATAAAATGCAGGACTAAACTGCACAACAGCTGTTAGCACAAGACAACAAGGTTGGCAGAGCTTGTAAAAATGTATTCACGTTGAATTTTCTCCTGCAAGTCAAGGCTGATGCCATTTGTTTTCTTGTAGCTGTAGTCTTAGGCCTTCATTATAATTCTTTATGACTAACAAGTATAATATTTTACCTGAACGTCTCCACCAACCCCTCCCACCATTGGATCGTCCTCAAGAATCTTCAGCATTTCTATGGTGCATGCTGGGTCCAGAACAGTGTCTGAATCACACACCTGAAGAATGAAACACAACACTGCAGGTCACACAGAGAATGCAATGTAGCCTACAACCATTTGCCAAATTAAGGCCACAGGTGTTGTGGACCATTGAGTAACATTGAGGCTAACATTCATGAGAGGAATGAGAGGCTGCTGACAGACAACCCAGCTGCTTCATTTAAGCTGTATATACCTGGGTCAGCTGTGGACACGACTTTTGACCCACAGCACAGATACAGAGGTCATGCAACAGCTGGCCATGAAGCGAAAGAGATGTTTGTCCAATATGGACAAACATCTCAAACACCCCAGGTGGGTGACACTCCCCCAGCTAGGTGTTTGAAAGAGATGTTTGTCCAATATGGACAAACATCTCTTGGAATGCAAATAAGATCACTCTTTGTACTAGAAATTCACTGTTGGTTGAAGGATGGATTTATGGATAGATAGACAGATCAGGTAAGCATGGTTTGGTGATCTTTCTGTAAAAATCCAAGCCTGCTCATCTGGAACAGACTTTCTTTGGGTTATGGGGAGGACTGAACACCAGTCCTTCAAGCCAATATGAGCAGTCAGTACTCAGGCAAAAACAGAGAGTATTGTCTGACCAAGCTCATATCCTCCACCCCAAGTATGTGCTGGGATATCTGTTTTAAAAATATTAAATCATGCATTGTACAACTCTAGGTGACTTTGAACCAATAGCATGCAAACACTGCTCAGTTTTTTTTTCTAAAGATCAGTTTTACAGAGGGATTTTTGTATCAGCACCCCCCAGTATGCACCAGCACAGAAGCAGAGCAGATATAAAATCACTTATGCGGCAGAATCAATTACAATTTGGTAGGAATGTGCACATGAATTCAAAATAGCCCTGCACTAATGACTTTGTGTAATTTGGTTATATTCACAGCCAGCCTCTAACTTTAAATTTCATTGGTCCTTGATGGAAGTGTTTCAGTGTGGGCCCCTGCTGCCAAATCTGTTAACTTAATAAAGGAAAACTTTTGAAGTAATTGCAGTTGATGTACAGAACAATGCAACAGGATAGTTGCACTTTCAGCAGCAGTTACATCATAGCCAAGTTAGACTCCAGTGACATGGCAAGAGGATAGTTATAGCTCAAAATGGCAGGGCCACTTGACATGGCCCTGCCTGAAAAACTTCTCCGTCTACCTCTCTCTCTTTAGCCTGCTCCACTTTTCAGAAAATGTGTGCTCAAACAGGCCGTTTGGAGATTTACCCTTCATGACATCATAGAGGGCAGTAACCCCTCCCCCAGGTGGGTGACACTCCCCCAGCTAGGTGTTTGTTTTGCCCTCTGAGTCTACTTTCTAACCGTAAATGTTAGGGCATGGTGAGACAACGCCTGAGCCACATCCTCTTACAGAGAGGGGTGTGGTCAGACACAGCTAACTTACATTTAATACTAAAGACACAGAAACAGCCTGTCCTGAGCAGGGCTGAATCAGAGGGGTTTATCCTAAAATATCGTAGTGAATTTTGAGCAAGAAACTTCACAGACATGTTTTGGGGACCACTGAGACTTATTTAAACTTGTGGAAAATGGGTATAATATGTGACTTTTAACATTAAACATTAACTTAAATACCTTTCTCTAGGTTATTGTTTTTTCTGCACTAAAGCAGAAGTACATGAATAGCAGTGTGTTGTGTGTTTGGGACCTTACCTGTACATAGTCAACGCTGTCCCCCAGCGCTTTAAAGGCAGTGTACATCACCTCTCTCTTCCCTCCCCATTCCTGCATGATGCAGGAGTAGCGGCAGCCTCTGACCAGCCGAGCCACTCGTACCGCCTCCTCCATATGCACAGTGCTCCTCCCTCCACCTTCCACACAGCCTCCTCCACTCCCATCACTGTGGTAGTTTCCCTTCCACACCATGCTACCAGCCTGGTCAGCCCCACCCATCACCTCCTGGAAAATGTCCATCATGTAGCGATCCTCTGGCCGGTTGCCGTCCACCACCAGCACCACCTTCAGGCCAGGGAAGGAGATCCGTCTAATGCTGCGGAGGCACTTCCTCAGGTAGTCTGGGTCTTCTTGGTAGGCAGCTATGCAGAGGGCCACAGTGCGACGGAGATGCTGAGGCCGGGCAGGGCTTCTCATCCGGCGATGCTCCAGGAAAGCAAAAAGGCTCTGGAGAAAGAGGTGGAGGGAGAGGAAGGCACCATAGAGGCCAAAGGAGAGGTGGTGCTGCTCTGTGTGGATGAACTGGTAGCCTATACACAAAGAAACACAGCCGAGACAGGTGAAAACAAAAACCATTACGCATTGTACACTTTTTGTTTCAAAGCTGAAGACAAAAGATTAAGACTTAGCCTTGCTTATACACCTAAAACTACTTTTTATAGACAGTTTCTTTGGTTCCCCATAACTTGTTTATACGTTGTTTATTATTGAAGTTCACCTGTGACATAGGCCAGCAAGATGGTGAAGAGAACCACCGCAGCAAAAAGGGTGGTGACCACGATGTTCAGCGCATTTCTGCAGCGAGAGGGCATCTGGAGATGGACGAAGATGTCAGGCGGAGCGGACCCCAACAGAAACCAAGGTGAGAATCACGAGGAGAGAGGTTCAGGGATAGTTTAGGGATTTGAAGAGTCAAGATGAGATGGGGGAGGGGTAGAAACAAGGGAGCAGTGAAAAGAAAAACAATTTGCAAGTTGTTTACTAGAACACATTCATAGCAATGCCATTGAGAAATTCTCGTCATTTTGCTCGTATGGACGCACCCACTCTCAGCACACGTGAGGAATTTGAGCATGTTATGCAGCACATGAAAGCGGCTGATTAACACAGGTCTGTTGTATACATCAGGTGAGTGCATGAGGAGGGCCTCAGGACTCTGGAGTCGGACTGAAAACTCTGACAGAGAGAGGTTGTAACGTCTCATTAGTTGACCTAAGTGCCACTTCCTGTTTGTTGTGTAAAACCTTTCATCAGCCACCATCAGCTGAAGGCTCACCGACATCAGTCACTGACATCATGTAGACACATAGTAATAAGAACCAGAGGAAACAGTCACTGCAGTGTAGTGCTGGTTTACAGCTACTATCTCTATAACTACTTAACTGCTCCAATTAGCACTCATAATAGAGCTACTATTACCAGAAGATGTCATTAAACCCTTATTGGTAAGATTACTCTGAACTACCATTGTTGCCAAACACATGAAAAACATAAAACTATTGTTGGTGTTTTCTCTACAAATACTAACAGCACTTCTTTTATTAATGTTGATGGTGTTTGAACAACAAGTAGCCTAAGGTAACTACTACAACCAGTGGCGCTTCGAGAGTTTGTTGGGGCCCTAAGCAAAAATCAATTGGGGGGCCCTCCAACCAGTGTTCATCACCATCATGTCTGCCAGCCAACGCTTACTCCTCGTCCTCCTTTTTCCTGTTTCTTTTTTCTCTCCTATAGAAGGATAATTCTTCTTCGTTTTTCTCTAGTGACTTTAATTGACAAACTTTAATGCATGCAGTGCTTAGCAGGGCAACAAGAGTGAGTACTGTCAGATGGGCCCCCCTAAGGGAGATTTCCTACTGTCATTGCAAAATTTGCACATATTGTCCCACTGGTTTGATTTCAAGTTTGTCAGCCCTCAGGGGGCCCCCTACTGGTCTGGGGCCCCAAGCAGTTGCCTGCCTTGCCTGTTGACAAGCAGCACCTTTGACTACAACCACTGATGTTAATAATGAAACTGTTAATATTACAACTACTCCTGCTGCATTCAGTATAATAATTATAATATCCCAGCTTTAAATCTCTCATGCTGTAACATCTTGGGAGTTATTAACTGGGTATGAAACAGGTTGAAATTATAACTTATTCCTTTTATGATCTACAAAAGCAAAGGAGATGATCAGTACGAATGTAGAGCCCGGCCATTTACTCGACCGGCTGATTATAACGGCCGGTATTAGCATGTCAAGTGACTATTGGTATTGGCTTATTTTATTTTAGCCAGATATGCGCCAATATTACCGTTTGATTGGCCATCTTGTCTTCACTGTATATCTTTTCCACCAGTGTTTGATAACTGCATTTGAGGGGGCAACGCAAAAAATGTGTATATCTATATCTATATCTATCTATCCATACAGATCGAAGATAGGTCTAAGAAAGATATCGGCCGATAATATCAGATTTTTTCTCTTCCTAATATTGATATCGGTTTCCGCCCCAAAAATCCCATATCAGTTGGGCCTTAGTAAGAAGATTGATTATTTCTTTACAGTTCACTTTAATGCTTGTAAACACTGGGTATGTTTCAGGCAACAGAATTTACAGCACGCTGCCAAACAGCCTTTTCTTTTACATTTTTCACAGCAAAGATTCACAGGGAGCGATTTGTTTGGCTGTCAAAAGACAGCAGAAGGGTTTTTCATCTCTCAAGTCCAAGTCTATTAAACCTTAAGTTCCTCCCAGGAGCTTTAATACTTTTAACCTTCAGTAACCACTACTTCTACAGCTACTACTATGCCAACACTACTTACAAGAATAAATAGTATTACTGACAGTAAAACCACAAGTATAAACATTACAGCAATATTATTACAATCAAACCTACTTTTATTAAATCTTATTTTAACCAGCAAATTCTTCACCGGATAACACCTCACTCAAGTTTGATGGACATTCAGTAACTTGCAGTGAAAGAACCTACAGCTGAACACCACCTGCCCTTCTCTTCTCTTCTTCTCTCCTTCATCTTCCTCCCACCCTCTCCCACACCCCTCCTCCCATCAGCCCCTCTGGCGCTCCCTTCTCCTCTCTCTTGGTTAATAGCTTTAATTAAAGGCCAGCCGGGGCTTGGCCAGCGCTCAGGACCAGTCGAAACGGAGGAACAATTCTGTCCTTTCATTCATGAAATTACCCTCAAACTGCCACTCCACCTGGCCAGGGGAGAAAAAACGGATCATTACGTCTATACTCCTCTCTGAGAGGATGTAGAGATTTTCATGCTGGCACTGAATCACACTTCAGTCTCCATAGACCTGCAGTCTATGTGGACCACATCCAAGAATACTGTCAATGTGGTTCTGACAGACAGGGGAATTTTGAAAATAGAGGTGTAGAAATGCATAAGAAAACACTGGTATCAGTTTTCCTAATTTCTGTTTCTCTTTTGTATTTGTTATCCTAGTACCGACTGATTTTTCCTCTGATACAGGTATTCTTGTAGTAAATAATGACTTTGCTCTCATTCTGGACAAAAGATCTGCCGAACACAGATGAATAAAAACCTAAATAATGTACATTTTGTAAAATATTAACAGGTTTTTCATGCATTTATTTTGAAATTCTATACGTTTCCAATATTTTTTTATAAATGTTGTTAGAAATTAGAACTTTAAATACGTTTGAAAATACCGTAATGAAAACAGGTTACCTTTACTTTTCTGAAAAACAGCATCACCATATAACTCATCGGCTATTTGTTTAACACTCTCCTCTGTTTTTTCCATATTTACAAGGGCCTAAAAATAGCCAAATTAAGCTCTTAACATAATACTTTACTTGTACAAAACTAATATGTTCAAGATAGACATTAACATCATTCAGAAGCCACATGTCTTTTGAGGATTGTCCAAGTAACACACCCTTTTTTTAACTATTTCTTTGATCCTTCATAGTAATGGTGCACTGTACGTCCCTGTGGGATATGTGTATGGAGCACATGTTGGCCACTTAGAACAGAAGAGAAAAAAGGTTCATGCTCAATGTGTGATCCATGGTGGATTATAGCAGCAGGCTGGGGCAGCAAGGTCTGAACGCCCCGGAGCCTCAGGACAGATAACAAGCTGACATGGACTGTTGATTAGAGGGCAACCTTCACCAGAGGGGGTTGTTGGCTGCTAGGGAGCTGGGATTAGTCAGGGGACCAGAGGGGGGACAGGTGCTATTAGCCTCAAGGTGACATCTGCTGCCGGGCCATCCTGTCTGAAGCACATACTTCTCTCCATTAATGCTTCAATATAAATTGTGAAATTAAAAAACTTCAAAAGTGTTGTATTCACTGACTTTTCATTTATTATTTATAGGTATGTTAGATTCCTTTACTCTAAATAGCACAATGAAGCAGAATTCAAGAAGAGGCACAAGTCAGCAGCTGTGAGTTTACAAAGGATCTTTTTCTCTATCATAACACGAGGAAGGACAAGTTTCTAGGTGAATGCACAGAGACTGACCGCACAAAATGACATCATCACGACTGTGAGGGAAGCAATCACCTTATGATCTTTTGTCTGGATTCAATCTATCAGGAAACAAGTCCTTTTAGTGAGGACAATGGGGAAAATGGCAAATCTGATAGTCTATGACTTTACATATCTGCCTCTCATCCAGAGTGATTTCTTCATCATGATGGTCACTTTCAGCTAGCCTGTTTATATGTTGTCATAGTTTACATCTTAATCCACATTAAGATTCATGAAAGTCGTCTAGAACCACCAGGTAGTCGTTTGGCATGTGATGACCAGGGTTGGATTAATCCAAATGCAAAGAAAAAGAAGGAAAAAGTAATTCCAGTGATATTACAATTTCCAGGTCATAATCCCATTGTATAAACCAACACTAGTGTTCCTGGTTGTGTCCCAGCAGTAGCAGAGCCACATGGGAAAGATCTCCTGCATCCATGCAATCCGACTGAAGGGGCTGGGAGTTCAGGTGATTGATAATTTGGCTTTGGGAAGGGGACTTTACCCAGCTGATGGGGAAATATGGTCAGAAAGAAGTGCTGGGTAGAACAAGAGGAAGAGGGAGAGAATTTAGGATGCAGTATTGGAATTGAGAAGGGTAGTATTGGACATTTCGCCAGCTGTTCGCAGTTAAGCCTAGTTTCAATGGAGGATGAAACATGGCAGAGTAGAGGTAAATGGTCAAGAGGCAGAAATAAGCTAAGAGACACTTTTGACTGTTTATTTATTTTTGACCAATCAGAACTCAGATCATATCATAGTGTCTGACCAAAGTGTCTGATTTTCTGTCTTGCATGTGTCTATGAGAAGTAGAATCTTCTACCTGTATGTTGTGGTACTTAACGCTAAGGTGTTTAGCAGCCTCTCAGTAAGAAGCCTCTAAGGCCTAATACTTCTATTACCAGAATATCTATTAAACTGTTATTAGTAGGATGAAGTTTCTACTGCTATTGTTGCTGCTATGACTTATAAACTAATATATATATATCTGACACCCTGAGAAGAATATAGTTGGACTACAACAGTAATACTAGTACTGCTATTTAATAAGTAAATGGTGAACTACCATTACTATTTTAAGTCAAAAAGACAATCACTAAAGTACCGTAGTTTTTCAAATCATTATGATGAGCATTTGATACAAATTTTCTACAGTTTCCTCACACTAAAGAAATGTTGGTAAAAATTGGAAGAGAATTAAAACAAATTTGCTCATGAACACTTTAGTCTAACACACCTGTCAGTGTCCAGGTTTCAAATAAAAGGTTAAATTAATAAAAATAAAATAAATACTATATTTCAATTGTTTAAAATGTATTATCTGGAAAGTGTGCTGCCTCGCTGTGTTAATGCTGATGTGAGTAATTGTATAAATACAGAAAAGGTCCAAGCTAAACATGGCTACAAACATTCTTTTAGAAAACAATAAGATAAATGATGACTATTTGATATCAAGAGCTGTGATCATTGGTGTTGTGATGTTCAGCATGTATTAACTTTTCTGACCTAGTGATGAACAATGAAAAAAAAATCAACCTGTAAAACATGTCTGGGATTTCAGAGAGATTTGACTCTAGAGGGCTCTCTCAGTGCCTCCACTCACTTCTTTGTAGCACAAACTCCTCTTTTACAGACTTTGTTACATAATGAGCGATGTGATGAGGACATGGAAAAATCTAAAACAGTACTCACAGCAGAGGAGAGATGTGTAAGGAGTGCATAGGCTGTCATGGAGGCAGTTTTAAAAGATGTTGAAAACTCCTGGCCTGTTTGATGCCAATAAGGGCAATTTAACTGCTACTGAAATGGGCCAGTGTTCTCAGTATAAACTTTAACTAATGTAAATCAGTGTAAATGGTAAATGGACTTGAGCTTGTCTACCTACACTGATGGCAGTGGTTGCTAGTGAGACAATAAGAAGTAACTCCCATTCATACGCATTCATACGCTGTCGATGAAGCAGTGGGAGCAATTCAGGGTTAAGTGTCTTGCCCAAGGACTCATCGGACATGTTGCTGCAGGAGCTGGGGATCAAACACTCGACCTTCTGGTTAAGAGACGATGACTCTACCAACTGAGCCACAGCCGTCCCAGTGTAGCCACAGTGTAAGTTCATGTAAATCTCAAACATAGATCATTGGTCACGGCCGTTCCTTTAAAATCCAGAATGTAAAATCTTAAAGATTACCAGCATTGGGGCACAGATGGTCTAGCGGTTAGGTCACGCCCCATGTATGGAGGCTATAGTCCACTAAGCGGGCAGCACAGGTTCAAGTCCAACCTGTGGCTCCTTTCCTGCTTTTCATTCCTCACTCTGTCTCTCCGGTTTCCTACTCTATCACCTGTGCTTTTGCATAAAGGCAAAAAGCCCCAAAATAAAAAATGTACCAGCATTACTGGCTATATAACATCAATCCATGAAGCAGAGACTGTATGTCCTCTAAGCAGCCTTAATCTAATGACAGGTTACAGAAGTAGAGGAACGTTTCTATCATCCTGTTGCTTGTTTAAACTTTCAAGTACTGTTTCATCACATACCAAACACAACAAATGTATGAATGTAACTTTACTGACATAAAAACTTCATTAATAAAAAATTACAATCTTTTTTTAGACGTAACCAAGCAGCATGTTTACGTTCATAAGTTAACATAACGTAACGTAACCCTACATAATGTAACACAGTGCAATGCA
Organism: Tautogolabrus adspersus; assembly: GCA_020745685.1. Classification (NCBI taxonomy): domain Eukaryota; kingdom Metazoa; phylum Chordata; class Actinopteri; order Labriformes; family Labridae; genus Tautogolabrus; species Tautogolabrus adspersus. The sequence goes on from CM036539.1 coordinate 11,746,938, forward strand.
ACGCTAACGTAACATGAAGTAATGTAAAGTAACATAATGCCACATAATATATTACTTAGAATGTCATGACGACAGGTATAGTAACATGATGTAACATAATGTGACCTGACATGATATGGATATAACGCAGCGTGAAGAAATGAAACATAACACAACAGGAAGTGATGTAATTTGACATTAACATTGTGTTGTGTAATGAGACCTGTCGTTCGTATCGCAATATATTGTCCCCTAATAGGGCATAATTAAGCTTTTTTAAATGTATTAAAGTCAAGAATTCATGCTTTAAATAAGGGCTGGGAAGTTTTAGATTGACCTGAAACAATTAAATATGAGTTGATTAACAGTTGTCTCTATGGCAATGACAGTCCGTCCTATTAGGTCACTATGGGTCATGCGATAGAGAGGAGCTGTAATTACTCTTCCTGGTGGCTTGTTTGGCCCCTCAAGTAAAACCCAGCTCCCTTTGTTGATTCCCAAGAGCCATCATAAGGTTTGGAATCGTTTGTGAAGTAACATCATGGACCCCGGGAAGAGTCACTGCAGAAATGTTGCGGTTAATAAACTAAACTAAATTAAATCATAACCCTCATGTTTATGTATGGAGTCTTTACAGCAACTGAACAGTTCTAACCTTTGTTGCGTTTAATTCCTCTCTTTATTTCTTCTTTTAATATCCAGTAACTAAATGTAATCCAGCTTTTTTACAGGATCAGAAAGTGTTATGACTTTACCTACACATAAGGTTTCAGTCTGTTCAAACATTCTGACTATCTGACTAATCTGTTTGACTATAAAACAGCCATGCAGGTCCAGCATTGTCATGATGCCATGGAAAATCTTTTTGTTTTCTTTGGAGACACCAGAAGCATTCAAACAGCCACTCTGAGGTGTTCCTGTCTGCTGTTTAACGGACTTTGTCTGCCTCTGTTCAGTGAAAACACTCCACGTGTAGTTCCTGCCACACTGGTAGAGTTGTTACTCAGTAATATTTTTCCTTAAATCTTAAATCTTCCTCCTGCAAATCAATCAGAAAAATGCTGCAGCTTCCTCATCCTATTTAAATGATTGGTTGTCTAACTCACTCTCTCTTTTACTCACATTCTCTCTCTCTCTCTCTCACACACACACACAAACACAAACACACACCCGCACACGCACAAGCACTCACGCACGCACGCACACACACACACACACACACACACACACACACACACACACACACACACACACACACACACAGTGTAAGGAAGAAAAAATATTTTCTCTACCTCACAGTGCAAACACATTCATCGCACCAGCCTGAACACACTCACCTCTTTGTCCGGCATTTTCTAACTCAGCTTTAATGATGGACATTCCAAATTTCCAAAAACTTTCCACCCTGTTTTAGTCCCTGTTGAACATGCTTGCTCTTATTCGTGAATAGTGTCATTCATCGTCTTCTTCAAAACCTGTACATCTACCTGGAAAATAAGACCTCCTCTCAGGTAATCTTCATTCTAAACCAGCGTTTAAATGCTCAGCTTGTCCTTTGTAGAGGTGAGTTAGATCAAGAATGATTGTTCTTATCTCTAACTCAACATCATAAGTATCGGATTGTCAAACATACCTTCTTGATCCAGTGGACCCTCTGTCCTGCTCTCCCTCCGCCTGGTCCGTCCGTCGAGCCGGGACGTCCAGCCGTCTCCTCTCCTCAGCACAGCGCTCTCCTTGTTCTGTCCCCCTCCTCTCACCAGCTCACACTACATCTTTATTCCAGCTTGCTCGCTTAATTCAGGAGATCCCACATCCAAAAATACAGCAGGCAGGCAGCTGAAACCACCACCCTCCACCACTGCTCTCTATGAGCCAGCCTCCCCAATGCCTGCTCCTCCTCCTCCTCCTCCTTCTCCTCCTTCTATCTCCCAGGACTGTCCCAGGGCATGAAGCCCCCCAGCTGAGATGTGAGGAGAGGTGCTCAGCCAGCAGCTGATGCTGGTGCAGGCTTACATCTGTAGATTTCCGGCTGGGGGAAGCAGCTCGTCCCCTCTCTTCCTCTGGTGCTCTCCATCCTGAGCGAAGGGCCAAAGTGATGTGAAGGTGAAGGTTGAGGGCCAAAAAATGGTGAGCCAAATCTTGTCCTCAAGTGTGATTTCTTCCTTTCCTGCTGCGATGAATCATCAAGCCCTTCTGCCTCCTTTTCCTCTGCCCTGTGCTGCAGTATCAACTCGTCCTTATATTTGCAGCAAAGCCTGATCCTTCTCCCTGCTCTGTCACACTCTCCTGCCTGGCTGGCACTGCTACGCTTCTCCTCCACAGCTCAGCTCTCTTTTTCTCTTTTAACCCCCCCCACCCTCTCTACTTTCATTTTCTCTCCCTCCTCCCCTTCCCTCTCCTTGGACACCCCAGCTAGCTCCCTATCTCTCTGCAATGCAGCCAGCAGCCTCCAACAAGCTGGGGGACTGCTTGACTTGAGCCCCCTCTCCTCTCCACCTCTCCCCCTGACTCAAAGCATCCTTTATGGGGCTTATTTATCTACCCTCCCTCCCTCTTATTCCTCTCCTCTCCTGTTCCGAGACTGCACTTGCTGACGTCCTGCAGGTTGCTCCACCACAGCTTGGCTGGCAGCCGGAGACAAACTGCAGTACCTCTGAGAATCAATACACGGCTGATAAAGCCACTCAAACACATTTCATTAAAGTCAGGTAATAGAGAGCACATTACCTCAAACTGGCATGAGGAAATAAAGACTGAAGAGGTTCCTACATTGAAAGTCTCACAGTTCCCTGACAGACAGAATAATTACTGTAAAAGCCGTCTCACAGCTTTAACATGGCATCTCCTCCCTTTCAGTAGGGAAACGGAGGGTAAATATTTGTGAAGATTACTGTATTACAGACTTAGAGATGGATAAGCAAAGTATTTTATGAATTAATATAGAAAACTAGTTGAACAAGGATGGCAGAGAAAAAGGTATAGCTCTGTGCAACAAAGAGAGTAGAGTAAAAATGTACAACATTCGATCACACATAACACTATATGATACATTCAAATACATACAACAATATGATTATACAAAATTCTATAAACCAAAAAAACAATTTAAAAGTGGGTACAGCTCTGGTTTGCTTTAAGCCAGCATTTCACCTTTTTGTACCATTCCTCTATGCACCCCAGTTAACAGACACAGAGGAGCTTCCTTACAATCCAATAACATAAAATATGAGGTAGTCCTTAAAGTATGATGCCTAAGGGCTGTGCTTAAAAACTATCACTTGTTCTATCTAGGTTTTTACCCGTATTGTGGCTTACTTTTTTACAAAGCCAGGGCTCTGAGTGGACAAGACATTTTCATTGCACAGGCAGACAGATAGCTATACCATGTAGAGAGAGAGAGGGAATCACACACCAAAGCCTTAAAGGAGACTTCAAAAAAGGAGCTGATATGAATTTCTCAAGTGGCCAGTTGAGGCCTGCAACAAAGGTGAGCAAATCCAAAGTGGCTCAGTTGGTAGAGTCGGTCGTCTCCTAACCGGAAGGTCTGGGTTTTAATCCCCAGCTCCTGCAGCTACATAACCCCAAGTTGCTCTCGCTGCTTTGTCAGTGGGTTATGAATGTGTAAGAATGGGATTACTTACTTCTGGTTGTCACTTTACATAGCAACCTCTGCCATCAGTGTGTGAATGAGTAGGTGTGAGTGGGTGTGACCTGTGTGTAAAAGAGCTTTATAGTCAGAAGACTAGAAAAGCGCTATGCAAGCTCAAGTTCATTCACCATTACCATTTACCAAAGTGGCAACCTCCCATGTTGAAAAATTAAGCCAAGGCAGAAGTTTAAAAATAATTTAAATTCTTGAGATTTTTAAATGCAAGTAACAGACAAAAAATATGGCGTGCCATTGGCTTTATTGCACTAACAAGATTGAAGATGTTTATTGTCACTTCAAATATACAGAGGCAAACTTTTTTTTTTTACATGTATGCAAGTTGATGTTTTGTTTTTAAAGTGTTATGGCCTGGTTAAAGAAGCTGTTAATCAGTCTGCTGGTGTGGGCTTTGAGGGACCTGTATCTTCGACCTGAGGGCAGCAGTGAGAACAGGCTGTGGTGTGGATGTGAGGATTCCTTGATGGGCCTCAGGGAGTTCCTGTGGTACCACTGAAGACAGTGTCGGTGTGTGCACCCACCATACCTATCTTGTTAGTCTGTCGGGTGCTTTGTCATACATTGTAATAATTGTGGCAGCAAATGAATGGGAGTCTGATGCTGTTGGCTTTACTCTGCAGAGAGGACAGCTTACTGTAGTAATGACAAAATCATTTATCAAGAACTACCTGTTTGTTGTGTTTGTTTGCCTCATGATTCTGTAGATTTAAGTAAGCGTATGGCTAAGTAAGTCTAATACATACCAGTTTAGCTTCTCAAGTCTGAGAAATAACTCTAACACTGTCACATTGGCTCGCCCATTATTTATAGCCTTTGAGCCTGAGCCCTAAACTCAAATATGGGAATATATTTAAGAAATGTGTAGGCCTATCTTGCGAATCCTGTGAAACAACTTAAGTCATTTGTTAAAAGCATGCTGCTGTAGAGATGTGTGAACCTGAGGCATCATACCTCAAGCGACTCATCTCATTATCCCGTTCCTCTCAACAGTAAAATCTGAGCTCTGTTAAATTACTAGAAATCATTCTTTACTGTTCAGCTCATTGGTGATGCAACCCGTGTTGTGTGTTAGCATATTAATAGGACACCAAGCTGTTTTCAGAGCAGGAATGACCTTGATCAAAATGCTGAGTGTATTCAAATTTATGATCCAGTTTAACATTTAGGATTTTCAAAACTCCTGATGGATAATTGCAGAAAACAAGATGATGGTTAAAAAACCTGCATGGCTTAGAGAACAGTGTGATGTCCTATTAAAAGACAATGTCAGCTAATATTAAATCAACCTTTGTCTTTCCCAGAGGTACAAACACCCTCTTAACCTTTTCTGTAATGAACATCCTGCAGGTAGAGTGGTGTTCGGTGCAGTTTGAGTTTAAGAATTTTATTCTCCAGGGGGTGTGACATTTTTTTCTGTTCCTTATTAGCCATCTGTACAAAGAGTTAGTAAGGAAATAAAATAACAGAGGTTAAACACAACCTTAACGTGCATCCAAAGTGAAAGGGCTTTGACGTTTTGGCTTTATTATATGATACAGGTATCAGAAATGATTCTATCTTTATTTATTTGGGAGAAAAAAACAGTTACTAGAAGAAAGTAGTAGTGTTTCTTGTCGGCTGTGAAGACAACCCCTTACTGTTAAATAATGGTGTTTTATTGACTTTGGGCTTCTTGGAAGCAAGCAGCAATTCTTTGGGTGGAATAAGGAAACCAACATCAGGTGCCAAAAACTGCACCTGATGTCTACACATTCAATCCACACCTTTTTCTAAATCAAGTTGTTGCTTTGAGTGACAGGTGGATGCTGCTAGCTATCTTCAAGACATCAACTAAGCTAGTTAAAAGTTGAATGTTGGATGTGCCTGTGTTTTTAGTGGTGATAGTACTGTTTTCAGATTATTATTTTTCACAACTAATAACTCTTGCTGGGCAGCTGTGGCTCAGTTGGTAGAGTTGGTCCTCTCTCAACTGGAAGGTCGAGGGTTCAATCCCCAGCCCCTGTAGCCACATGTCCGACATGTCATTGGGCAAAACACTTAACCCCAAGTTGCTCCTGCTGCTTCGTCCTGACGTATGAATGTGTATGAATGGGATTAGTTACTTCTGATGGACATTTTACATAGCAACCTCTGACATAAGTGTGTGAATGAGTGTGAATGTGTAGGTGTGACCTGCGGTGTAAAAGCACTTTGAGTAGTCAGAAGACTAGCAAAGCACTATAAAAGCTCAAGTTTATTTACCAATGCTGTGCAGTTATTTGTAATGGTAGACCAATCCAACATATCTTTGTTCCAGCTTGTTTGGTTAATGTTGTTAAAGTATTTAATATTTATATGTTGGCACTAATTACATTCTAATTATTACAATATAGCTGTTTGTGCACTATTCTTACCTGGCTTGTTGGCTTGTTCAGTGTCTGTCTTACATTGATTTTTCTTGGTGGCCCGGCATAAAAGTCAGGATTTTCCCCGCAGAGATGATGGCTTGCCGTAAGCAGTGTTGTCACAGATTACTTGAAAAAGTAATCCGATTACTGATTACTGATTACTCCTCAAAAAAGTAATCTAGTTACTTTACTGATTACTTTATCATCAAAGTAACTAAGTTACTTTAAAAGTAACTTATTAGTTACTTTTTACCGATTTCCTCCCTTCGCTGCCTCAACATAACGCCGAATTTCCACCAGATCAGTGTGCATTGCGTGTCCGCTCCGGTGCGTGACGGCTCCGTGCACCCCCGTCCTTCAATACCCACCGGCTGCGTGCTCCGTCCGCAGCACGCAGAGCACAGCCGGTCAGCTGGGGTGCAGAGACAAAGGAATTCCCGCGGTATTTTAAAGATTAACTCGTGACAGCACGAGATAATACGATGTACATGGTATTAAACTCTATATTAACCTTATAAACACATAAACAAACACACTTACAGTCGTTTTTCTGAACCGTTAAAAAGGAGTCTTTTATTCTGAAAATAAACCGGATGTTTTAATGTTGTATCGGTGTCTGACTTCCCGTCCCGCTTGTTATTTTCTGTGCTGAATTGATGCGTCGTGCTCCGGTATCCGGCAAAAATAGAAGCCTTGCGTATCAGCTCCGGAGGGCTCCGGACTGCCGGAGCTGAGACGGAGCTGAGACGCAGCGCAGCGGACCCAGTGGAAGCACACACATTGAATAAAGTGAAACGTATCAGCTCCGCTCATTCTCTTCGAAAATGACAACAAAATTCTGCATTCTACATACATTATGAGGCAATAACAAAATAGTAATGCACAGCCACTTAGGAAACTAACTTTAATCAGATTACTGGTTTGGAAAAATGAACGCGTTAGATTACTCGTTACTGAAAGAAAGTAATCAGATTACAATAACGCGTTAATTTGTAACGCGTTAGTGACAACACTGGCCGTAAGGATGCGAAGACCTTCATTTAACACATCAAGGTTTGTTACCCTCACCAGTCATCACTCCTTCTAGAAAGTTATGTGTAAATTAGCCATCACTCATTATGTTCCCTTAACTCTCTCCGCTTTTTAATTCTAATAAATGTAGAACTATGGTCAGCTTCACCCACCAATAGAATCTCATTCTGTCATAAACTAGCTAATTTTTCTCTTGCTTCTTGTCAACATATTGCCAGTTCTGTCTCAAAAGAAAATATATAGTCCTTTACAGAGAACTCAGGTGGGAAATAGGGAGCCAAGATTATGTGATTTTAGACACAGCAAGTGAAGTACACAGAAATAAAGCCCAACTTGAGGCATTAAAAAGGCAGCTGTTTCAGTAAAGGATGGCTTTTGGATGTCTATCTCCATTTTAATGGAGAAAGATAGTCTATCCTTAGAAGTGCTAAGAGCTAAAAAAAAACCATGAAACTGACAAGCTGTTATTTAAAACGTTGGTCAAAAAGTGGCTAATGTGTTAGCAAGCTGTTAGCTATTTAAACATCAAGCAGGCAGAGGATTAACTATGCGTTTTAGGTCTACCTGATGAATCTGTCCAATGTTCACTGGATTTGTAGCGCTAGTTTGACCTCCACTTTACTCTTAAGATTTTAATTTCTTCAATTTGTTCAACAGTAAAATGATGACTTAAAGCTGTCTACTGCTTAAAACATCTTTGATGGGAACATTGAGACTGAATCAAAGAGCAAAACCACCGTGACAAGTGGAGGCTTACGTTGACAGCCAACGTTAGCTAGCTAATCATTGCTGCAGCAGCATTAACCAGGGGAACCATCATGGGCAGTCTGCTTAAATATTGGCACAGGAATCATTATGATGTTACTTTGTGCATATCAAAATAAATTTGTCAATAATATAAATGCTGCTGGTTGTGCGTATGGTTTGACCGTGACATTTTGAGATCTGGTACAGGGCTGGTAGTGTGACTGTTTTCTGGATGTCTGTACTGTGGGTAATAAAGCTGTGTAGGCCATGGATTTGTATTGTGTATAAAAATATCAATTAAAAACTTGGTCCACAGTTAAGATTCAGTCAAGCATCTGGTCCCAGCAACCAGTATTAGGGGAGTCATTAAGACAAATCAGCTCGTAGTTCTGATGTTTGATAGATACATTTTGTTCCCATTCAAAAAAAAATGTTTAACCTTTATTTATCCATGTTATTCCCATTGAGATCAGAGATCTCCTTTTCAAGAGAAACCTGGTTAAGGAATAAAATAAATAGATACAAAAAAAAAAATGTGTTTGTGAAAGACTGATTACCTTTCACATTGACCTGCACCAAATAGGTCTCAAGTATTATCTCAACTCAACTCAGCTTTAATTATATAGCACCTTTCATACATAAAAACAATGCTCCACATAAGAACAGACAGAAAAGAACAGAATTAAAACACAAAGAATGTCAATTACTTGTGTTGACATTAAATAAAACGAAATAAAAACAAGAGATAAAAGAAATGTAAAAACAATGATAAAGGAAAAAGTAAAAGCAATAAAATCATCCTAATTAAAAGCCAGAATAAAAGGCCGGTCTTCTTTTTACGATTAAAAACTGGTTGATTATTTTCACTTTCTCCTGCTTAGCCCTTTATGAATGAGATTTCACTCACCTCAGTAGTTTAAACAGGTTTGTCTCTGTTTTGGTTCGATGCAAGAAATGTACAGAAGATGATGATACTCCATATCTATATTCTGAGTGTTTTTTTTATATTCAATTTTGACATGAGCCTATCTGCAGCATGTTCCCTCATTCATTTTATCAACCATATTCACCACCAGCTGAAGTGGATATTCACTTTGTCACTTAAATTCTGCCTCAGCCTTTGGGAGTGTTTTTTTAAAACATGACTTTTTGTTGTTATTCGAGGTGTCGCTGACAGAGAATACATCACCTGCAGAGTAATCCCAGGTGTAAGAGCAATGGTTTTGTGGCTGCGGAGAGGCCTAAATCTGCCAGCATGATGAAAGAGTCTGCGTTTCTATTCGGCCTGCCTCAATACCTTGACTCCGCGACAGGGGAAATATCCACGGATTGCAAACAAAGCTGAAGCTCCTTATGTTTGCTGTTTGAGGGACAGAGAGAAGGTCATGCCTCATACAGTGTTGAAACAAAAGCAGGAATGTCTCATTGCTCTCTGTCAGCATTGAGCCTGACTGTTCAAACTCTGCTGGACCCCATTTATTCTTGTTTACACATACAGGTCCAGCTTATGACTTGTCTCCACTTCAAGTTCGAGTAAGTATGTGCCAAAGAAGACATTTTATCTTCTACTCACCAGCAGGGTTTTGAAGATGTAAAGATGTAAAGAAAAGGGGAACCTCTGTATTTAAAAAAAAAACAGAACTTTATTTGAAGGTCTCAATTGATCTTATGCCTGTGACAGATTTTTTCTAATTCGTGACATCTTTACTTAAAGTTCAACCTTGTACTTCAATCTCTGACTTTATTTTCAGAACTAGTACTGTTCATAAGGAAAGAACATCCCATATAAAGTCCTCTTAAAAGTCCAAACTATCAAGACCCAGATTGAAAAAAAACTTTGAGCTTCTATGGAAGCACAACAATCTTCTTCTCCAGCTTCTGCTCGGGAAAGATATATCTCCTCATCACGTCATCGAGTTCCTCCAGAGCCAGCTGGGCGTGGAGCACAGACACATCGTCCGGGTCAGAGCGAACCACCCACTTCAGAGCTCGATACAGGTCCAACAGAACATCTCTGAGAACCTGGAGGAGTCATAAGAAAAGAGACGGAGGTCACACTGTGGAAACAACACTCAGCTCTTTGCCTGTGGACCAGGACATACACTTAGAATGAAAAGTCTGACTGTCAGGTTCACCTTTGTTTCCTCTGCAAGCCATTTTTGGTAAGTTATTTGGAATTACAAAGATAATCAAAGTTTGGTCACTACAATGTGCCAGGGTAAGGAAAAGAAAAACCTGTAAGCTAACTATTGGGTTTTATTCATCAAATAAATAAATACAGTTTGGCACAAATCGTCTCCCTTTAAAAAATAATCTCTTTCAATTTGATCATTTACGATTAATTATCACCTCATAAACCTCACCTCAGAAAATCTAAACTATCTCGTTATGTTCTTAATAAATCAAACCCTCTTTTTGATACTATTTATTATCTGCACTTACCATAACATCAATATCTATGTAATGTGTTTACATACAGAAGTCTTCTCTCTATTCAGGTTAGTAAATGGGGATGTTTGCCTTTTCTGTCATCATTCGCCCTTTTTACAGTTGCTGCTTCAAACAGGTGAAATAGAAAAAAGACGGTCAATGTTCATTTGGGGCTCTGTGTTAGGGCGCGGTCACACTGGCAATCCGTACCGTGCAGTACTCAAGCACGATTGGCCCACTGCTGTGCCATTCCCCCCGCTGGCCGGCACGGCCCACGGTCACACTGCACCAGGACTAACCGTGCCTGAGCACAATTACCTCTTGTACATAACGTTGTAAAACAGCACATGCATGCTTTATGTTATTATGAAGCGTGCTCAGTTTACAAAACAGGCGGACTCGATAAAAAAAAGAGAAAAAAAAGGGATGCGCAGTCAAGTCCGCGTCTGCACATCGAAGAACAACACGGAGAGCATGACAGCTACTTTACTGACTTTGAGGCTTATTTTCAGTCATTTTAATCAGATACAGCCATAAATAAATCAAAAAAATAAAAGAGACTTGCGGTCAAGTCTGCGTCCGCACATCGGATAACAACACGGAGAACATGACAGCTACTTTGTGACTTATTTTAAGTCATTTTCAGTCAGATACAGTCATAAAACTCTGGATTTCTCCTGAATGAAGGCTGTCAGTGTTGTTTACCCGCGTGCTTGTGTTGGTGCATGAAGTGAACCGTGCCGAAGCACACCTCTCGGAAGTGTGCCAAAGCCAAGGAAGTGTACTGTGTACGGAGAAGTCACACTGGCCAAACAAACTGGACTTTAGGGTTGAAGCGTGCTTGGGCATGGAACGGAATTCCAGTGTGGCCCCGCACTTAGAGGAGGACTTTTAGATATTAAGGTGAGTAAAAGAACAAGAGGGAGGAGCCACAGTGAGCTGATAAAAAGAGCTGCTCTTCATCATGGTAACTAACTCTTTGTCCTGCTGTCATGTGGAAAACTACTGGCCCTGAATGCAGCATGAAACCTGACTAGTTTGAATTATTATGACTGACTTTTATTACAAACTCAGTAAGTTTGTTTGGGTGCAATGTAAACAGATAGAGCAGTTATTCTTTTGTCTTAAATCTGACAAAGTAGCAGCACAAGTGTTTTTAAAGTCACCATGGAATCCTAAGACACTTTACCTAGAGAGCTTCTTATAACGTCCATGGCCAAATTTCAGCAGCTAAAACATTTTTATAATACAGTACATTCCCTGAACCCTGCTTTCTTGTTGTTGGTCTCCATTTGTTTCTAAAATTCTCCAACGTCTCCAATATCCACACCACACACCAGCAGACCTTCTCCCCTCCGCTTTGACCTAACTTTTGAACTCTGGCCTGTCAGGGTCTGTCCCTCTCAGCTGTTCTCGTGGCCCTATGTGTATCATTAGCCCCGTACAGCTGCTGCAGCTCCATAATGACAGGACCTGGTCCGAGACCAGCAGCTGGACAGCTCTCTGTAATCGTGGCAGCGGCCCAGCAGCCACATCACACTCCAGCCAGCAGCTCACATACAGACGAGCTTCTAATGGGCAAGCGGCAGGACGAGCTCTTCTTATAGACTAGTATTTAATCCTAATGGTGATTTGTTTTTTGTCGAGTCTGACACGACTGGTATTTTAAGTTCTCTGCTCCTCTTCTGATGGTTGTGAAAATAAACAGACCTGATTGCAGCATGTGAGGTTAATACTCTTTGCTTTTTTGTTGTTTGATAATTATATATATAATGAGGTGGATGAACTGTGTTTCATGAGTACACAATTCAAGGATAAAACAGGAAGATCGTAAAGGTACGACTTTATCATTCCCTTTGATGGGTGCCTTTGCTCAATGAACCCCATAGTGCTATAAAAAGAAAAGGGGTAGTGTTAATATACTGTTTAACACTCAAAACTACACAGTCAATCCAGTCATGGTGCTGCCTCTCTGCTTCCTTTTTAGGTACCCAGCGAGCTGTGATGTCATTAGTTTGGATCCTGTTGCTGAATATCAAAAAAACAACACATCAGGAAAGACGTGCCAGAGACTAGAGAACTTGACAAAGTGAGAAAGAGCTGTGACTTTAAAACATGTTGTTTGGAGTGGGTCTAACAAGCTAACATTTAGTCTATAACCCCCTCCTGATGAGCACAGAGAAACTGGGACTAGATGACAAGACCTGTCAGGGTCTGTAACAACAGCCTCTCACTCTCAAAAAAACACCCTCAGCTACATTATTCCCCCCGTTTAAAACCTGGAGAAGACCAGGACCAGACTGAGTCCCTCTGCCTCCAGCATTCCTCAGTTTGAGGCATTAAAATCCATTCAGTAGGATCTGGTTGTTTTGATTTGTTTCCTCTGACAGAGGAGACATTCTTGAACCATGGTGGCAGAGTCGGTGGCCCCACAGTGACCTCCCTGACCTCTAAATGGCAAAGAGTACACAAGTGAAGCTACCCATCATTTAACCCTAGCCAGGACGGGGGTTGCATATTAGCAACAGCTAGAAACCTGGATACATGGCATCTACTTTGTATTTGACATATGAAGCAACGTTCATTGCACGTGTCCCTGTTAAATAAATAATTAATAAATAAACACTCTCACCTGCCTTTCTCAGCTTTCCTACAATCCCATGTGTGTGTACTGAATGCTTTATAAATTCACAACAAAAAAAGCAAGGGTGTAATTTTCCACCATCAGTCTAATTGGCTCTGGTGCAGCAGAGTTTCAGTCTTTTTTTTTTAACAGAAAATGGATGCAGGTGTTTTGGTCGCTAAACCGAATATAACTTCCAACAATGAGGGAAAACTTCTTTATTTAGGGCTGTCCCCATTAACGCTTAAATTGTGAATTATTAAGGTCCCAAACATTTTTTTTGATCATATTCTATTTTGTCCCTTAGGCACACTGTAGGTAAGCCATCATAACGTCTTCCTGTAGTCACAGTGATTGAAAAGAACGACCCTGCTGCGCCTATGAATGGTGCTTAGAAAATCTCCCAGACAGCTCAGCTGAAGAGTCCAAATGTATATCCACCTTCAAACATTTTTCTGTCTTACCGTTCTCTTTAGCTGTTTTCACATATCTATTTTAATACAGCGATTAATGGCATTTTCAACATTTTAAATGGTTAACAGCCCTAATTTTTATACACCACAGTGCAGAGCAAAAAAACTTCCCAAAAGGGAAAATTGTCTTTAAACAGTTTGACTTCAATGTTGAACTCCTGAAAGGCACTTAACAAAACATACAGAAAATTAAAACTCGTAAAATCAATGTTACCTATCAAAGGAAACAATAAGACTAATTCAAAATCAATGCAGACAAAAAGTTCTTCACATGAACTATAACATCACTGTGACACAGTGGAAACATGGACCCAAACCCGTAAAAGAACTCATCATGCATCTTCTGATCTCCGTTCATGTGTGCGTAAACTACATTTTAAGATCTTCTTTTTTTGATTTAAACAGAATGTGAAACGATCAGTCTTCTTGAAGTTATGTGACTTCCATCCCTGGTTTCTTAAAAAACCTGAGAGTCCGATGTGACCTTCTTCAAACACTGGTCATTTCCTGTCGTCAGACAGAGTGTGAAGTATGTTCATTGTAAAGCTGAGGGGGCAAAACAAACACTTTTGGATAACTTGGACATGTTTTCTTTTGACCGGCAGGTAACACTGAAGCAATCACTCACTGACACCTTCACTCCTGACCTGGAGGTCCGGTTCAAGTATTTTTATTCTTTAAATCATTCCGATGTTTCGTATTGTTGGTTGTAAAAGATGTTTACTCAGTGTTAAGTGTGTGTGTGTTCGTACCTGGGTAGTTTTGTCGCTGAGGCCTCGGAGCAGCAGGGTGATAACATGGATGGCAGCTCTCCTCACCTCTGCCTCCTTCTCCGTCTTTATCAGAGCAGTCAGACAGGAGCTCAGCTACACACACACGCACACACACACACACGCACACAGACGACAAATTATTTATGACAGGTTATACATGTTAAGTTAAATAGACATGACTTAAAAAGTAAAAAATGAAGGCAGTGAAGCTCTGCTATATTTGACACTCACTGCCTTCACTGCGGAGGTCAGTAAGAAATCTAAACTGGATCGACTGACGTATTGATCACACATCTAAATCAACAAGTGCCCTCAATCTCTCGACCTACACACACAAACACACATTCAAAGACACGCGGCCAGTGTGGAGACGTACGCAAGTTCATGAATAAGCAGCCCTGTTAATCCAGCTGACAGTGTGGCTTATTCATTCTAGAACGCTAGAGTGAACACACACGTACACACACGTACACACACACACCTCTGACCACTGCAGCAGCAAGGTACACACACGTGTAAATGTGGGCTTATTTTCTGCAAACTCAGATGCTGATCACAGTGTGGGAGCATGTATTTGTGTTTGTGCAGCACATAACATATAAACAAGGAGTCACATGCACTTAAATAAACAAATACAGGGTTGCGGCTGATGGCTGTTTAACTTCAGTCTGGTTCTGCTCGAGGTCTCTGCCTGTTTAAAGGCATCTTTTTCTCGCCACTGTTACTTTGCTGAATGTTACTAAGTGCTGCTCTCATGGTGGATTAATGGTTACTCTTTATTAATTATAACAAAGTAAACTAAGTGTCTTGAGATCACATTTGTTACAAGATTGATTGATGACTGATTGATTGATCTATTGATTGATACAAAGCGAGGGTATGGCCTGTGCTTCTCCTTCACACAGGGTAACTTACATCCTGCATCACACTCGAGTGCTGTGTCTCTGATGTGTGTCCCAACAGCTCTCACTGGGTTATCATCATTCTTATGATATGCATGCAGAACTGTTACAAAACAGTTGTTGTATTATCTAACCCCAGGAGTAAACCTAGAGGACACCTCGGGCTTTATTGTAACTCAAACAGACAGGATTTAAAAAATGTTTCTTATCAAGTATTTACGACTCTAGGCTTAATGCTGCCACAACTGAGGCAAGACTTACTGCTTATTTATAAATGACTGTAAATAAATCCTCCTTTTGACCATCACTATATTATACTGAAGGTAAGTACAACTTAAAGGTACAGTATGTAAGATTGCATGCTAATGTTTACATTAAAATATCTAACTTAAATTACTGGACTAAACCCATGTTATATATATTTTTTAGTTCAGTACTTACATCACCTCAAATATTTCCAAAAGTTATCAAAGCCAGAGAAATCCGTAATTTTATATTGTAACGGTACGTGTCTTGTAGGCGGCCCCCATGATGAGCCGCAACGATAGACAGGAAATGTTGATCGTTGTCAAGGAAACACTGGATGTTACATCAAAGACCGCTGCATAAGCTAGCGCTAGCTGCTACTGAAAGCTGCCGTTCTGTTTCTGTACTGCTGTGATATAAAACGTCATGTAAATTATACTTGGATACATCGTCAGTACACATATTGTCTTTCTCAGGTCGGTTTCGCCAGTTCGTATTGATTCATTCGTTTTTACTCCCATAATACACCGCAAGCCTCAGCGTCATCTTTTGTTATTGTTTTGATTGAGAGCCCCCTAGCGGCGGATTTTACATACTGTACGTTTAACAGGGCTTGGATATATTGCTTTTACCAAAAAGTGAACGATGTCCAACAACAACAAAACGATAGGATCTGTATTGTGACTAACATGCCTTTAATAACTATGAAGCTTCAGTATGTTTACATATTTTGTGGTTTTTTTATTCATATGATGAGAAGCTTTACCTCCTGAGCCAGTGGTCCCAGGGAATAGTCCAGTCTCTGACAGAGCTCCCCAAGGTTGGACAGACTGCTCGCCCGCACGCTTTGGTCTGGATCTCTGGTCCCTTGAAGGAAGACGCCCAGCAGAGGACGGCCGAGATGAGGCGCCAGCTCCCCTGGAAGAAAGAGAGACGGGGAAGAAGAGCTTACTCAAAGAATTCAATTATCATCAAATGCAAAATGGCAAAGGCTCTTTTAAACTTTGTCAGATTGTTTTAATGAAAGTGAAATTAAACAATAAACATGTATGAATACAAAGCAAATGACTAGTCCACCACTGTAATACACCACAGGAAACCCTGCTGGTACAGTTTGTGAGGAGACAAGAGAAAAGTCAAACCTGGATGTGCCACCTTACAGGTGTTTACCTCAACCAACAAGTCAAGTTACAGTTAACATCTGTCTTCTCCACAGAATGACAGTGCTGGGGGTGAGGGCGGTTCAGCTGGCATGGGGAGGGGGGATGCTTACGCCAAAATCTCTACTCAAACAAGTTCTGAGGCTGTCTTTACATAAACATTAAAACAGAAACTCAGAGCTTAAGTCAACATAAAACATGTCAAACTAGTCAAAGCCATAAAGAAATAGAACAGGTGAGAACTGCAGAGAGAGAGAGTGAGGACTGTAGCAGACAGGATATGATATGAATAAACACCAGTGTAATACTGCTGTTTACAGTTTGTCATACTCTGTTAAATAAGGTGTGCGTGTGTGCGTGTGTGTGTGTGTGTGTGTGTGTGTGTGTGTGTGTGTGTGTGTGTGAGACACTGTTTCAGAGACAGACATTCAAAGAACAAAGCTGACTGCTGACTAAAGCTGCTCCTGCCAAGCAGCAGTGAGGCGAGCCAGAGCCTCCATGGAGAGGAGAGAACCAGCCCACTGGATAGTAGTAGTAAGACCTGTTAGAGCTACGTGTGTGTGTGTGTGTGCGCATGCGTGCGTGTGTGTGTGCGTGTGTGTGTGTGTGTGCTAGAGCTAGTTATTATCCTGATCCAGAAACCAGATACTCACACCCACACACTGAACTACCTGATCTATTTGCTTGTCCTTGATTACCCTTTTAGGGAGCCAAAAGCCTCCTCAGACTCCCCTTCCTTTAGACCCCCATCAGACCAGCCAAACACACGCTCCTTTTAGGGCATCACACCTGCACATATTACCACATCACAAACACAAAACACACCTGGGAAAGGGTGATGCAACATTTCCACAGATGCTCCTCAAATTTGCTGAAATGCATTTAGACCCTAGACTAGGGATGTAAAGATTAATCGTGAGGCAGTTAAAAATCGATTCAAAGCTGTCAAGGTTCACATCGATTCTCTGAAAAATGAATCGCAGTAACAGGGTCCGAAATCCACACCCGCCAAGCGCCAAATGCGGGTAGATTTTCCGTTTGTTGAGTACATTTCAGAGGGTTATCTGCCACAGGGCGGGTAAATATTTGACCAGAAAGTCATAAAAACTATGCTATGAGTATTAAGCACGTTTTATTTAGCTGCAGCCGGCTTTCCCTGCTCCTCTCTCTGCTGTCATGACTGAGAGCATCGCGGAGCACGCTGCCTGAGACACACCAATTTCAGCGCAAACGCGCGCACACACATACACACACACACACAGCGCGCGCGCGCCCCTTTTAACTTAAAGTGCATCAGCACGTAGCCTACAGTTGATCCGTGATCCGTACGGACCGAGTCGGGAACATGTGATCCGGTCAAACGGTCGATTCGACTTTTCTCCGTTCACTCGTCTGCAGCTAACATAATGATAGCAACGTCCTCTCACCTGCTGTAGTCTCAGTCTGTGAACGTCTCCACTCAGACTCTGTGAAACAGCGCTGCGTTATAAACACTGCAGATATAGTGCGCGCTAAATGCACGCGAAGCAGGAGCAGTCAGAGATACACACACGTCTAATAAAGAACAGGCTGATTATATTGTATAAGTGTCTAATAATGTCAAAGCTAAATCAAGAGAACACTTGTTTTGTGGAATAATAATGTATTATTCTCTGAAGGATTTTAGTTTTTAGTCTGTAATGTTGTAATGCAGGGGGGTTCAGAGGGGAGCAGGGGGGGTCTGGGTATACCTATTTCAAAAATAAAGGCCAGCAAATATATTTTTTAATTTCTCAATTCCCTGATCTGATAAAATGATTGAATCTGTGACTTAAATCTGTGATTGATTCAACAGAACATAATGCCTTCTCAATTAAATGTACTGTAACAGATGTGTATGTGACACAAAAACCCTATTTGTTATTTCTGCCGTTAAAAAATATGTTTGACCAGTGAATTCTTTCATTCAAAAAGTAAAAAAGTTAATTTGGGACCCTGCATGTGATGAGTGTCAGCAGCTGTAGAGCAGAGGCGGTTGGTTGTAACAAGCAGGCGTTACTATGGCAGCTGTGAAGCCAAACTATACTAACAAACAGATTTGTAGCCCCGCTCACCCAAACGAGTGTAAGAGCCAAAGATTACGAGGTGCATTAGTGCTTTCATGAAAAAATTAAAGGAATCTTTTTTAGTTATAATTTTTCTTCAGTCTCATTTTGTAAAATAAATCGTGAAAGAATCGTATCGTGAACCCAGTATCGTGAATCGTATCGTATCGGGAGGTGAGTGAATCGTTACATCCCTACCCTAGACTGTATAAATAGAAAACTAAACCTATAAGTAGACAAATAGATTTTATGTGTTGGTAGCAGTTTTGTTGCCGAGTTCCTCTCTTAAACAAGCTTCGAACACCTTGATGTTAATATTCCATACCTCTTTACACCTATTTTCTAGACTTCTCTGTAGAGTTTCAGCCCATAACTGACATCAAGTAACCAATACCAAGAGGAATACTTTCATTTAAATACTTATCAGGACCAGGAAATGACTTCAATCAAACTCCATTCTTTATGTTTATTGTGTTTCTGGTTATTGCTCGCTATGCAAGCTCCAAGATTTCTGCAAGAACTTTCCTGCAAGTGCAAGAATGCCAGCAACTGGGAGAAAACCTAAGCAGAGCCAAACATTCATTTATTCAACATTTACTCAACGAGACCAGTCAATTAAGAAAACCTTTTTCTTTACAAATGACTGCCTGGCAAGAGGCAAATCTTGGCCACGGGGGGTGTTTAAGACAAACACAGAGGCTCTCTGGGTGTCTGTGCAGCAAACTGAAGGTCTATCCAATCTCTGAGCTAGGATATAAACCCCCCGATTGTCCCAGGAAAGTGGTACGATGGCAATCTGGCAGATAAAAGCAGAGCGGAGGGCAAAAACAAAACAGGGTTTTCTATCAGGGAGAGATTCTGATACACAAGGGGCCCTTCTGAACAGAGATCAGCATGGAAGACACATCTGCACAGTGGCTTTATGTGCTGTAAGAACTGTCCATCAGTTACTAATAAACATGTGTAAACACATACAGACACATGAATGAACAAACGTCTCATCTGTCTGACAATGTTTACCACCCAAACAAAGTCAAAGTCTTGTTCTCTTAGGGATGAGGGCAAACTTTTCGACCAGCCGGCAAAACCGCAGAACTCAAATGTCAGCTCAGGTCCGGAGATGATGCTATTTATCGGGGGGGCAGATTCCTGGGAGCTTTTTCCCCTGCTTCCAATCTTCATGCCAGGCCATGTTTATTTGATTTAAAAAAAATCTGATCGAAGATTAAAATGTGAGACTGGACAAAGCTTTAAAGAGAGACTACTGAAACAATACAAAGGGTTATTAACTTCAGTGATTGAGTCATTACAAGGAGGTACATGAGTTATGTATTGTAGTCAAGACCACCCTAACCAAGACCAGAGTGCTCCAAGACCGAGACAAGGCCGAGACATTTAGGGATGGAGACCGAGTGGAGACCAAGACCATAAATATGACTGAAAAATCATCATCTTGTGTGCAGCAGGCACTCACTTAGACTGTCACACCAGAAAGGTTGCGTACATAACCGGGGAATAAAAATGAAATTATGAATGAATTGAAATTATTTGCTTTTATAGAAAGAGGCGTTTTCATTCTAATCACCGTTATGACGTGAAAACAGTTGATCAGTGGTGGTCTTGACTGGTCTTGATTTAAATCCGGAGTCCACCAAGTCTGACACTGAGACAACAAGGCAGAGTAAGAGTGCTTTCGATTCCGATACGAGACCTTCAAAAAGTGGTCATCTCGAGACCAGTCTTGACACCTAGACCGATTTCGAGTACTACAACACTACCTGAGTTATTAACCTGAGTGTTTCTGAGCGTTTAACTCTGGCAAGAATAAAAACACAAGAACCGAGAAAAGTTTCTGATGCTCCAAAAGAAAAAGAAAGTGTTCAGATGAAGGATAACAGTCAAGATAAAGTGATGTGGAAGTGCGACAGCAAGGAGAGCTTGGAGAGTGTTTAATCACTCAAAGTTGAGTTTTCTGTCAAACACGAAACCTTAAGTGGTCTGGAAGCGGTAACAAGTTTTTTTTATTGTCTTTAAAAACTACAATCAACCAAACATGACTGTGAACAAACGTCAGCTGATGCTCACCCATCGCCCTGCTCGCCCTCATCAGGACTTCTCCCACTTTGAGGCGGGTCTCCAGGGAGCGCTCCTTATTGGATGTTGGGAGGGAGGGACCATGCTGGAAGTCCTTGAGGAGCCTTTCCAGGATCCTCTCAGGGTAAGAATCAGCCAGTGCAGCCAGACCTAAACACAGTTTATACTCCTGAGTGTCTCTTTAATATTATCCGTGGATTAAAGATGTTATCTCTGTATAATAATAATCAATCAAAACAAGGATTATGTGACTTTTTTACCTTGAATGGCTGACAGGTAGACAAATGAGTCTTCGTGCTCGACGTTTTCTAAGAAGAGCTGGAGAAGACAAACCATCAGATTTATCACAACTTAGCTCGAGGGAAGCAACACAACGTCTCTTACTTACTGTATGAAAAACATCAGCAATACGTTTCCTGACTGAACAACAAAGGCGGATCAATACTGGCACAGAAGAGAATACATTAAAGACAATGTAACAAATATCAAAGGGAATAATCTAAACATGACACCCTGATATTTAAAGACGTCTTGAAGATGGGTGGTTTTAATGGGAGGGGGGAAACAAGGAGCTGCTTAGAGAAGATACACGGAAGTACTGAGGAGATGTGAGGATGAACATCTGAAAGGTGACCTGAATTCCCCCCCAATTTAAAGAAAAAAAAAATCAATAAAAAGGGGGTTCTCCCATAGGAGTGGGGTGCTGTTCTAAAGTGCACACAGCGGGGGTGCTGATTACAGAGAATTCTAAATGAGTTGCTCTCCTTCTCTCACCCATACCACCTTAACAAGTCCCTAGGGTGGCTCCACCCTGGCTACTCTGGGGAGGAGGTTCAACCGCCTCATCTATTATACATTCAAACCCAGAACAGTCCAGGAGGTAAAAGCACATCATACATGTTCCTGACCCTCACTTCATCCCTCTAATCATCCTGTCTGGTACATGTACACATCAGCAGATACAAACTCAAGGTGAGCTTAAAGGAGCAATGTGTAACTCAAACTCTAATTAGTAGTGCAGTCCAAATTCAAAACATTGGAGAGAGCTGTCCTCCCCGCCCCCTCCTCGCTAGAGTTGAAGCGCACGCGAGTTGCCATGTAGCGGACACTGAAGCTTCAGTGTTTAGCCAGCTCTGCATCGGTCTTGAAACCTTTCTGTGTTCTAATCTCTCTCCATTTTTTCAAAAGCATCTCCAATGTTTAACCTTGTTTTACGTTTCTGCTCGTGGAGCTTATCAGACAAATGCCAAGGCTTTTTAGATCAGGTAGAATCAGTTCTATCTGAACCAGTACTTCCCCACTTCCATCGCTGCAACACCTGTTGGTTTGAGATTTACCTGGCAAACCAAGGGGCGTCCAAAACGGCCGTGTGGGGGAGCCTTAAATCCGCCTATCTTCTCAGGTCAAAACTAATACAGAAACTTAGAAGGAGGACAAACTGGCTGCTGTTTTGTTGTGAGAGAAGTCAGCACTTCAACATAGCATGTTTCCTTAAAGTCTGATGATACAGGAAGGTCATTTCTTTAACCATGGGCTACAAATTAAAGTCCCAAACAAGAATGATACAAATTGCGTACACATATTTTCAGAGTATCAGCAACTGAAGTTTCAATATCGACACCAATATCAGAATGAGTATCAGTATCAACATCGTCCTCTGAAACTGTCTATCGGGTCATATCGGGTATTGGCTAGGATATGAGTCAATTCACCAATCAGTAATAACTAAGGAGCTCCCCAGAAAATCTACAAGTTTCATGTAAACTGGTGTTTGATTGATAAAATCAATGACAGCACAGTGCTAGTGGAGAGTGTAATGTTGCTCAGGCAAGCAACATGTCAGTAATCTTCATTGTTCTTACAGTTAATGTAGATGTGTTTGTGCTTTGCCCCTTCATGGAGAGGAACTCGGTATCAGACAATAATGACGTCAACATTTGGGATTTGTATCAGAAAGGAATGTTTTATAAAAATGTATCTATCTGCATCTGACTTTATGTTACGACAAAAACAAAATGATGAAAAAACCCACCATCAGGACGTTCTCCTTGCCCTGGACGGCGTCTGGATTTTTCTTTTGCACCATCTGTGTCAAGACCCTCAGGGCAAAAGCTCTGGTGGGCACATCCGGGTCACATGCCTCCAGCAGGCAGTCAGAGAAGGACTTGGTAGGGGGCCGAAGTTCGCTTGTGGAAGTAGTCCTCTCTTCACTTTTTGGACTTCCTCCTGCTGTAGACCCCCCCGAAGAAGCAGGGGGTGTGATTGGCATGATGCTCTTTGAATTAACATCTGCGGGAGATGAGTTAGGACTAGTCTGTGCTTTGTTTGCTTCAGTTCTTGTCTTCGGCTTCTTCCTGCAAGGCACACTGTTGTTCTTTACTATCGCTTCAGGGTTTCTCGGGGATTGAGCAGCAGCAGGGAGGTTTTCAGGCCGGTAAGCACCGTGTGTGGCAATTACAGCTCTGAGGTTGGATGCCAGCTCCCGGATAAAAACGTCTGAGTGCTTTTGAGAAAGCGTCTCCAGCGGTGGGAGCAGCCTAGACATGGAGGAATAGTCCTCTGCGCTGAGCTGGAACATTAAAACATGGAAGAGGATGACAGGTTGAAAGCAGGGTGTGCTCAACAAGTTCTATGTTACATTTATTGTCAGAAACCTTAAAGACAGACAGTAGTTACATACACAGGTTTTCAATTCTTCTAAAGTCAGATCTGTAAGACTTTCACTGTAAAGCTCCTGTTAGTGCTAAGAACGACTCAGCTTGTGCTCAATCTGTATGTTACAATGCAAAACATAATAGAGATGCAACATGTGGATGTGTTTTGTTTACTGTACCTGAGGTCCTGACAGCAGAGTGGCCACGAGGCCGATCCCCATGCTCAGCGTCTCACTCTCTACTGGATTCTCAAGACCTGGACCAGTGGTGTGATACAGACCCACACAGGCCCTCTGGAGCAGAGACACCAGGAAGTGGACAACCTGGAGAAGGAAAAACAGCGTCATGGACAAAATTAATATCCGGAAAGAAAGTTAAATGGGTTTAATTTAAACCTCAGGGTGGAGATTGGATGTGATGTTCGAACTTTAGTTCTACAAACAAGAGTTAAATGTAATACGAAATAAGTAGCAGGACCTTTTAAAGGTTGTACTCAGAGAACATTCAGCTGCTATAAAAATAATACATCTAAAAATAGGACATTATCCGGTCAGGTCAGGCTATTTTATCAGAGTCGATTCTTAATCTGTGAAGGAATGTTTGTCGGCCGCACAGCAGCCGCCAGCCAGTCAGACAGCTTCCCCCGCACGCCCTTCATGACACCAACCAGAGGAGCGGCAAATAGGCTATTTTTGTGTGGCAGCATGACTCACTGTGGCCTGATTCCATTAAAAAAAATCCCAAAGGAACAAAGACGGGTTTTAAAATATGCCAGAAAGTAAAGATGCAATCCCAGGAGGATGAGTTAACACATGAGAGATGGTGGGACTGGATGTTTCAGGGAGGTCAAGGAAGTTTTCAAATAACAGTGCAACAAAGCCCAGTGACATCTGTCTCAGAAATGTCATTAAGAATCTCCACTATCACAAAACATGAATTAAGGAAACAGAGACTGTCACTGGACAGATGGTTATGCAGGTTTATGCAGGAAAACAATTTCTCTAAAGTATATGTTTAAGTGCTAAGCTGCCTACATCTCAATTACCATCACGTAAACTGGATTTCTTTATCTTGGTGCAAAAGTTTTTTAACAGCTCCAAGTGATTTCTCCAGTCAGCTGTTTAACAGACTGTCATGGCTGTCATGTCATCTTTTGGGGCAATAGCTCCCCATCAGAGCATGTCCATTTAAATTGCTTCCTGCAGAAACATGGTCACTTCTGACAGGGAGACTGTCAGTCAAAAGATTGAGTTTGTAACGTTCACTTTTTCTTCACAGTCCATGATCTTTGCTCACCTGGGTATTTTTTCTCAGCAGCACAGTGTGCTCCACAGACTCAACCATCACAGCCAACACCTGAAGCAAAGCCAGTCTCTGTCCTCGACTCTCGGCTCGATCAAGCAGCTGCTGCTCCACCTCTAAGAGTGTCATGGCCGACACGTCCAACTCTTCTTCATCTTTGTGATCATCGTCTGCAGCTGCCCAGCTGGTCAACTCCTGTTGGCAGAGCAGGGAAATGATGAAAATACAGAAACACTCAACTGTGAAAATAAATAAATAAATAAAACAAAGACACATCTTTAACTGTGAAGGAGTTCAAGTATGTCGGGTTCTTGTTAGCAAGTGAGGGTAAAATGATTCGTAAGACTGACAGACAGTTTTGTGCAGCAGCAGTAGTATTGCGAGCACTGTACCGTACCATCGTGGTGAAGAGGGAGCTGAGCGGGAAGGCAAAGCTTTCAATTTACCAGTCGATCTACGTTCCAACTCTCACCTATGGTCATGAGCTGTGGGTAGTGATCGAAAGACTGAAATTGCAGATACAAGCGGCTGAAATTAGGGTGGCTGGCTTCAGCCTTAGAGATGGGGTGAAGAGCTCGGACATCCTTAAAGGACTCGTGCAGAGCCGCTGCTGCTTCCTCCTGGCCGCATCCCTTTGGAGGTCTTACGTGCACGTCCAACTGGGTGGGCGACCAGGGGGTGGATCCAGAGCTCTCTGAAGAAAAACATATACCCCTTCTGGCCTGGGACGTCTGGGGTAACTTGCTTAGCTATCTGCCGCTATGACCCGACTCCAGATAAGTGGAAGATGATGGACGGATGGAGAACTTTTATTGTGACGTACTTCTTTCTTGAATTTCCCTCGGGATCAATAAAGTATCTATCTATCTATCTATCTATCTATCTATCTATCTATCTATCTATCTATCTATCTATCTTTCAATAAATTAAAAAGACTTTGTGTATACATTTTGCAGCTTGTATTCACTCCTTACGTGCAGTAGATCCAGGAAGAAGTCTCCCGGCAGGTCAGAGTCTTTGAGTTCAGCCAGCAGCTGCATCAGACACTCCAGTCTCCACTGCTCTCCGGACAGCTTCTCATACAGAGCATCATCCTCGTCACTAAAAGACCGACAGTCAGAGAAAAATAATACTTGTTATTTCATTCTGGTTTTATCAAATACATCCTATCTGAACAACACAAAAAAACAATTCAAACTGCTTTCACAAAGGTGTGTAGGGAGACTATGTCAGTCACCTGCAGCTCTCTCTGGAGCAGAGTCTGACTCCTCCATCGCTGCCAGGGTTGAATCTGAAGTCTGCTGCTACTTCATTCTTCTTCCCTCCCTGCAGGCCGGAGAGCTGCTTCAGAGCAGGCAGGGCCACAGACGGCTCAGTGTGACTCAGGTACCACAGCAGAATCTCCTGACAGGGGGCGCTGCAGAGCAGGGAACAAACACATGCAGCTCAATCTCAGAGTCTTACCTTAGATCAATGCATTATTTTTTCAGCTTTCCTTTTTATTTATTTTTTTCCCACTCGGTATTTTATCCTAACATAACATAGTAATGCATATTTAATCTCTCAGAATCTCTCAGACATGGAAGAACAATCAAAGGTACAAGAAGAAGAACAACAATGTATACACAAAAATAATCCCTCACAATCATCACTTATGACTCACTGGAAGTGCATTGCATTGTCTGTTTCGACTGAAACCTTTTCCCAGTTGTAATATTTTGCTGATATATTTTTTCTAAACGTTACCGTAGGTGGGAGACATTCTGCTTAGTGAAACAGAAGAGTGTGAAGATCACAGGAAGCACTTCTTCTAGAGCTTTGAGGAGAGACGCTGACGGACTGTTTCCAACCACCCAGATCTGTGAGCAACAAGAGGAAAGGGAAGCGACACTTTAATGTGTCAGATCTCTTTGTATAAACTCTTTTCAACAACTACAAAGTACATCGTAATACCGTTTTTAATTCCTCACCTTATACACATCATCAACACAACGAGTCAGCTCCCACTCCTCCACAGCTGTCTGAGAACACCCCTCACCTGGAAAACACACACACGATGATTTTACTACATTTTTAATTCTTCAACCATTAGATGCTGTTGTGACAACATGATAGATGCTTCTGCACTCTCTGGAACCAGAAATGAAACGATTCTGTGTAATGATCAGACACATGTGGAGGACTGACTGCGATGTGACTGACCAGAAGCCGTGGTGCAGCGGTGGAGAGGAGCGAGCAGAGGACTCAGCAGGTACTCCTGAGCAAAGCTGGGCTTCTCCTGCACCATAGAGAGCAACGCCCTGGTGGCCACACGCTGGAACTGTAGGGCTGTTAGCTTGTCTTTGAAGTGCAGGAGCTCCAGGATCTAGACAACAAATACAAACACAACAAGCAAGGTTTAAATTAACCTTTTTTTTTTTAATAATCACAATAAAAACATTCTCACAATAAATTGCTTTGGGCAACAACATGAGCCAACCTGCCTATCTCGCAGGTTAGACATAGACCAACCGTTTATATACCTTATCAAAACCAAATCATTTGGGGATTGAATTTGAACATATTTGAAATCAGAGTATTGACTACTAATTGCATAAAAAATAGAAATGTTGCAGTTTATTTTAGTTGCGCCTAGAAGGCAAGGACTAATGACATGTGTTTTACTTTTTATGAAAACACTCTTACAGAGATCCAAACAGCGTCCTAACTGACTCTTTTATTCTCATCTGAACTTTACATTTCAGCTTAGGGCCCTGATTTAAAAGAAAAACATGATTTTCTATTGAAATGAGTGTTTGTGTGTGTGCCTGTGCGTGTGCGTGTGTGTGTGTGTGTGTGTGTGTGTGTGTGTGTGTGTGTGGGTTGGGCTGACCTGAGGACAGACTTGTCTGTAGTAGCAGTCTGCTGAAACAGACTGTTGAGGGCAGGTTCTCAGGATCCGAGCCACACACTCACATTTCTTCCAGTCTGACTCGCCCCCTACAGGACAACAGTGTGTTTCCAGTTTAGACCAAAAAAACAGAAACACAACTTCCACACTAATAAATCAGAATATTTGTTTATTGCAAAGTCGTTTTTGAATAATTTAACAGATACAATAAAAAACATTCAAGAATATTGCATAAAATCTGCACAATAAATGGAGTAATGAAGAGCTCTTTGTGTAGGAATGTAAGAGACACTGCTGTGGGATTTTTTTTAGGCTCTGCAACATTTTACAGTGAGAGGTACAAAGACAATTATCAATGTGAAGTGATGATAATCAGGTGTGCCAACTTTCATCCTCCTATCCCTCCTTTATTCCTGCTCACCTGTTCCTCCTCCCAAGATGGCTCTGACTACAGCCTGGACTCCATTAGGCTGCATCAGGCGTTCAGATAGCAGCTGACCACACAGACGCCTCAACCAGGCCGGAGCTGATCCTCGAGCCGCCCTGCTGCTGGAACCAGCGGAGGATCCCACTGCAGCAGACTGAAGAGAGACAGCATTCATGAATAGAAGACATGACAGGCAGCCGTAGAACTCCTACATTTTGATATTGTACTGGCAAGCAAAGTTTATGTGAAGCACATACAATAATCTATCCCTAGTATGATCCTCTACCAGACGTGGACATGCAGACCTGTGTGGGTCCACCCTGGAGGATCAGCAGCTCCTTGATAACGATTGGCTGGTAAACTTTCCCCAGAAGGCTTTTGAGGGCCTTCTTACACATTTGACCTTCCTCAGCACTGAGATCCTGGACCTGTAAAGTCTGCAATAAGACAGAGAAAGAAATGTAATTTATTTTCTCTTGCCAATATGCATTAAAGGCATTTCCACAAAAACACACTCATATACTAAAAACTGCTTAAACTAAGATTATGTGTAGAGTAAAGCATGCCATGAAACATTTTTAAAGGTGCATCGCGCTCCCTACTGTAAAAGAGTGTATTGTGTATGGCATTAGATCATCTAATAAGGCAAGAGAATAATTAAGACATAATTATATTGGCCTGTGATATCACTTTAAATAGTCATTCAAGGCCTGTACTGATATCTAATAATGAAGCCCTTATCAGTTGTACATATTGTGTGCTAATAGCGCTATACATACTTAATGCAGGCACCAGGTTTATACAAACATGATGTATGTCTACCCCACATTACCTCTCTCTTTTTATTATCATTACCTTATCTTTCTCTGTGCCGCCTCCCTCTGCCCTCTGTGGTTGGTAGCCGAGATGGCACAGTGCTGCCATCACATCCCCCAGATGTCGTGTGAACACCAGTGTGGCGAGAGCGGACAGCTCTGCCAGCTTCAAGAGGACCTTTGTGGTGGTAAGAAGCCGGCGTCTTCTAACTACGACTGTCCCAGTGCAGACCAGTTTTTCCACCGTGGCCCAAAACGCTGACCTGCAGCCCAAAGGCACCCCCACTCCAGGAGCCAGGTAAGGGCAGAGCCCAAGAGACACCACAAACTGAAGAGCAGCTCCGAGCGTCTTCTGCTGAGCGACACTCAGGACATCAGGGGGGAGAGGAGGAGCCATCTCTGCAGTGCGTTGTTTTACTGCAGAGGGAGGAGGCATCTTCTCGAAGATTTTGAGTTCATCAGAGAGGTGTTGTGCTAAGGCGAGGAACAGGAGGAGACATTCCTGGACAAAGGCCCAAACACTGTCTTCAGTGTCGCTGGAGAACCAGTCTGCGTCTGCCATCACCTCCTCCCTCAGCTTCCTCACCTCCTGGAAGCTGGAGTCACTGTGAAGCTGCTCCAGGAGGAGGGCTCTGTTGGCTCGCAGCACCACCACAAGAGCCTCTTGGTGTGAGGACTGAGCATTGTGCACAGACCCATCTACAGACAATGACACAAAGGTCGGACATTGCATTTTTGGTTTCCTGTATGTATCCTGTTTTGTAGATTTGCTGACAGAAAGTTGTTTCACAGTGTAGACAGTAAAACAGGCACCTAATAACTCATCAGGCCACAGCAGTGATACACTGCAGTCAAGCCAAATTAAGGCAAATGCATGTAAGAAATGATTTCGAAATGTTATAATTTTACAATATATTTAATTATAATTTCAGTCAAGAAATATTTAGTTCAAATAAACAAAACCAAAACAGGCCAAATAGTGATTTACCAAACAATATAGCAAGTGGTAGAGTATGTTTATTCTTGAATGAAAAAGTACTACTTTTTGTGGATTGTGCAAGGACTGCTTCTTTAAAAAAATGAAAAAGAAAACTTTTATCACCGAATATTTAAGCATTAGACCATCTTCTGCTCATCTGTGAGGCTATGCTGTATGTGCCGCTGCAGACAGTGCTGAGATGATGGTAAACTATGGAGATACGACATACAACAACAAACTACGAAACCGTCCTGAAAACTTAAGTGATTGACCCTAACCATTCAATCTTTTGCTTGAATTTGAAATCGTTTACTCCAAATTGATGTATCTGCGTTTGGACCATCCTAAATGACTACACAATATATTAGTCGGGGTCTAAACAATAATATATATTTTGGATGTAATTCATTGAAACATTAAGACTAAGTGTTTCAATCAATTTAAAATGTTTGATTAAAGTTGTTGTGTTTTTTTAGTCAGAAGTATGAACCTGAATTAAAATGACAGACCATCAGATCTGATTGATTGTCATTGAGAATCTTATTTGCAAAGACCAATTTGACTTCAGAACACTAGAAGACAACCTCAGTGTTTCATTCATAAAATATCAGGTACATCTACGGGGGATTTCAAAACTAAAGGCGTCTAAAATAGCAAACCTACGCTGTGTTTTCTCTGAATTGAGATTGGCATGAAAGGAAACGTATTGGTTTGCACAGACTTTCACTTTTTCCAAATGGAGGCTGGCTTGGGATTCAGACAAGTGGATGATTACATTTTTAGTTGAAAATAATAAACGTTAAAGTAAATATGAGCTGTGAATCCTAAAGAACTGAGGAGCGTTAAGTAATAAACACTATAATACTATCAGTATTTTTGTAGTCTAGTTTCCATCCAGCTTTTGTAATTCAAGGTCAACAAAGTTATAGCACCTAAGAACAAATACTACACACAGCTAGTGACTGCATGCTCTCACCTTACTCAGACAGTTCGGAATGGGTACATTTACTGTTTAATTTAGTTATGATAGCCAAGTTATCTTCGGTCTGTCAAACTCTCCACTTACCTCCCAGAGGTTTGGTGAGAATATTTAACGCAGAGAGGATAGCTGAAGTCATCTCGCCATTATATAGAACTTCATAGACGTCTTGATATGATTGACAACATTTTAATAATCTACCACAACCCTCTAGGCATGCCGTGGGTTTCTGAAACGTTTTTATTCAGCTGTGGTGTACACATCTCAAAATGACGCGGAAATTAGACGTCACTGTACAACGTATCACGGGATTGGCTCATCGACATTCTATGGATTGGCTGCAGTTACGTTCAAGGGAGCGCCGAACTGTCGGAAATGTCAGTAGACAGAGCAGTACACAATTTTCACTGATTTATTCAGAACTTTTGAAATTAGTCTGTCAATGAAATTATTTTAGAATTCTTTTTACATGTAAACTGGCAAAAATACACAATTTTCAAGTGTGTTCAAGCTAGACTAGTCCATAAATGGTTAAAACATCAAAACTCATAACGTTGTGATAGTTTACATTTGACTAATGCTTACATTTTGATTTCCCATTGCATTATGTTAACATGCCCTAGACTTCACTCATAATCAGATCCCAGAATAAAGAGTCTTAATTAGTGATTGGATGCACCTGTGGAGCTGACCACATGAAAAAAAAAACTCAACATGCATGTCTCACTTTGCACTGAAAAAAGTCAGAGATGGATTGAAATGTCTGCACAAATCATTTGTGTCTGTTCTGCTCAACTATGAGTCAAAAATACTCTTCATGTAGTGTTTGAAGAACATTTCTCTATTTTCTCTTCAGTTTAAGAGACTGTAAAGCCTGCTAGAAGTCCTCCTCACTACTCTTAACTGTTTTACACCTTAGGAGCTCTTTTAAGGGCTAAGACACTTTGTGAATAACTTTCATCTTTACAAGGAACTAGTCTGAACTTTGAGGGGAAATTCTTAGAAAATGTCCTGATTCTAAGAATGTTCTTAGAACTTTGTCACTAGGAGCAACTTTTAGTACTTAGGAGGCTTCGTGAATATGGGCCCAGTCCTCCAAGCCAATATGAGCAGTCAGTACTCAGGCAAAAGCAGAGAGTATTGTCTGACGGATCTCATATCCTCCACCCCAAGTATGGGATATCTGTTTTTAACAGATTAAATCATGCATTGTGAAACTCTTGGTGACTTTGAACCTACTGCGAGATCTTAAACAAAAAAACAGGAAGCCTACATAAAAGAACAAGGGTCACAAATGATGGATAAGGATGTTAGCATTGACAGAGAGGCTTGAATAAATATATACATTTATAAATGCATTTGTCTCTCAGTTCATTGCAATTCTTATACAATTCATTCCATCAAGCTTATGGAAAGTCAAACATGTTTATTTACTTGTCATGAAAGGTCCATTTATATTTATAGCAG
This sequence comes from Tautogolabrus adspersus, assembly GCA_020745685.1. Classification (NCBI taxonomy): domain Eukaryota; kingdom Metazoa; phylum Chordata; class Actinopteri; order Labriformes; family Labridae; genus Tautogolabrus; species Tautogolabrus adspersus. The sequence goes on from CM036539.1 coordinate 11,779,048, forward strand.
TATCAAACTCATCAGAAGACTCCTTTAATGTCTCTTTTGGATATAAAACTGTTGGTAAGCTTTTCTGTGCACTGTCTTGTAAACTGTCCTTGATTTGAGTGTTTGCAGTGCAGACAGCAGAATCAGATCTTCTGTGCCCCTTCTTAACGAGGAGTGTTGTACCACCAGGTGTATCTAATCTGCAATCAGTTCCCTCAGCATTAAGAATGATTTAAAAGCAGCACTGAGCTCTTCAACACACCACAGACGAGCTGCAGCTGGGAAAAAGCGAAAGGTTTGGTTACAGTTGGCAAATGGAGTTTGTTTGACCCACAATGTTTAATTGTCTTTATGGGTGCAACTTTAATGCTGATCAGAACTTTTCTGTTTGTCTATTCTCTTTAGGACCGCTGACATATCAACTTCAATTGATCATAAATTGGCTATAGGTAGCAGCAGGATGAGGTGAGCAAGTGGACTTCCTCAAAATTAGAAATTAAGTTTTCAACCATGTGTTTTTCTTAAACCAAGTTTTCTCTGCAGGGTTTTGTGGATTTCATTTCTGCTGATTGGAAGCATCACCTGTGGCCCTGTGGGAAAGGGTAAGTTGTATTGTCTCAATTGCATCAAATCTTTCTTTTGTACTGTCAAGGCTTAAGTGAATTCAAGAATGTGTATTGTTTCTCCTTAGGCTCTGGGTTGAGCAGTGGCGGACCAAGCTCCAGGCCACTATCACTTCCTGCATTTTTTTGGGATTCAGGAAGAGGGGAGAGTTCTGACCTGGGCAGCAGCTCCTCTCTACCAAGTCTACACAACCCAAGCCCCAACATGGCTAAGGGTAACACCGGTGGTTATGTTAGTTATGGGGCTGACGTCTACGCCAGCCCTGAGGTTGTTGAACATGGGCTTGGTTATGCACCTTCTCATGGGTATGACAGCAGTGCAGCTGCAGGTGGCAGCTATGGCGGTAACTATGCTGGTGCTTATGAAGGAGAGGGCTCGTACGGGTCTGTATCTGCTCCTCGAGATGAGAACTGGAGCTCGGGATCTGCTACGGACTACGGTGCAAGTGTTGAAAAGCCTCAGCCAGTGTTTAGTGACGTGTCTGATCTGGAGCCAGTCTACTCCTTCAGTTCTCGTTCAAGCTACCAGAGAGGAAGAGCAATGTTTGCTCAAACCCACTACAGCCCAGGAGAGCCTGTTCTCCCACCCATGCCAGTTTACAAACCCATCATGAAAACTGTTTCAAAGCAAAGCAGTCCTGCTAAAGCGCCAACAAAAGGAGGCTACTAAATCTCTCTGGTAAGACACAACTTGCTCAACATCCACTGTATTTAAAAAAAAAAAAAATGTATATCTGCTTACAGTTGTACTCTTTTTGCCTCACAGGTCTCAAAATGGCTGAGATGTATCATTGCTGCCTTGTGATCATGGTCTGATGCTAATAAAATGGCTTTCATAAACCTTAGTTTGTGGTCTTGGACTTGTATCTCAAAGACTTGGTTTTAGTCAATGGAGGTTGTTAAGTATAGTGATGTTCAAAGCTGGGATAATGACACTTGATGAACGGATGCCATCCAGGAAGCAAAATGTAGACTGATTTTGCATATCTCGAGAAATATGTTAAATAATAACTCTGGTTGAAAGGGAAAAAAAAAAAAGATCCAGGTGCTTAACAGCCTGTCATAACTGACCACATCAGCAAAGACTTTTCCCAGAGCCAATTGCCTAAAACCTTTACCCTCCACTTGACCACCACTTTGACTTTCAATGCTTGGGTGTTCAGAGCTTAAACAAGCTTCTCAACTACAATGTGAAGGTCCTTTTAGTTCATTTGAAGGATGTGCCATTGGTCATCAAAATATTACACTGGACCTGACATTTGAATCTTCTCTGGTTAATTTATTTAAAGTTTATTACGTGAGCATTATTGCAAACCAGCTTCACTTGGTCACTCCTGACTGCAGCCATACAACATAAAAGATGTTTGGGTCTAAAGATTAAACTTTGTAAAATTGATCCGCGTAAGCAGATCAACAGACAAGTAACACACAGAGCATACAGTATATGCATGTATTCCATCTTTTTATCTGAGATGAACTAAAATCTTATGTCTTCCATTTACTTAAAACATTGAACAACCTCAAATGGGCTTAGAGTTCTTGTAACTATCTAAGGTGTGAGATATTGCAGCTTATGTTACATTTTCAACACACACTCCTAAATGTCTCAGGACAAACTGTAGGATTTTGCTCATCCTTTGACAAGAAGTTGCACCATAGATTAATTGCAGTTTACCACAAGAAGCAACAAATCTGACTTACAGGCAACACATTCCATTAAACCTTGTAGGTGCATATCTTTAGACAACATAACGGCTATTTGTCATGTTGCTGCCATACAAGATAAGAAAAAACATGACTATCAAACATTTCCAGGTAGTCTTTCTGTCTGGCTTCAAACCCCTAAGAAATACATCTTCAAATAGTAAATATCAAATTTGAGTTTACTAAAATCTGAGTCAAATAAAAATAACTCTTAAAAATCTAGACTGAATTTCTGTTCTTATTCACATTTCACAAGACATATTTTGAGTGACATGTGCCTGGCTCCATACACAATGTTGGTGCATGAATAGTGCAGTGCAGCTCTAATCAGCATCTTTGTATCATCTGATTCAGAATCATTAGAGGACGCAGAAGCCCTGCAATGTGAAAGTATTCTCACAATCTGTTAAAGATGTGGCAGCCTTTGGCCGTAATTCTTGAATCTTCTTGATATCTAATATCTGAATGTCTTTAACGCCCTATGATATTTAATTTTGTTTTTAATGGTTACTGGGGAACAAATGAGGAGGGAAAGGGGAACTTAGATAGCTTCCAAGATATATGTGTGTGTGCGTGCGTGCGTGCGTGCCTGCGTGCGTGCTTGTGTGTGTGCATGCTTTCATTTTCGGAAAAAAATATTACGCCCTTGGAATCAATGCACTCTTAAAATAGAGCAATAAAATCCAACACAGCTTTGGGCAAATTTAGAAAGTGTTACAAAATTAAAGACACATAGTATAGTTCAACAAGCATACTTTAATGAATTGATTTAAAAGAAGGTCACAGGAATAATAGAAAAGCTGTAAATGTGACTGAGCTTCAAATAAAATGTATGAAACTTTTCAAATTTATGGGATTGAGCCACCTGTTCTCAATCTTTACTTTCAGAGATACAGAACAAAGGACACTAATAACACACAGCAAACATCATTTGACTAACTGTTACACACCATGTGGTTGAATTCTTCACAAGCTTTGTGGCCAGAAAAACTGTTCTGTTACTGCAGTGAAACTATTATTTTGGTCAGTAAACATGCCTCTTTCATTCAAAATAAATATCTACGGTGTTCTTTCATCAGTGTAGCCCACCTCTAACATGATCACAGACTGAGTGGGGGGCTTATTAGGCAGACATCACCTTAAAAGAAATCTTACAATCTCACATCCTATAAAGAAGTGAAACAATTCACCTGCTTCACCCGGCATAATTAAAGGCAGTCCCACATTTCCCAAAAATTACCACAACTACAGTCTCACAGACAAAATTAAGTGGGGGTACCAAGATTTCTTGATTTACATTCGCATCAAAAACCTTGAATAAATAGACGGTGCTGTGCCGACATTAGATCTGTGCTCCACATCTCTCCTTTGCTCAGACAGGAAGGGTCATAGACAGGTGAGATTTTCCTGCGTGCTCACGAGTAGAACTTACTGTTGTTTATCTTCTTCTCTTTTGTCCTGGGACACAAAGAAGGGAACCATTTAATTGTTACACCACCTAGTCTCCCCTCTTTATACACTGTTGAGTTGAGGCATACCTGTGTCTCTCGCTAGTGCTGAACTCTCTGCTGAGGTGTTGATGGGGGACGGCGGAGCGCTGAATGTTGGCGTGTGTATCATACATGAAAGGTTCACTGCTTTGCATCGCCTGCTTTTTCCTCAGCTGGCTGGAGGACGAGTACAACTCCTCCTCTGCTTTCTGAAAGAAAAGAAGACCCCCTTCACTTAACGTTAAACTCCTTAGACTGTATTTAAATCAACTTGAAAGTGTGTTGTGTGTGTAGTATTACCCCTGCTTGCTGTACATTGATGTAGACCAGCAGAGAGGCTAACTCTAAGTTTTCACTGTAGCCATTTTTTAAAGGTACAGAGCGGTAACCTAAAAAAAAAACATTCATTAGGTCATGTTGCGCATTGTTAAACCTGTTTTATCATAATCAACAATCTATTGATCACTTTTTTATTCTTTTTATAGTTTCAGCCCATTTCTTAGTGATACCATTAATTCAATTTAACAGTACTGCTTTAGTATCCATCATCTACCTATCTGACCACACAACCAGCTGCCACATATTTTCCAGTGCGACTATGCTGGAAAACTTTGCCCCTCTAGGTTTGTGTCAGTGACTTTCGTGGCCAACTACAAAAGAAAAGTGCCTCATGTGAGCACAATAGTCACAGTTAATAATAACAATGGTAGAGAGACTTTATTCAAAGTTATAAAAAGTTGACATGTTTAAGCGACACCACACGAGAGGAAGTGATGTTCTACACCTGTGAGTCTGAGGCACAAGGAGGCGGGACAAAGCCGGAGATAATCACAATGTTCTGATGTTCAGTAGACCAACAGTGTGAACTTTAGTTTCATTTCACTTTAATACAGCAGCTCTACTTTAAGGATTAATACGAATGACTTATGGCAAAGAACTGATCATTATTTATGGAACTTGATCATTCATTTGTCACCAGCACAACAACCATTATACCACCTGTATGTCTACACATTCTCACTGACCAGCTACTTTATATTATGTACATTTACTTTTTTTTAAACTCATAATTTTGTCTGATGTGTGATTGACTTTTCTAAACAAAGATTGTATTTGATAGTTAACAGATCATCTGAAGCAAAGTGGAACATACAGTATGTAAGAAAGAAAACGTCCCAGTGATGTTGTTATCTTTATCAGCACTCATGAAATGCCTCTTGTTATACAGACTACTTTGTCAGAACTATCTTATGTATTATCATCAATAAACCAATAATCTGCTGTTTGATTCAGGTATCATGTGAGTGTCTGTGGCCCTGTTTATATCTGGTAACAAAATACATCCTGACTGACCCAATCAGAAGTGTACAGCTCTATGTACAGGTGTAAATGAAGGAACGTCTTGCCACTAAATGTTGCCAGTGGACTTACAGTATGTTGGGTCTCAATAAAAAAATACAGCAAGGAGTAGGGTCTGGATTATGTCGGTCTGATTTAGTACTTCTCTGCTTTTTGTCGTGAAACTCGGTTTTATAGGTTGTCTTTTTGGTCTAGCATGCGAAAAAGTTGCTTTTGCATTTAAGCTGGCCTGTTTTTAAACAGGACAAGGAAAAAGGGCAAAAGGGGGCCTGGACACAGGGGAGAGATGTGACCAACAAGCAGTTAGTAATAGTTTATGATAATGCAGTGCAGTATGGAGAAAGAGGTTTCGTAGAGGGGAAAGAATATTAAATCAGGATCTGTTTTCGGCTGTTAACAGAGGCGTCAATCTGCCTCGGAGTTCATAAACTTTACTTATAATACAACTGTGGAGAAAATCATGTTTCAGGGATCAAATACATTTTTATTATAACCTCAATACTTTTGCAAATCTTCTCACGCTCCTTCTCTCTCTCACTGGCCCCCGAGTGCTGCATGTCACTAACAGTCAATAATGAAGGTAATGTAAAAGGTGATACAAATATTTTAGTTGTGCTGTCTTCATGAGAAAGAAAATCCATTGTAGTAATCATCAGCCTATAGTCATCAGACTTGATCAATACTATCCATTTCCACTGAATTACCATATGTTAAATAATACTATCTAGAAACAAACTTCTTTTATTGTTGTAAAAGTTTTATTTTCGTTATAAGAGTGAACTTTCTGGAAGTCTCTTGCTCTCTTTACTCTCATGTCCTCTTAAATTTTCTTTTGAGAGGGACCTTTGTGAGTTGGTTTTTATACTGCAGTTGACTCAGGGACATATTCAAACTACATTTTAAACACTACTGTAAAAATACCTGCATAAAAACTGTGTACACATGCTGCATTACGCAGGCTTAGCATTTACCTCAAAAAGTAAAGTGAATAAAGATCATACTTTTAAGGGAAAAGTGCAGTTTTAGGTAAAAGTCTTGTTACAAAATAAGAACAACATAAATTATACTGAGGCACTCTGGGCTCTTTGTGTGTGCGTTCCTACCTGAGCGGAGGCCTTTTACAGGAAATGTGGCATGGGCCAGGAAATTAGGGTCTGAGAACATGTCCTCCTCGTTCACCACAAAGCGCAGGAAGGTTAGTTCAGGCTCGTACACGGAGAAGACAATCGGCTCTGCTGGAGCTTTCCACACTGGATTCAGACCGTTATCACCTGCAGCCAATAGAACGAAAGCACTGCTCAAATGATCACATAGGGTTTAACTTTAACCTGACACATTTTCCTCTCTGTGCTTCCTTACGATAGACAACGGTTTTGAACTTCTCTTCTGTGTGTCCACACAGCTCGACCTCCACGAATGGACTGGCGATGCTGCGGCCAGGCTTGGGAAGGTGTCTGGCAGCAATCACCTGCGGAGGAGAAACACATAAAAAATGTCTGCCCACTGCTATTGATCCTGTATGTTTTCTTATTGTTTATAAATAGAAAGATCTGTGAAGTCAGCATCAACAACCTAAAAATACCCGACAGAAACATCATAATGATGATTTATGTGTTGGCAAGTGTATTAACTGTTTATTAAAGGTGCACTATGTACATTTGGTAGGGAAATTTGAAAGTTGGAGGAGGACAATTCTCTGCTATATTTTCTGAACTAAATACACAAACTTTATTCAGTGGAAAAAATGGGTCCCTGGAACACTGTTTGGAGCTAAAAAGCTACCAGGAGAGTTACAGTTTCACTGTTGCAGGCCCTCCACCATAACTTCTCTCGTAGCATTTTATCTTCAAACATTGAGGTGTGTGTATAGAGTTATGAACATATACCACAGAATCTGTACACTTCTCCAACTTTCACATTTCTCTACCAAAACTCCATAGTGCACCTTTAATAAAGGAGATTAAGTATTTTTAAACCAGCAGATGACTTCAGCAACAGAACAAGAATTGGCTGTAATGGCTTTCACATCAACCTTGGGGTGAAGTGCGCTCCAACAAAGGACGTCCACTGAGTGTCTTATAACATTACATACAGGAAATTCGATCTTTTTTTTTTTTTTAAGATTTACTTTTGGTATTTTTTTTATGAATTAATTCAGATAGCCCAGTGGAGAGAGTTGGAAACAACGGAGCCAAAGGTTGGACTCAAAGGTAAAGACAACAGCCTAGGTATATGAGGTGAACAAACCCTTGAGAGGGACCTTTTTGATGGTAATTAAGATCCTTTTCTTTCACCAGAAAACAGCTACTACAGACCAGAATCGGATTGACAAAAACATAAAAGTCTGCCTCAGTTTTCTTTTCTTTTTTCACAGAAATATTGTGTTAGACCCAAACTAACATTTCATAACCCCAAAAATAATATGTAGCACCTCTATTTCAAATACATCAGTTATTAATGTGGTTTGTCCTCCTAGCAGTTAAGCTTCAGATAAATCTTAAAAGATACATCAAATCTAAAATAACATCTTTTGTCTGAAATCTGGTGGCTTTGTAGAAAGAATTGTTGTTACAGAAATGATCTCATTTTAACAAAAGTTCTATTTTTAGGAGGCATCTTTCTCATAATGAAGTCAGGAACTTATAAGATCGATCTGAACCTGTCAGTCACAAAAACAAGCACTTCCTCGCAGTGATTACGTTGCATCCATGAAAGCTCACTTCTGGCTGAAGCAATCTACTAAAAATGATTTCAAATTTGACATAAAATTGTTCTAGTAGACCCCAAAATATGTTAAATAAGACCCAATGTTTAATAAAAGGGTATTCCCTTTTAAGAGAGTGTTTTTGTATGGACATACCCTAACCACAATTTTGTACTTGGCCGACTTCTTCTCCTGCTGTGGGTCAAAGCTATCATCACGCATCAGCTCCGGCTGCAGCACATAACCAGTCCCTCCATTCAGGCTGAAGAGGGCGCTGTTCAGCTGGGTGTATTTATCTGGGTAGACATGTACAGTATACATTGCATGCTTCTCTGTTTTTCACATGATAAAGCTGTGAATACATTTTTCTCCTAGCCTGGAGGCAGCGAGTATTGAATTCATTGTAGAAACCCTCCACAAAAGAATGAAAGGAGTTAGCATTTGGCAAATTGACGTAAATGTTGTGCTGCTGACAATACTGATGATACTCTGACAGTATAAAACCATAGTGTAATATATAATTAAATGGTGACTTAGGGTGTTGATGTGTCACATTATAATTGCTTCCTGGGACATGTTGTTACATCAACTCTGTAACCTCTGAGATTTAAGTTGCACATCAGCATGCATTTTGATATGAGCTAAGGAAATTGTAATGCATCCACTGACTGGACGGTCAAATAGGCTTACAGCTTGTGTGCAGAGACCGATCACAGTGGGATAGGGATTGTTTCTTGTAAGCTAAGCTCACTTTTGCCACATTCAAAGGGGTTACATCTGGGCCAAACAGTAAACACCTACTGTTTTACAAAATTGAGATAAATCAAACATCCTCATCATTGATCTTGATAAGCAGCACCCTGTCATCCAGTCCTCCCTTGGTCCCTTTTAAATTAAAGTCAACAACATTTTGAGATCCTTGAATTGAACTTTGACCTTTACCTCCATTTTTTTTGGACAAGATACAATCATGCTACTCTGAAAATAATGCTTTCATCTTTTTTAAGTCGATTTCAATAGGCTTTCAATTGTATAGGCTTTCTTGTAACCCTTACAGTTTATTCTGGATGTTTCAATTTATCATTTTGAGACTTTATTGTTTTTAGCACGTAAAAGAACACCATTGCATTAAAAACTTTTTCCTCCACAGTTGTCCGTGGCATGAGCTCCTGTACCTGCAGTCTGGAAGTTAAGAGCCACCATGTGACAGCCAACAGCCCACAGTGGATAAGGGTCATAGTTGGAGGACTCCACACGCTGGCCTTTTGGGTAAATTCGACTTAGAGCCTTGCGGTTGTACTGCAAGAAGTCCTTGGTTCGGCTCTTTCCAGGCATCTTGTTCTCAACAAAGGACCGGATCTCTTTGTAGCTGTAACTGTCTGGAGACAAGTTACAGAAAGGTTCAGGGTTAGCTGGTAATGGATTGGGGATTTTGACACAAGATCAACTAACTAGGTTGAAACTTCATCTAGTCTGTGTTAACACTGACTATCTTTATCTTAACACGCTATAGCTGATTGTTTTTAAACTCTTAACATGTTACTGGCTGCTAACTTATTTAGATAACCCCAGTGTGATATGGAGTAACCTGGTTAACGTATGTAGGTTCACGTATAATTCAGTGCCTTTCCAAATTTGGATCTGTTACACAGGAAACTGTGTAGTCTCCAAATCGTTTCCTTTTGCCACATCCTATTTGTTATATTTATAACATATGTATGTATGTATGTGTGTGTGTGTGTGTGTGTGTGTGTGTGTGTGTGTGTGTGTGTGTGTGTGTGTGTGTGTGTGTGTGTGTATGTATGTATGTATGTATGTATGTATGTATGTATGTATGTCTTCTTTCATTGTTTTACAACAGAGCTTTATTGAGTGAATGAACTGACACAAGGCTTATTTTCCTTCCTTATAGGGGACAACCTTCCACTTTGACAGTGTTTTTGAACATATATTTGGGTAACCTGAGTGTCTGCCAACTCACAAAATGTGAAATAAACCCATCTAGTCCTTTGTTTGTGGTCTGCATAAGTCTTACAACACAGAGAAAAATGCTCTGTTTCAAATTTGCTCTCCTTGTGATGTCACAGTGGGATTCTGGTAAAAAAATACACTCCCATCCTGTGTTGTCTCCAGCAGTCATGTTTTTTTCTCCCAGGGGGCACGCTGACAAGTTGCCATGGAAACTCATAGCTGAACTCATGTCGGCACCGGTCGGCACGACCCGCGGGGTGAGGTGGAGCTCATTGCATTTAAAGCGACACAAAAGTCAAAACGGAGTGTTCTGAGAGAGCTGGTTTATACAGGGTCACAAAACTCCTCTGGTGCTTGATTCATGATATATTTTGACCAAAGCACAGCACAGATTTTTCATTTAGACCACAGGGGACTGTTTGAAAAGTTGGAAAAGGGGTATAATATGTCGTCTTTAACAAGCATAGTCTTATACATTGTATGCATTAGGGGTAAAGACTGTTAGTGTTGAAGCATATTTCCAATGTGTATATGTGGTAAAGGCCATAATAACACAATCATGCTGCTTGTGTTCACGGGTGTTTGTGAAGTGCATCTGTAAGTGTTTACCAAAGCGGTCCTTATCCTTGCTTCGTGGTTGACAGTACACCACCAGGTCTGACATCTCCATGGCAACCTCTGCCTTCTTCTCCACTTCCTCCTTCTGTCTGATCTGAGATTGGACAGAAAAACAGCCACTTCCTGTTTTTATAGTTATGGTGACAGACCACCGGTGAAAAACCCCGCTGTGACTTAACAGTAAGCTGTCTGTTCCGGATATATATTGAACAAAGCAAATGTATGAATTATGTCACAAGATAGTTTAAAATAAGGTGTTCCCTCTAGCTTTTTTAAGCATAGCTTTCCTTGTTTTCTTGCTTTTTACATTATACATTTATACATAGACATGCTATGAAATACTAACCTCTTGCGCCCTGTGGTACTCCTTACTCATGACGCTCTGAGTAATGTCCCAGCCCACCTGGTACCATTCAAACAACTCCTCCAGAGAGCATGCTGCCAGGTCAAACTGCAGACTGTCCTGCTCCATATCCTGCAGTGTCAACACATGGGGCTTCCCATTTTTACCATTCTTCACTAGAAACAAGGAGGCATGCAAAGAAGGACAGTGAGATGGGGGGAGTGAGATGCACAAGTCTTTAACAGAGTGAACCATAGGAAGGCATGTGCAGCACTCTAAATGAAGGGCTTTATCCTCTATTGTGGAAATAGACTTGGGTATGTTTGACTAGAGGCTGGGCTCAGGCCCTGTTAGTCTTGGAGCAGTGCAGGCCAGCAGGGGAATGGGGACAATCGTGCTTAAGCACGGTACGGTCCAAGCAGACCAAGCAGCAAGCTGGTGGCTTGATTTACAAATTTTGATTGATGTCTTATTTTATAACATCAATCAATCAATGGTAAATTAACTTGAGCTAGTATAGTGCTTTTCACGCCCACTCACACACTGATGGTAGTGGTTGCTATATAGTGAGACCATCAAAAGTAACATGTCAGTATGACCACACACACTCTACCAAATGAGCCCCAATCAAACAATCAAAGTAAAATGTTTAAAAAAAAAGGCAGGGAAGAATATATGTATTTTTGATGTTATTAAAAGGTCATGAACACTTTTGTGTGTCCAGATTTTAATGGCAGAGCAATTAACTATTGTTGATTTAGATGAGACCAAGCTGCGTGTTTCTTTAAGGAGCAGTATTAAGGCTGTACAACTGATAGGCATTACATTTACTCACAGTTCTGGATGTTGCACTTTGAGATGTCCACAACGCCCTTACATAGTTCACCTAGTGGGTTGTCTTCCATGTCCTGTTTTAAAGAACACATCACAAACACAGTTGGATTAATGTCAATATCCCAGTGATTGACCTTCAGGTAAACTGTGACCTGATGCTCACCTGGTCCTTGCTCTCCCGCCTGGTGTTTTTGGACAATTCTTCCACATAGTTAGAAGGGAAGAACAGCTGCAACTTTCCCCCGTGGTCACCTTTCCACCTCAAGTGTAGAAAGAGGAAGTAAGAAGTGAACAGTCATGTTAGTTATTTGCCTGTGTTTATATTTTGCCATGCTAGCCAAGTGTATGCAGATTAGCATGTATGATACAGAGGGTAAAACAATCCTGTGATATGTTTCATTGGACTGACAAAGCTTGTTGGTGATCTTGTGTGTCTGTGTGTGTGTTTGCAGGACTTACCATGCATCATAATCTTTTGCTACATTGTGGATCAGTGCTCCTGTAGTGAAGCTCAGTTCATCCGACCTCTTAGCCTGATAGTTATATAAGGCCCTAACTGTACTTTCAGGCTTAAGAAGACAAACAGACACAATGTTAAATGTATTTCTTAAAGGAAAATCTAATATAAAAGACAGCCAATAAGTATATGTTGAGCGGTATATACACACCAGTGCTGGCTCAATCTCGTTTGGTTCCACGTATGTCTTCACCTCGTACAGAGAGGCACAGTCTTTCTCCTGTCAATGCAAACATCAAGTTACTTTGTTTGTAAACACATTGAGGTAATGTCCTTATAATACAGCAGTCTACTTTAGCCAGCAGTCAGAAAGCGGCTGTAATGACTGGAACAAAGTCTTTTGGGGCGTTTAAGAAAATCTACTAAAAAAGGTTTTGTTTTTTTAACAGGCTTAAATTGTTAATTTGATTGCCTGAAATTACTGATAAACATCATCAGAACAGACCTCAGCCTGAACATCAACATTTTCACAGAGAACATGTCTGCATTCTGTTGATAGTCTTACGCTCATTCACTGTAAATAATACCCAAACAGCTACACCGCGCCCGCCCTTTAATAAGGTCAGGCTCGTGCCTAATTACAAATAAGTCTTCATACATTCAAGTCTTTCTGACTTTTTGGATACATTTTTTCTTTTCAATCAAGACTCCAGTCAGTCCTCCCTTGTTCTCTGTTTGTGGGTCTATTCTTGCTGCACCTACATGTTTGTTCCTCACCACTGCACCAGAGAGGAAGACAAACTTAGGACAGTTTTTCAAGGCATAGCTCAATCCCTGTGAACCATTTACATGCTTTCTCTTTTTTATGTTTGTTTACTGTATTCTGTTTTAGTGATAAAATTACCCAATGTCTATAAAAAATAGATCTTCCAGGGTAACTCACTGTGCTGAAGCGGTCAACCAGCTCAAGGGTGACTGGGTAACGTAGCTTGATCTTCCGATACAGCGGTTTCTTCTTGAAGTAGTTGACCAGCTCTACCAGGCTCTCGAACTCTGTAGTGGTGCCCAGCAGGTACATGCTTCCCTCCTTCTTGATGCGGCAGTGTTTTACTTTACCATCACCTCTAAAAGAGAGAGAACTTATTGAATACAAGAAAAGCATAACAAGCAGGCAGAGAGATGCAGGGTCTCACAGCACCTGAATGTGATGGCAAAGGAGTCTGGCTCGCCCTCTCTGGTTCGGATGAGGAATGCTCCATCTCTGGGAATTCTTAGCAGGTAATCCTCTGCCTGACCTCTGCTCAGGTTACTGTAGAACCACCTGCTCAACACACACACACACACACACACACACACACACACACACACACACATACTTATAAAATGGATTCAAAATAAACTGAAGAGAAAAAGAGCGATAAAATATTGTGAGAGATGAAGAATACAGGGAATGCGTTGTTCATACAAAGTGTGTGGCTTTTTAAAAAATGAACATAACAGTATCAGAATGAAAGTTGGTGTTCCCTTAATTTAGATTATAATTAGTAATACTTTGTTGCCCCTGAGGGGAAATTTCCCTTGAGAAACAGTGCAGAAGAAACACAAAGTTCAGTGCAAGATGATGTGCAATAAAAACACAACACTCAAAACAGGAATCCAACAATGCAGATGAAGTAGAGCATAAACACACCAGATGCAAATAAATAAGATCCATAAACATGCAACAAATCCAAATCCAAAAACATAACAAGTACAGTCTAAAAGATGAATGGGCTAAATTTATATAAATCTAAGAAATCATGACTCAAATGCTGAGTTACGACATCCAGTGCTGCATACTGTCCACATTTAGCTAATTTCTAAGGCTTTTGAGGTTTTTTTTTAAAGGAAATCAAAGGAAAATGATTTCAAATTAAACTCTACCTGCAGCCTTGCTGTTTGCCTTAAGCAACTTTTCCCTCAGAATGTTAGTGTTTTTCTGCATGAGATGGCCATAGGATTGAAGGTTGGTGGTCTCGCAACAAAGAATGAACAGGTACATGGGGTGTAAAGCAAGCATAAGGAGTGCACTAATGAAGTGAAATAAACTAGATGTAATCAAAGGTCCTCCCACCGAGTCTGTGATATTATGTTCTCCACAAAAGGACCAACATTTGGTCACTGTGACCTTTGACCAATGATATCCAATCAGTTTTTTACTTTAGAGTAAGCGCACATTTGAGCCAAATTTGGAGATATTACCTCCAAGGGATCCTACTGAGATACACATTAAAAAGAGAGAAATATGGGGGTGCCTGTAGCCTAGTGGCTAGTGCGCAAGCCCCATGTACAGAGGCTCCTAAAAAGCAAGTGGCCCGGGCTCTAATCCGACCTGTGGCTCCTTTCCCTGCATGTCATTCCCCACTCTCTCTGTCACCGCTTTCTGACTCTATCCACTGTCCTATCTCTACAATGAAGGCACACAAATCCCAAAATTACATATTAAAAAAAGAGAGAGAAATCTAATTACATTCTTTCCTGCCTTATATCGATTCCTAGGCTGGAGTATTGGCTGACATCGTGTATCCACAATGATTGCAGTGATTTTGCCGAGCTTTATCTTACAGTACAGTCTCTGCCATAAGCACACTATTGTACTACTGTTTGTTATTGTTAATGATTTAAGGGGGTAACAGTTTCAGTGAATTGGCTAGCGTTCTCACAATGAGAATTTAAGGCAGTTTGTGAGGTTGGTATCATCAGAACAACTCTTGTTCAAAAGATAGAAAGTACTTTAAGAATTAAGGATGGATGGACAAACTAAAATGTGATATACTTATAGTCTATCACTTTGTTTTCATGGGTTTTATGTTCACTTCCTGTTATATTTTGTAATCTTGGTGCTTTTGTATGATATTTTGTCTTACTTCCTGCCATTGTTTCCCACCTTTTGTCCCAACACACCTGAGTCAAATCTGAAATTAGTCTGACCCCTGTGTTTCCACCAGCCCTCTGCTAGATTGTAATTGTTGCACTAGTGTGTTCATGCTTTCCAGCCTGGGTTGTCTTGTGCTTTCTCGCCTGTTTGTTAACTTTGTTTGGATTTTTAGATTTTGGATTTTGTTGATTTGCATTAATTGAATTTTCTGCCCTTGCTGACTGCCATTCTGTGAATGAGCTTCAAACATTTAAGTAAAGAACTATTTCATACTAACTGGTTTTTGTGTGCTGTACTTTCCTCTGCCTCTGAGCTTGGTTTTTTAATTGTTACAAAAAAACACACAATGTCTCTAGCCATAATATCTATGCGATTTGCTCTCAAAATTACTTTCTAGCTAACATTTAATAATGCCTTTTTCATGTTTCACCAATCCCCTGGGATGTTATCAATCATTAAGGTCGAGAAATGACAAACCCTTCATGTAGATGTGGGCTGAGCTGTGGTACAGCATCAGTGAGGCGCAGTTCAAAGTCTTGGCAGCGAAGAGGGTTGTCTCTGTAGTGCTGGATCAGGGAGTACATGGTGGGAAAGTTCAGGTTTGGAGTCAGGTAGTAGTAAGGGTAATCCCCATCTTGACCCGAGCGAATACGACAGTGTTGGACCCTCCCATTGCGCCTGAAATACATGCAGGGGAGATGTGTTTACAGATACACACTTACCAATACTTTACAATTTGAATAAACTCAAAGCAATATAATCTTGGGTTTTGTTTCTGTTTACTAGTATGGTGGCATGGTACTGGATATGGTTTGGTAATCAAAAAATTACAGAAAACTAAATATTGTTAGTTTATTTCAAATCGGAGTAACTGTCCCAAAGGTGGTTCTAGATTGAAACAGATTAGATCCCAAACGCTGCCAAACTTTAACTTTACATGTCCCGTCTGTGCTCCATTACATTCTCGAAGGGGCACTAACAAGCAGATCATTTAGAGAACGAGATCCAGATTGACATCAGGAAATATTTTATTCCAATTTAGTTTAAGGGTCCACAATGTAGGTTCACATAGATCAATCATGCCAGTTCAACATGGCTGTTCCATTTACATGTTTCCAATTATTACAGAAATATGTAACCTTTTGCCCCCTTTTGGTCTCCATTAGTGAAAGTAATCAATATACAAATAACTACATTCTCAAATCCCAGTTTGGCTTGTTATGTTATACCAGAAAGAGAGGGTGTAGCCTGTGGCACCGGTACTTTCTCGGACCAAGAAGGTCCCGTCTCTTCCCCCGGTCTCTGCACAGAAATCACTGATCAGTTGCTCGCCCATCTGCCTGCCTTCCTTCATGCGGCCGTGGAACCATGGCGCTGAAGTGTGCAGGTCCTGGTACTGAGGAAGACAAACACAACACTGCTAATAACACAAACACATGTTTGATGTAGGACAACAGACCCTATATTCTTTATATGTACACGAGTTATGTTAGCATTTAAGTGTATTCATACATGCTAATGCACAAACCTGACCTAAGTAAGCTCTTACTGACCACTTTATCTTTACTAAAGTAGCTTCTACCAAACAGTATTTGGATTGAAGTCTAGCATGAAATCAAAAAGTCTTGTTCTTTTTTTGAAAGACCAAGCTTTGAAAATAGAAATTAAAAAAACACTATTAAACAATGCGTTACAACTTTACCCTTAAACTTTCCTCTCTCTCTCTCTCTCTCTCTCTCTCTCTCTCTCTCTCTCTCTCTTTACCTTCCTGGGATCCTCTTCTTCCTCCTCGTACTCCTCTGCGTAGTACAGCTTGTCATCAGAGACCAGGCAGTAGTGCTTGTTCCACCGCTGAGAAATGGATAAGTACATTTTCATGTTAAGATTGAAAATGCAAACAGGATGCTTACACAGGGGGCTTTTCAGCAAGCAGGAATTATTATTGTTCTGGTATCATCCCCTGAGGCTAATAACAAGTCATTTATTTTTATCAACAAGGCAATCCCACCAATGATAGGATTATTTTAAAAGAATTAATAACCTGTTTTTTAAAAATATATATTGTATGAGTGGGAAATACTGAAAGTAGGACGCACACATTGGGGGGGTGTACAATGAAGCGAGATTAGAGGGTAAGCAGGGTCTGTTGAGCCTAAAGTCAGAGCTGGCTGTCTTTTAAACTGGCTCAATCACCATGGTAACTTTAAACTCACAACCTGGTAGGGACCAGGTCCTGTTCAGAGTAACAGCTGGAAATCGGCTGTAAAGGGCTGTCATTTTTGTTATTATTACCTGGAGATGCTCTCTCTGCAGGCATTATAGATCCTCAGCTTAAGAAACATGTTGATGGGTATTCTTGGTATCGTAACGTTACGTTTGTACTTCTACAGAGAAGAAGTTCCGTTACAGTAACTGTAGCATCACATCACAGAGCGTATGCATTCAGGTGATGTTTTAAATCTACTCTCTCCACTCAATTTGATCTGTTTGTTTCATTTCAAATTCATACATTACATTTTTAGCATGTCATCCAAACAGTAAAGAACAATAAGGGCGCAGCATCTCAAGAAACATTGCAGTTTTATGTTTGGTTCGAATATCCTGCCAAATCAGTTCAACACGGTTGGTTTTGCACAAGCACACAACAAAAATGAATAGTCTTAAGGTATCATCACATTTTAAATTAAGTCCATAAATGAATTTGACTTTTTTTTGGCCAAACACTAAAGTTTATTTCTCATGAAGTAACAATAGTTTTCCAACAGTTTGTCAGGTAACAAATTCAACTAATTAATAAATGTACAAGTTAACGCAGAAATTTACAGCAGCGTCCCTTTAATGCCGTGCCACAGCAGTGTTGTTGTTTGTCGCGAAAACGTATATGTATTCATTATGTAAAGGTTAATATGTACAGTAATGAGCAGGTTGTTATCACAGAATGTTACTCCGACCAGCACCCTGAGGCGAAGCGAAGGGGCCTTGTCTCACCCTGGAGGGGATCCTTCACGATAACAAGGGTGGAAAGACGTTTAAAAAATGCAAAAACTGCCGGCCATGACACATTTATCTACAAATCTGAAGATGGCCCATTAAGTGAACATGGAACAGATCATGGTATGGGATGCAGTGGTAAAAGGAAATGCCAACAGACTCTGACAGTGACGGGGGAGGAAACACACAAGTTAACCGTTTCTATGGACGCAGCTCTAACTGTTGAATAATTTTGAACAAATTTGATTGATTGATTTGATGATGAAGTGAGACGAGGGGAACATGTCTGGAAATCAGAACAGCACCTGACCTGAGTTTGTCTGCCTCGTCAGTGTTGGAGTCTGTTGACATCTTCTTTTCCATTCACCAGTCTTTAAACAAAACCATATCCCTTACCACTGTCTGTTGGTACATGTTTACCTCATTTGCCATTTTCAGTCTTGATTTCTCTGTCATAGCCTGCAGTTTTTGAATCTTTTGACCTCTTTCATCCACTATTTTACAGTCTCCTCCTTTTTCCCATAGTAAACAGACAGACGTCAAAATAACTGGACTTCTCTTCACGGATTGATATGATTACAGTTAGTCCACTCCAGGCCCTAAGAACCTTGTGCTCTTTTTATCAACATTTTGTTCTTCAACAATGGTCTATTATTGAGGGATGGCAATTATTTGCTATGCGTAAGTGGTCAACAAGTATCACAGCTGTGCAATAAATCTTCTCTTTATATCAGTCCGACTAAAGCAAACATCCGATCATCGTTCCTTTGTGTGCAGAAGAATGGTCCAATGACACACCTCATTCTATCTTTAATGTGAGCACGCCCCCAAGCCTGAACCAGAAAGCCTGAGGTAACAGAGAAAGTTAATAACCAGTTGTGTGATCCATATTTCTCACTGCAATGTGCTTTGTGGTTGACCTATATGGTTGGATATGTAATGTTTGTCTACATTCAGTCAGGAAAAAGTATTTCTGAACAGATTTTTATACAGATTCCAGGTCAGGTGTGATGTAAAAACTGATAAGATCAGTCAGCCATATGTTACTAAAGATATGTGAACACGTGTTCTAGCTGGAAGAGGATTGTAACTATGCTGTACCCATTCGGTCTCGCTACCATTACCTGATCAACAGGGTCCCAGATCTCCAGGTCTCCCTGTTTCTGCCCCTTCCTGAAGTCTCGACTGATACCTCCTCCCTCCACACTCAGCTTCTTGTGCTGCGTGAGGATAACAAGGAGAGCACAGACATAAACATAAACATGAGTAACAACAACTCACAAGAAAGCAAAACCTTTTCTCATTGATGAACACATGCCTCTGACTCATATACACACATAAACACACACTGACACACAGAGTACCTTCAGTATGATCTTTCCCTTCAGCTGTGTAGGTGACGGCAGCTGCTCTGCCATCTGCTCCACAGGTTCAGTCAGCAGTTTGTCTCCAAACACATCTCTGAAGATACGAGCCATCTGACGCTGCTGCTCGATGGGACAATGCTCCTCAATGGACAGGATCACTGGAAACCTGAGAAACAGATGAAGTGGTTCTGACAGTGTTCAATGGCTTATTGTAAAAATCAGCAATAACATTTATAGTTCATCAACATATGAAGGAAGTAGGACTTTGTGGAATCCTTCTAAGTAGTCTGTTCTGTGACTTCTCAAAATGTTCAAAACTAACTGAGACATAGGCAAAGTCTCAGTTTACACTGCTACGACATAATGTAAGACATACCCAGTTACTTGTTTGTGTGTTATAAAATCATGAAGCCACACACACATTGACAGTGTTTTGGTAATTCTTACTCTGAAGTGACAAAAGCATGATTGTTTATGGCTTTGACCACGTCCTCAAACTTGATCTTTGTGGTCCTGGTCCAGCCGTGGTAGATGATCGGTTCCCCAGGCCCCTCCCAGCAGTCCACTAGAAAGATTCAGCACCACACAAATAAAATACAGCAACACTTTTTTTTAGTGTGTGCGTTAGTTTCAAATGTATAGCACATTCAATACATATGTACTCACATTCGATACAGCGACATCCCAGACGCAGACAGCGAACATAAGCCTCTGTGGATGACTCACTACGAAGCTGATCACCTGTCAGGTAGCTGGTGAAGAACATCAAACGTTTATGTGCATTTCACAAATATAAACCAAAGATACTTTTGTCTTTTTTATGCATCTATCTTGATTTTTACTGACTATCTTTTATTCTTGTTGTATTCCATTCAGAAGAGGAAGAAGATAAACTTTATTAATCCCACGAGTTCTTGATGTGTATTGGGGCGGCTGTGCCTGTGTACATGTTTACCTAAGTATCACATATTTTACGTTATTTCATCTTTTGGGAGTTGGTAGAGTCGGTCGCCTCCCAACCAGAAGGTCGGGGGTTCGATCCTCAGCTCCTGCGACACGACCTTTTACTTACAGTGTAAATTGTAAGTAAATTGTTCTTGTCTGTTAACTTGTAATGCTTTGTTGTTTTTTTTCTATCTGAGCTGTTTAGCACTTTGAATCAACTGTGTTGTGTGTAAATTGCTACATAAATACCGTTGAGTTGAGAGTTGAGTGTTTGTGTGTGTGTGTGTGTGTGTGTGTGTGTGCGTGCGTGCGTGCGTGCGTGCGTGCGTGCGTGCGTGCGTGCGTGCGTGCGTGCGTGTGTGTGTGGTCATACTGACGTGTTGTGTGAGGAGCTGATCCAGTAATGGGACAGAGGATTGTTCATGTCCAGGTTGCAGATCTCTGAGACCTTCTCGTCCCACACAGAGTTCTCCTTGGAAAACAGGAAGCTGAGAAACTAGATAAGAAGTCAACAGTAGGTTAAAACAGTCTTTTATATCCCATGATGCATTATTTTTAGAGCATGTATTCTCATCCTATTTCTAACACTATGATCTTTACCAAGTGAGTGGACTGAAAATGTACAGTCTGCTCAAGGTGTAAGACACGGGCTCAAAATAATGATGAACACAGTTGCCTGTATCTGTGTCTGGTACATCTTTGCATAATCTCTATCAAAGGCAACAAGAGCAGGCAGAGCACTATACCTCGCTGACAGTGAACTCTGGGTCATTGGTTTTTCTCATGGTGTCGTCGATGAAGGTGGTCATCACTTCTCTGACCTGGTTTAGATCACTGGCCCATTGCTCCTGAGGGATGACAGGGCACAGCAAAGGAGACAAAACTTAAAGCAAATGCTTGTCACTGTCTCCAAAGATATAATCCATTCAAACTTGCATAAAGAAAATGATGGCTGTAAATGATATAACATCTGTCCACTGACATAATAACAGTTTCCCTCACTGTAAATGATGACATGAACATAGTAAGGGGAAAGCCTCATGTGTTGTGTCTCACACACAGTAAGTGTAAGACTAGCAGAATGACCAAGCTCTAAGGCGTAGGTTGCATGTGGTTTATTTTTTAAAGGTCACATATTATCCTCATTTTCAACCAGTTTAAATAAGTCTCAGAGGTCCCCAAAACATGTCTGTGAAGTTCATTGTTTTAAATCCACTCTGATCCTGTATTTGATCATGTCTTTAAAACCCTCTATTTCAGCCCTGCTCAGAACAGGCTGTTTCTGTGTCTGTAGCTTTAAATACGAGTGAGCTGTGTCTGACCACGCCCCTCTCCGGAAGGGCTTGGGTGACTGGGGCTTCTTGCACCATGCCGAATTGTTTACAGTGAGAAGGCAGACTCAGAGGGCAGAACAAACACCTAGCTATGGGAGTGTCACCCACCTGGGGGAGGGGTTATTGCTCTTTGTGATGTCATGAAGGGAAAATCTCTAAACAGCCTGTTTGAGCACACATTTTCTGAAAAGTGGAGCAGGCTAAAGACGGAGAGGATAGACTTTTCTCATAATTGGGGGGATTGTAGACAGGATAGAGACACGTTAGTGTCTGAAAAACATGGTGAAGTGTATTTGGCATAGTATGTGACCTTTAAGAATTTGACCAAGCAGGTACTAAAGATGCAAAGTGTTTAATAAAGTACATTAGCAAATATAAAACAAAAAGGGTATAAAGTATATTGTTTCAACATTTAAAAAAAAAAGGGAAATTATTTGTGGAAAAAAGTAGTAGAGCAAGAAATGCTCACTATTATAATTAAACCACAAGCAAACAATTACAACTATTGTCATTTGTTAGAGGGATTCAGAGGTAAATTGTAGGGCTGAATTATTTGTTACAATGAATAAAAAAATGTTTAACGCTAACAAATAAGCAAATCAAAATGAGTGCGTTGTACTCATATGCTGGAGCTTATTTTACCTTCTGCTCGTAGATGAGGAATCTCTGGAAGTCGTGAAGCAGCACTGCTGAAGCGTCTGGTTTATCTGTGTTACTGTAGGTGTAATAAAAGACAGTAAACAAACAAAAAAAACTGACACACTTCAAACTAACGGAAGAAGCTGCCTTTCAGCTACATCAAAGTTTGTAAGTTCAGGTGTTAAGCAGTGAAGGATCTCACCCCAGGATGAAAGCACACGATTCCTTTTTGAAATCATCGAGGATCTGAGTGCAAAAAATAACATGAGTGAAAATACTGAAAAAAGCAAAAGTGCAAATATACAATAAGGACAGTCTAACTTTACTTCAACGTGATTAATGGAGACTCACCTCGTTCTGTTCAAACATGATATGGTTGTATAATTTATGAAACTGCTCAAAGTCCAGCTTGTCTTTTTTCGCTCCAATTTCCTTTGAAAGCGCAACAAAAATACGGATTAAGATAACGAGAGCACCTGCAGTTCAATCATTTTTACAATTAAAATCTGTTATTGTATAAAAGAACACACCTTCACATTCTTATAAGGCTTCAATTTATAACTTTTTCCACTTTTGTCTTGTCGCTGTTTAAGTGCCTCACATCTCTAGAGTTCGTATGTGTAATGTATTGTCTGTGTTTTGTTAAATATGTGACTCTCCCTGCAACCACATTTCCCTATGGATACAAATAAAGTAATCTGAACCTGAACCTGAACCTGAACATGAACCTACTCTGAAATATGAAACTACTCTGACTTGTTATTTCCTCGTATTTTTCTGGATAAACATTAAAAAAAGATCTGAATGTACAAACATAAATGTCATGTTCCTTACCACTGCAGATGTTATTTCAACTCTGACTTGTAAGTTTTCTAGATATCTTGTTTTTTATGAGTGGAAAGGGTTTTCGATAGTTTCACCTTTAAAAGAAATACAGTGCCCACATACGTAACTATGTTTGCTAAATGTTATGCCTATTTTGGACTATCAACACCTGCTGCATAATTATGCTTAAATCCGTATAATCTTATTGTTTTTTACAGGTTCTGTAATCTATGCTCGAGCTACATCGACTTTGAGTCATAGAAAATGTTATATCCTTATGAGCCCCTCTGTCAGCTATTGGCTACCTGCTGCATCCACCTGAGTTCTTACATCATATGAAATGTACCGTAATGAAGTCATCAGCTACATGATGATGATACAGAGAGACGCCTCAACTTACTTTGGCTAAAACACAATTGTTGTCTCCTGCTGATACAGTTTTTATGTTTTGGATAATGTAAACAAAAATATGATTTTAAACATTTGATAGAAAGAGGTGTCCAATAACACAATAAATGAATGAAGTGAACTTTGATTAGGACAGTACATAAAGTGAGGAAGAGAACCTGGAATTTGTCTTTGAGGACTCGAGAGCTAGGGACCTTGTAGTTGAGCAAAGGAAGCAGAGCCTTCAGCTCCTTCATGGAGATGCTGGGAAGACAAAATACATCATCAAAATCTGGTTTGAATGCTCTGATGCTGTTTCTCATCCTAAATTCAACCTTCACTTTAGTTATTGAATATAGAATTTTAAGAGAAGCGATTTTAACAACATTTGCCCAAATCAAATTCTACAAGTTTGCAGGTTTCTAAGTACTAATGAACTCTTATCAAGTCATATAAAACCAAACCTAGCACACAAAATGACGATTCTATTAATTAAGTTCAGAGTTATTGTGACAGAATAAACAGATTAGTACCTGTTTGTTTTTGTCTGATTGACAGAATACATCTGCTTCCTCAGCCAACTGGAATTAACGAACACAGAGAGATAATTAAGTGGATGACCATTCATAACTGGGAAAATGTGTTGATATGTGTGTGTGTGTGTGTGTGTGTGTGTGTGTGTGTGTGTGTGTGTGTGTGTGTGTGTGTGTGTGTGTGTGTGTGTGTGTGTGTGTGTACCTCTCTATAAGAACTGGAGTTGGAGCTTCCAGTGTCTCTTGCATCAGGAGTTCTAGTCCTAACAACCATTTTTGTGCCTCTTCCACAGAATCCGCTGAGGGAAACAAACATTAAGCTTTGTGGGATGATGGGCAGCGACTGTGATTAATTAAAAACATGTAAAAACTCTGATCTGTTGTTCTGGAAATACTAAAGGCCATTCAGATATTTTTGTCTGACATGCAAACATACTTCCTGGAGCAAAAGGTTAACTTAACAGAGAGTGTGATCATATTCTATATGTATTTTATTGCACCTGACTTTGAGGGATTTCCCGTAATTTTGCTCCAGTTGATTGCTTAGGATAGCAGCAACCTGACAGGCTTTGATAACTACAGCATCTGTCTGCTCAAATGCACAAGTTCAAAGCACTGACAGAATCAGATTGTTGCTAAAACTTCCTGACAATATTACCCAAAAAAAGTTCCCCACAGAAATAGACGTGTATTCAAATGTAGGGCCCTTTTACTTTAACAGGAAACATCTGAAACATCCTGTCAAAGCCGACAGACTCCATTGACATATTTGTACCTTGCAGAAAAGAAGAGTCCCTCTTCCACTTCTACCTCAATTGGTGTGTTTAGTTTTGTTATTGTGTTGTCTTTACAAACTACCCATTAAAACACTGTAGTCACACAATAACCCAAACAACATGATCTGTGAGGTAGAAATGTGAGTCTGGTTCCTTTGAAGAGGGACATGTAAACACAACAGTTTCTGGTTGACATAAAGTATTTTTACCTCCACATGAGGGTCTAATTTTGCAGGGATCCTTTCTGTGATGTTGTCAGAAACATAATGGATGTACTTTGATCAAGCTCTATACATACGCTCAGTGAATTGCACAGATTTATTCGTTTTGACAAAGGGGATGTTCTTTTTTTTGTAAGAGGGGTTCTATGAGGTACTTGTCAGTACTAAGTGTATAAGGCACAGGAGATGCAGGTCAGCTCGGCCCCTTTATTGAGAAACTGGTCCGCGTGCTGGTATGGAAGCTAGGCTACTTTGCTGCAGATGGAGCCATTTGTACTAATCTTCAGTTGCAACTTTATATTAGCCATCCAAATAATGTTAACAGATGCTTTACACAATATTATTAACCATTAACAAAGTGTTACAAATATCTGGTCCATATGTAATGTTTATAGATGTTTTATAAACCATCTCTTGAAGGTTTATTAATCTTTTGGTAATCATTAACAAACACTTTATGAAGTGTATCAAATGTTATAATGTGTGCAACAATAAACTGTCAACATAAATGATAGTATTACAAATAATGAGCAACATTATTAACCATCATTTCATTGTTTGTTAACAGTAAAATAACTCTTCACTAAAGTTTAATTAACTATCAATTTACCCTTTATAGATGATGGTTATTATAAAGTGTTACCCAAAGCACTTTGTAAACCCCTGTTTTTAAAAGTGCTACACAGAAAATGGAGACTTTGGCTTTTTTTCAGTTTTCAGCCATTTCTGTGTTGTGTCAGCTGGATGTTCTTTAAACATTTATTGATTTAATTTCAAACTAGGGTGCAGTAATATAAAAAGTACACCATAAATATCAGTTTACTAGGAACACTTAAGGGACTTGACCACTAAAGACCCAAAGCGCTGCAGGCATAAACACGTATTCTATGCATCACAAAGTAGTGCTGACACAAAGTGGCTTACTGACAGCCAAATAAAGCACAGAACATTTTTAAATATAAGGGAACACTTTGATCATCATTGATTTTTAGGGCTGTTTCACTTCAAATTAGCTAAAAACAAGGTACATATGGCCCCATCTGCAGAAGTGTATAGCCTAGCTTCTGTCCCGCTGTTGTGCCAAGAAACGCATGCCTGCCGAGAATTGCGTGCATTTTGCGGGACAATGCAAAATATGCAGACACAATTTCTGAGCAAGCGGCAACCTCGGGTCTCAAAAAATAAAGCCACTGCGGAAGTGCAAAAAACCTGCAGTCCATCGACTGTCTGCTTGAGACGGGCTCAAAAAGAACCAGAGGTCACATACACAGCTTCTCAACTTCTTTATCAGCACACACTTTAAAGGGGGTGGATTCTTTTATAACTGCTCCGTTTTGATTTTCGAAGGATACGAGTTATGTACATTATAAGGGGTGTGGCTCACCTGACTGACAGGTGGGTAGCTGTACTAGTTTGTTAGAAGGCTTTAATCTTCTGAAAAACGTTTCCATACCTTGCAACAGGGTCAAGCACACCTCCTCACGAAGATAAAAGTTCCTGTTCCTTCCTCACTTAGAGTTGCTCTGAAGTGTTCCTTAAGCACTCCTTGCTAGGGTTTTTTAAGGTACTGTATGTTAGGAACTATCTGAGAAGATTCTCAGAATTTTTGTGAACACGGGACCATCTCTTCACCTGTCGTAAGGTTGACTGACAGTTATGTCAAGACAGCATTTACAGAATGTAGACCGCCTCCGGCAGGCTTCCAAGTACTTCAGTAACCAATGGGTGACATCACTCAGGCTTCGTCCACTAATATTTACAGTCTACGTTTCTATGCTGCTGTATTTTGCTTCCATCTTTAACGTTTTTCTACAGACATTTAAGAATCGAACACACTGAAAATGTGTCTTTTACAGAGTCTATGCAACAATAAGGACAACGTAACTTCAGATACTATGTCATCACAGATCTGCCTCCAGACATAAGAGTACTCGGTAACACTGGTGTCTGTATTTCTCCAAAAAACGGGCAGAGTTGACTGGCATCTCCTGTGGGTAATACACTTCCTACTTTCAAGTACCTCATACAACTCCACTTCAAAAACTATTCCTTTAAAATGGTCATTGAGCTCATTCTGGAGGGTGGTGGTTGACATTCTTGTTTGTTTTCCATAAATTAACAATATAAACAACCTACCAATAAATGTATTAACATGCATTTTAAACATAAATCATCTTTCAATGTAAGATAGATACACAAGACTAAGAGCAACTCACCTCCCAGACTGAGCGTGTTCAGGACAAACTGAGAGCCATAGAAGATTGTGAAGCAGGAGTTTTCTTCATGTTTGTCCTTTCCATCTTTAAAGCGCTCGAAATCCTTGGAGTTCCTCCCTGGACGAACCTCTCTGATCTCAAACAGGTCCACTGAAAAACAGAACACACAGTTCCACTGGTTATATTTTAAAAAGGGAGGAGATGGACTGCTTGTACATGATCATTTCTGGAATCTTTACTTATATTAACAAAACACGAGTAGTCAAAAATTAAGACAGGGCAAACTATGATTGGATGTTTGCCTTGTCAGAGCATGACTTGTGTTAAAATCCAATTGGTTGTGATGCAACATGCTGCTGTAGTTTCTTTTGAACGTGACACATTCACTATTGTTTGTACTTTAAATTAGGCATTTATCTAATTTTTTAATCCTTAAAATAATTGAGCTAAGAAGATTTAGGATATACTGTTGTGTTACTTTTTGAAGTTAAAAAATATACATAGGGATATAACATATTTTGGATACTTTAATGTTTGTAGTTAATGTAAATGTGATTAGTGGAGATAAAAAGGGTTAAATACATGTTAAGTATCTGCTTCCCCTTCATGCTCCAACTTCATGCTAACCCTGCATAAGTCAGAAATCTTCTTTTTGTAGCCAGAAATGACCATATCTGGACAAAAGAGTGGAGCTAGGGAGGGGAGAAGGGGTTAGCAAACACAGCAACTTATCTGCTAACACAAGTAGAATCTTATATAGCAAGGTTGCATCATTGACTACGTTTACATGCACACCATTTTCCTATTAAGGTCCATATTCTGGTTAAGGAAATATTCCGAAAAAGGTGTTTACATGCTCCGCAGAGAGCTGAGCTACTTGAATATTCCCGTTTACATGTTAATCAGCATATTCCGAATAAACCGTAGTAGTAGTGTCATGATTTGGTCTTTAGTTTTGTATTTCAGAGTGTTGATTGTTTAGTCTTTAGTGTTTCCTGTTTTATTTTGTTATTTCTTGTTTCTCTGTGTTCCATGGTTCTTGATTTACTTTGTAGTTGTCCTCAGTGTTTCTTGTCTTGTGTTAATTCTTGTCTGTGTGTTTCCCTCTTGTCTTGATTTGCCCTGATTGTCCTCACCTGTGTCTTGTTAGTTTCACCTGTCTCACCTGTGTCTGATTACCCATGTCTATTTAGTCTCTGTGTTTCTTCCCTTCTGTGTCGCATCATTGTTGTTTGTAGAATGTTGTCGTATTTGTCTTAGTCTCCAGTGATTCCTCGTGGCTACCTTTTTGGATTTTTCTTATAGTAAGTTTTGTTTTGCTTTTTGCCTTTTTAGTTTAAATAAATTATTTTTTCTTTACATCTGCAATTGGGTCCTCCTCCTCCTCATTCCAACCGTGACAGAATGATGCGACCAGCTATGGACCCAGCAGATTGTTTGGATGAGATGGATTGTTTCCAGAAAGTAGCTTACTTTCAAAACATTTTTCGTTCGGTCAGGAGCACTGCTCAGGAAGAGCAGTCGCCCTGGACAGGCACCCGCCTGGCCATTTTTACTGGGACCCGTGGAGGAAAGAGAAATGGCACCCGTCGTCCTATCCTGTCTCCACGACCCAGCACCCCAGAGTCTCTACAGCCCCAGCAGTCGGTGTACCAGCCCAGGCCTCAACACAAGCCTCAGCTCAAGCCTCAGCTCAAGCCTCAGCTCCAGCCTCAGCTCAAGCCTCAACCTCAGCAGCCTGTCTACCAGCCCAAACCACAGCCTCAGTCCAGGCCTCAGCCTGAGCCTCAGCCCAGGCCTCAGCACGAGTCTCAACTCAAGCCTCAGCTCAAGCATCAGCCTGGGCCTCAACCCAGGCCTCAACCGAAGCCTCAGCAAAAGCCTCAACTCAGGCCTCAGCCCATGTCGCTGCCCAGCGCACCCGAGTCTACGCTGCCCAGCGCACCCGAGTCTACGCTGCTCAGCGCACCGGAGTCGTCGCTGCTCAGCGCACCGGAGTCGTCGCTGCTCAGCTCACCGGAGTCGTCGCTGCTCAGCGCACCGGAGTCGTCGCTGCTCAGCGCACCGGAGTCGTCGCTGCTCAGCTCCCCAGTGACTCTGCCCCTGTGCTCCCCAGGGCCTCAGCCACCCTGTGCCTTGGAGCCTCAGCCTCACTGCGTCCGTGCAGAGCGCCGTCTGCTGCCTGTGACTGCTGAGCTCCATAGTCCCCCTGTTGAAGAGAGGGGGATTTCTCTGGATTCCCTGTCGGCGGTCCGGCCGACTCCAGACGTCCCCTCGGCGGTCCGGCCGACTCCTGACGTCGCCTCGGCGGTCCGGCCGACTCCTGACGTCGCCTCGGCGGTCCGGCCGACTCCTGACGTCCCCTCGGCGGTCCGGCCGATTCCTATGTCTCTGTGGGAGGCCCTGCCAACACCCGTTTCCAAGTTGGAGGTCCTGCCCACTCCCGTGTCTCCGTGGGAGGATCTGCCCACTCCCGTGTCTCCGTGGGAGGTTCTGCCCACTCCCGTTTCTCCGTTGGAGGATCTGCCCACTCCTATGTCTCTGTGGGAGGCCCTGCCAACACCCGTTTCCAAGTTGGAGGTTGTGCCCACTCCTGTTTCTCCGTTGGAGGATCTGCCCACTCCTATGTCTCTGTGGGAGGCCCTGCCAACACCCGTTTTTCCGTTGGAGGATCTGCCCACTCCTATGTCTCTGTGGGAGGCCCTGCCAACACCCGTTTCTCCGTTGGAGGATCTGCCCACTCCTATGTCTCTGTGGGAGGCCCTGCCAACACCCGTTTCCAAGTTGGAGGAGCTGCCCACTCCTGTGTCTCTGTGGGAGGCCCTGCCAACACCCGTTCCCAAGTTGGAGGTTGTGCCCGCTCCTGTTTCTCCGTTGGAGGATCTGCCCACTCTCGTGTCTCTGTCGGAGGTCCTGCCGACTCCGCAGCTTCCTGAGCACTCGTCTGGGGTCCTGCCGACTCTGCAGCTTCCTGCGCCCTTGTCAGAGGTCCTGCCGACTCCTGCGCCATCGTCAGAAGGCCGTCTGACTCCCCCTGAGCTGGTCTCTGTGTTTGGTCGGCCTCCTAGCCGCCCACCTGAACTGTCTCCTGTGTTTGGTCGGCTTCCTGGCCGCCCACCTGACCAGCTCACTGTGTTTGGTAAGCCTCCTGGCCGCCCACCCGAACTGTCCCCTGTGTCTGGTCAGCCTCCGGGCCGCCCACCTGAACTGTGCTCCGTGTCTGGTCGGCCACCGGGCCGCCCTCCTGATCAGTTCTCCGTGTCTGGTCGGCCTCTAGGCCGCCCTCCTGATCTGCTCTCTGTGTCTGGTCGGCCTCCGGGCCGCCCACCTGAACTGTGCTTCGTGTCTGGTTGGCCTCCGGGCCGTCCACCTGAACTGTGCTCCTTGTCTGGTCGGCCTCCGGGCCGTCCACCTGAACTGTTCTCCGTGTTGGGCTGGCCTCCTGGCCGCCCTCCCGAACTGTCCTGGCCTTATGGCCTTCCATCAGGCCGTCCGCCTGAGAGTCCGGAGTCCCTCCTCCGGACCCCCTCCACCCACCCTGCTTTGGTTTATTGACTTTTTGGGACGTCTGGGATCCGTCCCTTGAGGGGGGGGTTATGTCATGATTTGGTCTTTAGTTTTGTATTTCAGAGTTTTGATTTCTTATCTTGTTTTATTTCTCTTTTTCCTTAGTGTTGCCTGTTTCCCCGTGTGTTTGTTTCCTAGTGTTGATTGTTTAGTCTTTAGTGTTTCCTGTTTTATTTTGTTATTTCTTGTTTCTCTGTGTTCCATGGTTCTTGATTTACTTTGTAGTTGTCCTCAGTGTTTCTTGTCTTGTGTTAATTCTTGTCTGTGTGTTTCCCTCTTGTCTTGATTTGCCCTGATTGTCCTCACCTGTGTCTTGTTAGTTTCACCTGTCTCACCTGTGTCTGATTACCCATGTCTATTTAGTCTCTGTGTTTCTTCCCTTCTGTGTCGCATCATTGTTGTTTGTAGAATGTTGTCGTATTTGTCTTAGTCTCCAGTGATTCCTCATGGCTACCTTTTTGGATTTTTCTTATAGTAAGTTTTGTTTTGCTTTTTGCCTTTTTAGTTTAAATAAATTATTTTTTCTTTACATCTGCAATTGGGTCCTCCTCCTCCTCATTCCAACCGTGACAAGTAGTAGTAGCGTCATGACAAGACAGTCAAGTCATCTAGGGGCGTAAACAAATCCTTGAAGTAGCATATTCAGGAGCATATTCCGACTAACGCGTTTACATGACCCAATATTCGGGTTGATACAGGCATATGCCAGGGGTCTTATTCAGGTTTTTAATAATCGGAAAATGAGCTTAATCGGGTTATGACAATTGGAATAAGGTGTTTACATGACTCCTACGCAATCAGAATATTGTCATTATTCAATATGGTGTGCATGTAAACGTGGTCATTAATTCAACCATTATGATAATTGGGATACTCTTTTAGATTAGTGAAATAATAAGAACTAAAACAGTGTACTTCCTAAAAATGACTGCTCATCTTGTAAATGACTTTGACTGCTCTGAGTGTCTTAATGTAGCACAGAACTCCTTACCAGACATTTTTACTGTTACCTTGGTAACATTGCCAAATCCAGCTAGCCTCGCCCAAGTCTCACTGCTTTATCGGCTGTTTTTCCACTAAACACAGTATATTACAAACTCAACAACAAGCTGTACTTGAAACTAGCGATTTATCATAAACACTATTAAAAAATGAGTCAAATGAAAACTTTTTTTTTTTTTCATAGACTTTTTTGCAATTGTATTCCTACATTCTCACATAGAGCCAGAAGACACCTCCTGCTGGCAATGTGAAGAAATGCATGTTAAGACACAGATATTATTTAGTACAACACAATCATTATATTATGTAAAATGCACTGCAGTTACAGGCTAATAAAAGTTGAACATCATGTTTCTGTCAATTTATTTTTCAAAACTTGGTGATGACATAATGTCCCTCAATTTGAAAACTAACCAATGTGATAATAGGCGAGTAATACTAATGATACTATATAGATTGATTTCAATGATAATGATGAAGGTTGTTCTTTTGTTGCAGCATGAATATACTCACAGACACCATCAGTCTTGTCTGCAGTGCGTGTCCATGCCACCTGCCGGGTCTCCATGATGACCTGCACTGTGAGTCGCTCCGCCTTCTGCCGAAACACTGTCATGACCACGCCCATCTCCAGGTCCCGTTTGATCAGAATCTTCTTGTACTCTGTCATTTCACCCTGCTGCCCCCAACTAGCCATCTCTGCAGCTGAGGAGGACAGAGAGACAGATGGTTACTATCAGCTACTGAATACTGTCTGTGTGAAAGGCTTAGATTATGAAGTGATCTTGAGCAGCACAATTTGTAAAGTCTTTGTTTGTTGGAACATTTTTACCACTCTTATCTTTTCAGAGATTGAAGAATGGGGGAAAGAATCCTTTCCCCCAGCTACCAATGATGCAAACACCCAGATTTTAAACTCTAATGCTAACGCTAACAAGTTGTCATGTCCTACATTGAGTCATTACTGTCAATTGACAAAGACAGATTTATTAAGAAACTGAACGGAATAGGATCGGACTGTTGTCCATGTGTTTTAAAAGACTGAACTAATGATTTAGTTCTGCTTATTATCATTATTATTAAATTGTATATTCGTTAACTGATGTAAAATGTGTTGCGAGGAAAGTGACTCAGTTTGCAAAACGTGGAATGTAGTTCACTTGCCTTTTAACTAAATCGATGGCATAGGCTCTGATGAATAGATAAGGGCTGTACCTGACTCTGAACTTGGTCAGTAGAATCACATTTGGCTGTTCAATGCAAGTAATTCACTTATTGGTTCTGGGGTTGTTGTTGTTTTTTGTGATATCAAAGTACTATACGAGCTGATGTGAGTCTAATGTATGAGCATTAAACAAAGCTGTCTGTCAGCTAGATCTTTAATCATTTCCATCCGACCTTCGTAGTTATTTGAGTCACTTAAACGTTTTTTTTAAAAGTTTAATTTAAAGCAAAAGAAGGATTTAACCCAGCTAATGTAAGCAGACTCAGCACATCATTCGGCCCACATGTGAACCATGAATACTGGAAGGTCATTTTGAGACTCAGCCTGCCATGCTGTTGCACCTGCATTTCTCTGTGTACAATGACACAGCAAAAAGCAATAACTTCCTCACAGTTGTATGTCTCTTTCAACAAATGGGATTCCAGTTTACATCTATCAATATTTCCCACTAATTGATGGCAAGTAGAGAAATATTTTTATTGTACAAATCCCAAACATGCCCTTCAAATGAAAAGATTAGCACATGGAGGTCTACATTCAAACACATGAGGTCACACAACATTGATCAACAGGAGAGACATCATAACAAAGAATGTCCTTTTCTCTCTATGTTTCCTGCAAAGCAAAAGATTGTCAGCAGTGCCCTCCTGCAAATACGTTGCAACATGTCTGTGTGAGTTCTCAGTCATCCAGGTATTTGGTAAATGGACTTGAGCTTGTATGCACTTTTCTAGTCTTCTGACCGCTCAAAGCGCTTTTACACCACAGGTCACACCGACCCATTCATACACTGATGGCAGAGGTTGCTATGTTCTGAGACCATCAGAAGTAACTAATCCCATTTTTACACATTCATATGCCGCTGACGAAGCAGCTGGAGCAACTTCGCGTTCAGTGTCTTGCCCAAGGACACATCGGACATGTGGCTGCAGGAGCTGGTGGACTCAAATGCTAGGTCAGATCTTTTTTTCCCAGTCCAGCCCTGGCAATAGAGAGGTAGCAGACAACAACAACAACAACAACAACAACAACAACAACAACAACAACAACAACAGCAAAACATGTACCCAAATTAATAAATTGGGATTATAATTGGGATTAATAATTGTGACCCCATTTAAAAAACAAACAAAAAAAAACCCATCATGATTACCATTTGACCAAAAAGAAACATTACATGTCATCATCCTTGTTTCAGCACTATTGTTCAATAGCTTAGAAAGCAATGTTCTGTACGTTCAATGCAGACTAGATTACATGTATAACTTAAACATCTCAGTCTTGTTTCTTTTTTTATAAAAGCAGACGATGGCAGATTTGTTTTTTTTATCAGTCTGACTTTTTTAATTTGTAGAGCCTCTTTCAAAATAATGTAGATTTTATATTTGCTTTACATGGGAAGGAGGAAGGACTCCACTTACTCCTATTTCTCTTAATTCATTTATTCTTTTTTTGGTTTGTATATTTGGGCTTTTATTTATTTGGATAGGACAGTTGATAGAGTAGGACATCAGAGAGAGAAAGAGAGAGCGTGGGGATTTACATGCGGGAGAGGAGCCACAAGTCAGAATCAAACCCAGGCTGTCGGCTTGGAGGACTACAGCCTCCGTAAACGGGGTACCACCTAACCGCTAGGCCATCTGCGCCAAAAATATGGACTCCTTTTGCCTAATTTTTATATACACTGTATCCTTAACAGACTGATAAATTGGCTGCACTATTGCTACATATGATAAGAAACTTTAATGCCATGTCAACACAATCTAAAAGACACACACATACTGGCAGTGTTACACAGTTGATAACCATGAGTAACAGTTTCCACATTTTTACATTTAGATTTTATGTGACGAGAAATCTAAAAGAGCTTTGAGCTGTGGTATTTTCATTGAGCTCCCATGTACACCATCTACAAAAAAATTTAAACCATTACTTCTCATTTCAATATTTAGATTCTCACAAACTTTAAGTAGCTTTGTTTTATCAGGGACACTTTTATAACGTATGTTTTCCCATTCATAAAAATCTTTTTACAAATTCGGACTAAGCCCTATGATATTGTGGTTCCAGGTGACTGAGACCAAAGATAAATACTCCAATGTGGGGGCAGTGAATAAATTACTTTCTATTATCAAGATATTGGCTAGATCTTTTACTTCAATTGATTCAAAAAAATCCATTTGCCCCACACTGATTGATTAAGGCAGGTGAGTGACAAAAATAGAGCACCTGACCCCGCCACATAACTTCCCCAATTGACATCTTCTTCACATTTTCCATATCTAATCACTTTCCCTCAAATACCACTACTTCTTCATAATGTCACACTGCTGACCCGTTGAACTCTAACAGAGAAAGTTCAAATCAGCCACAAATGTTCTGATGAGCTGGTGTAAGTCTTAACACCAAATCATGTCTATTTTTGATCACTCCCTTTTCTAGCTTAAATTCATGTTGAAAGAAAGCTAAAAGAAATTGTCACTAAGCAGATGTTCTTTAATACATCACGCAAAGTTGACTCTGAAGTTCCTCGTCATTAGCATCCAGAGCACTTAAAATGTTTGAGCATCAATAGACTGACTGAAACAGGATTTCTGATACTGTTACTGATAGGGAATCATTCATAGACCACTGCTGTGGTGGGCAATATAATGCAATAACAACAGACCTTTTCTATGTAGATTCGATAGCAATTATTTTCACTGAAGGCTACTTTCATAAACAAATTACTTAATTAAAGAATATTCAACACCATTCATTGTCAACCCTCCTTGTTTGGACCACTGCCTGCTCAGCTGTGATGCTCTGCTACCTGTGCTGTAGACGGGGCTGAGAGGATTGTAAACTATGGAGTCAGAGCGCTCTGATGGACAAACTACCCTGTTCCTACCAGCTAGTATGAATGTGCCAAGTATGAATGCTCTCTGTGTGCCCTCCCCAGGGCTCAGGATTGTTATCGACTCTTCTTCACACACAACAGCAGTGTTAAAAACGAATGCAAATGTCAGAGCTCAGATACATATCTTACAGTGCTCTCTTTCTGAGACAGTTGATTTTACCATCGTCTTCTCTTGGATGCAAAACAGTCCCTTTTCGATGTCAGTCATTTATGAGCCCCCTTAAAGATACAATATGTAGAATTTTTACACCAAAATATCTCAATTAATTAGATTAATTAATTTGTTTAATACTTACAGTACCTCAAATATTTCCAACAGTTATCAAAGCCAGAGAAATCCTTGATATATTAGTAATGGGACGTGTCTTGTCGCGGCGGCCGCCGTGACAGAGCCACCATGACAGACACATGTTTATCGTTGCTGTGGAAACAGCGGATGACGGATGTTATGTCAAAGACCGTTACATGTGGCTCTGTGTCAACCTAGCGTTTTTTTCTAAACACCAGCGTCTTTTATCAATTGTTTCCAATGAGGAGGGAGCGTTTGCAGCAGCAGGCGTCTTTTTTCCGTGCGCTCCAACTTTTTTTTGCGGACTCTCCAAGCGCTTCGAGTTGAAAATCTTTCATTTTTTCAGAAAAGCGCTGTTGACATCACAGGCGCTCTTTTCCATATAAATTATATTCCCCGTAGTTTCGCCGTCTACGGATTGTGTTTTGTACCCAAATCCTCTTTGCTTCATGTCTGATCAGGAAATAAACGATCTATAAAAAAAAACATACAGTAAGAAGTAACCGAGCAGTGTCGATCATACAGCTGCCACTGTCAACAGACTGTTGTCGTAGAGACAAGACAGGCGTGCAGCACTTTTATTCTCAGTGAACAAACGCTTCATGCAAGAGCTTCCAATCGCACAGCCAGCGCTTTTCTGCCCGGAA
Source organism: Tautogolabrus adspersus (assembly GCA_020745685.1). NCBI lineage: Eukaryota > Metazoa > Chordata > Actinopteri > Labriformes > Labridae > Tautogolabrus > Tautogolabrus adspersus. Next base: position 11,815,910 of record CM036539.1, read on the forward strand.
AAAAGGATAGGAGGACACGGGGGCCTAAGGAAGCGGGAGCTGTTATTGAAAAACGCCATATTGTTGCTGTATGTGCTGCAGTGATAAAAAACGTCACGTAAATGATACTTCGATATAGCTCGATGGTAAACATATTCTCTTCCTCGGGTCTGTTTCGCCCATTCGTCTTGACTACGGTCAACTCGGAGTTCGTTTTCATCGGGGATGGAGTAGCAAAGAGAATTGAATTGTTTCAATGGACATTCACCTTAAATGTACCTGTACTGTAAATGTGTGTCACCTAGTTGACGACTATATGGCTCTGCATTTATAGGACTAGAAATATGTTGTGCAGCAACAGTATAGGGTAAAAAGGTGATCAGAAATAGTACGTGCAAGTTTTAAGTACTGTTCTACTGGTACACCTAATATTTAACTTGCAAATGACAGAGATACCAAAACAAACAGTCCCAAAGGAAGAGTTCTGTTGTTTAATGTGTAATTCAAAACGAGACTACAGCAAATAGAGAGGCAACAAGTCCATGCAAAACATAATGTAACCCTGAGGGACCTCATTCTTCATGATTAGATGTAATGATTATGAAATGCATTTGTTCATTTCTTTAAGGTAGAGAAAGAATTCAGAAAAATGCTTTCACAGCTAAAATAGAAATGCCTGCTGCTATTTATGTGCAGATAAATCACTTTATAAATATTAATAAGTGTGGAAACACACATGTTCATCAAATACCCTGTAATCCTGTAATATCCATATCATAGACGTGATGTAGAAATGTCAAAGCATTCCTCTGACTTCTAAAATGAATGTAATGATTAACGAATTGTATCACTCTCCTTTTTCCCTGTTTTGCCAACAGAAACCTTTCTCCATTCTTTGTGAAGGGACTGCCCCTGCTGGGAACACTGCATCCTTATTCAATTCCTTCATAGCAGCAATATGTCACACAGAAACTGTGATAATACGGCCGCGTGTGTTCATGTCATGCATGCACAAAAACATAGCTACATCGCACACAATGTAACACTCTGCTGATGTACAGTATACAAAACTACATGCACAAACTTTCCTGTTAAGCTAATGTCATGGGCATTTCATTTAAAAAAAAGAATCAATCACCAGGTTGGACATGCAATACTAGCAGAAAAGTGAAAGAGTGTCTAGCAATGACTCGGAGGACAACCAAAAGCTATGAAACCAATTTCTCTTACTTGTTTTAATGCATTTGCTTAATATTATGGAAGTCTGCTTGTCTGGCATTAGCATGCAAGCAGTGAACAACAGTGCTGTTGAAGAAATGTTTAGAGCTGTTACAGTTTGATATATAGTTATTACATGTAAATCTCCAGATACAAACAAACAGTTTACTCTTTAAATCCGAAATATCTACATCTGTTAAAACATGTCAAAGACATCTTAGCAGGGTTGCAGAAAGTGAATTAGCAATTCATTTCTATGGCAACCATTTAAGATGGGTTAGGTTGTTGTTAGGTAAATCATTATTTGATTTCAACCTGCAAGTCCAAGTACAGAGGCAGTTTCGTTAGCTTTCCACAGATATGTTAGCGCAAGAGCGGATTATAAGTAGGCCACATCTGTGACTGTTGGCTCCACCCATGGCTTCTGAAGTTAGCTTTGAACAGTTCAGACCAGATGAGACACAAATATTTGGCCCCGTTACTCAAGCAAGCTTCACTATTCATGTTAAGTCATTTTAGTTCAACACATACAATAATTGTTGATCCATTGCAAAAACCAAATGACAAGATGAGACTTTTGGAGATTCTGTCAGCTAGGACATTCGTATGTTTGCTTGAATCTTGTTAAAAACAGTTATTTAACCACATTAGATGTTGCTGTGCTTTACTAGCAATACATGATTTGAAAAACAGAGTCTACTTTTTTTTAAATGTAGGTAAGAGTGAATTTAACACTGAAATACTTTGGTGACAGATTATCGGTAAAATGTCTTGCTCTGGTTAAAAAAATGACATCTGTTTGACTTTTTCTTTGATCTACTTTGGTAAGAAAATTGCTTCATATTAGCACTGAACACACATGAAGGAGCTCTCACAGCTGATTACTGTAACTGCATTCTTGTCCAAACCCTGCCTTTGTCAATGACCTGAATACAGGCCTACAGTTACACTGTAGCCAACTATAGTCACACCTTCCTTATGAGTTCCTAGTTTTGCAGCAAGAAGATTTTTGTACTGCCTTTATAATAAGAAAGTAGCCGAACTGATTCTTGGAGAATGGCTGTTTTCAGCTTTTAGCTTTTAAACCAGTTCTTTAGAAGAAGAGACATTGCTGTTACCTGAACACCACTTTTTTGATCATAAAACAGAAAACGTCTGAACAGAGTTCAACCAAATAGCAAAGTAAAAGTATCAACATCTCTCTTAAATTCAAACAAAAGCTGAAAATAGTGAGATTCACAAGTGAAAGATGTTCTGAATCATGCCAGATAGCCTACTAAAAGATTCAAGTGACAAGAAAAGTGAAAGTAAAGATGTGTAAAATTGTAGACCTATTAAAAAGTAAGTAACATTGCTCTATTTTGTTTTTATTAACTCTGCTTTATAGGACTACCGGGCAATTTTACGTTCAATCTATACTTATATACATTTTTAAGAAGGTCTGTCTGACCAAGAGATGCACGTACAAAATAGCATCCTTGTGTCACCATGCTGCAAGTATCCATTCTGATAAACCCATTTCGTTCTTGTTTAGCCTACACAAGTTTTCAATAGTCACTCCGGAGATAACGCGATAATAACAAGCTGCATCATTACACGATAATAGATTAGTTTAATCTGACCAGTCAGTTTCATTGCAGCAGGTGTTTGACAGACAGGGAGGACTGACTGACTTCATGTTCTGAGCTGCATTCAGCCGCCTGGTCACAAATATCATCTGCAGCCCAGCATTATGCCGCCAGTAAAAAAGCGGATTTCCCCTCTTCTTATTTAACACAGCCACAAAACAGAGAGTTTAACGCGAAATTATACCGATTTTAAGAAAGCAGAAGACTTACCTTACAAGTGAACAGCGGTTCTTTTTCAGCTCTGCGAACCAGTTTTTCTATCTGCTCATGATTTTGATAGTTGGAAGCTGGAGAAGGATGTAGAGTGTTGACAAAAGGGCCAGCCGCAAAACGGTCAGTTCCTCTATCTGTGTGTACAAGGAAGTAAAAGTTAACTTGCATTATATGCATAGTCTACAACTTATAAAAGTCCGGAAGCAAAGGGACGGTATCTATGCAAACGAGCCTGTGCAACAGTATGCGTGTGGCGAAGGGTGTTTTATAGTGACGTCGAGCAGGCAGGAAGGTCTGTTCTTTTTTATTTAAAAACACTTTTTTTTTGGTTTACTTTTAATTCTATATATGTAAAAACCTGCCCACACAATCCTCCCTCTGAGGATGAGTGCAGCCTGAGGTCACACAGAGAGCTGCTTCAGTTAAAAACACAACTCATCATCATCATCAACGTGTTGCTAAGAGTGAGGTCTTCTTCATTTATTTTATTTTCAAATCCTAAAGATAATTAAAAGCAGAAAACAGCTTTAAAATAGTCGACTCTGCTTTGAAACTAATCATCTTAAATTCTATATTTCATAGTATAATGCAACATTGCTCCTGTGCTTATTCATTTCGGGCAAACAAAAAAAGTAAAGCTCTACCTTTCTTCTCTGCTGGTATATGCAAACAAAGACATGGGGCTATCACTTTTGTACCCAAAGTTGCATTTAACAGAAAAGTACCCTGTAGACACAAATGGTCCTCAAAGGTATAATTGTGGACCTAAGTTTTAAAGGTACAAAGTAATTCCAGAAAGCAGAGGGTACATACGCTAAATTGTTCTTTTAACAAGCTTAAGTTACAGTGGAATTTTTTCTGGCACAATTTCACCAACTTACAAGGTGCATGAAGAGTGAAAGGCTTGAAGAGCAAGCTTAAGTTACAGGAAATAATACAGCAAATCAAATCTAAACAGACGATTAGGATTATTGCATTAAAACAGGCTACTGGTAGCCTACATTTCCATTAAAGTCTTGGTCTGTGGGGCGTTTAGCTTCATTAGAAACTTAGCTGGGTGGTTATTTCAGCTAGACTTCACATTGCATCGTTTTTCAAATGAATATTCAACAGTTTACAAAAGTAAAAGCTTTTAACCGTCAGGCATATCACACACTCAATGTAAGTCTTTGTCCTATTAAATGTAAAAGACTATTTGCTGTTAAACCCCTCTTCTGAGACCGACCCTGTGGCACTGTAACAGTACAAAAGCAGACACAAAAAAAAAGAATCTTATATGAGCTGTTGAGGAGCTGTGACATACAGAAAGCCAAAAAGGTAAAACCAATCAATCTTTATTTGTGCGTGTAGCACCAATGGGATAATGTCAAATCATCAGAGCACCAATCAAAGAAAAGCATGTTGAGTTGAAATGGCCATTTATCAAATACTATGATTGAACTTGAAAAAAAAGCTCCATCTCACTAAATAATAAAATAATTCCCCATGCACAAATATAAAAACAACATTCTGCATGGTGATGTGTCCTTCGCGCCTACGTGTGAACTGCTGTAGGATTATATGACAGATTTGCATGTGTTACTTGCCTCAGTTATTTGCATGATAGCAGATCAGGAGGTGAACACAGCCTTTCAGACTCTGAGCAGGTGTTTTTTACTAAGACAATAAGAGATCTCAATATGCAGATCTTGTTGTTACTTAAGACAACATTTAACAGTCACACATGGTCAAATAAAGACACACTGACTTAGCTAAATATAAGAAATGCAGGACTTTAATTATCATTAAAATGCAATATGTATTCCCTACACACACACACACACACACACTCACACACACACACACACACACAAACACACACGGTGTCAAGTGAAAATTACTCTGAGAGGTAATGAACACATTTTCAATGACACTACTGTACAAACTGATGATACTACTGCATTAAGGTCTAAACAGAACCTTATAGAACATGATTTATGGCTACTACATCGTCCTGGGTTCACATTGTATGGTTGCATTTGAGTCTGGGGTGTGTCGCATTATATCAAAGGGTCCCAGATCTGTTAAATGTTGTGATACATTATTCACAGAGAGAAAAAGGAGCTTTAAGGTTGAGGAGGTAATCTATAACAAGCAGTTTTTTAATGTTCTGTACATCCCAGACAAACGTAATAAGTTAAATACTCTACCTTAATATTAATACACTGGAAGGCCTCCCTGTCAGTCTTGTGACCTCCCTACTAACATATCTGCGTGCTCTTTGTCCAAGTACTAACTGCACCTGAAGTAAGACTCCTTCAAACTCATTACACAAGAATGGCAGAGAAAAAGTAGTTAGATACAATAAATGATGATGCTCTCGTGCGAACCCGTCCTGAACCTCACGTGAGGCAGAGCACATTTGTAGCTGTCTCTTGCTGTTTCTTTTCCAAAGTTACCAATCCAAGCTTTCAGGAAAATGATCATAAACAGGTCAAATCTGAAGGAAAACTTTTGGGCCCACCCGTCTGGGCTTCCTTATCGATACTGTAACTGTTCTTAAAATGTCCAAAAAGATGAGAAGAATGTAAGACAATAATTAACAGTTGAACAAATAAAAATAAAAATAGACACCTGAGACTTTAAGGAGAACTCTTGTTCGTAAATGTTATACAAATGTGTTAACCGGTAATGCAGGTGATGTACCAAACCTTTGTGATTAGGGGGGAAAGGGAAACTTTTGATTTACCAGGTGACTTATGTTCCAACTCTAACCTGTGGTCAAGAATTGTAAGTAAAGACCACGAGATTATGATTGTAAAAACAATCTTATACAATTAGCCTCATGGGTCCTTAATAGGAGCAGAAGTGTCTGTGTTGAAGAGTCTAAGCAGGGTGAAAGACAGAAAACCTGTTATCACTGTGGGTATCAGAGGCATCTCTTAAAGTCAGAAGTAAAGGTTATTCAGCCGTGTCAGATGATTACATCTATACTCGTGTCCGTACCAGGAGGAGCCTCAATATATCAGGATTGTTTCTGGGCCTGTCTCCCTGTTTCCAGTCACTGGTCCTCGTCTTCCTCGGGCTCTCTAAGACCCTGACTGTGCAGGGTCTTTCCAGCCATTTCCATCATGGCCTGGACCTCTGGATTCACATCCAGGATACTCTTCTTTGCCTGCCCCTCTTCGCCCTGAAACACAAAGCATAACAAAGATGTCATTGGGGTAGAGGGCTGCATGGGGATCGGGATCCTGCAGGACCCAACGCAAATAATCTCGCAGGAGCAGGCAGTTTGATAGTTGCTGTGGGCGGGAGCGAAATAAAGGTAAAGCACTTCTCCTGGCACACCAGTATACCCGTTTATGTACTTAACAATAAGCAAAATGAGACATTGCCTATACAACGCCTAGGTACTATAAATGAATAAATGACCTTAACGACTGAAACCGAAAACATCACAGTCTACTTAAGACTGCTGTGGAAGAAGCAAATGTTGCTAGTTGTCCCATTGGTGTCTCCTTTTAGATGTGCCTGCAGACTCTATCCTTTTCCGACAGCGCTAACTTTAAGCTGTCTCTGTTGAACTTCCACCTTATGTGTGGTGTTTTAATTTAACACGTTTATATCATGATTCTTTTACTTGATTGCAGTGTTGGACTGCTATTCTGAATGTAAATGGTCAGAATTTATGCTTGTGCAGGCAGGATGGGACACACATGTTGCAGGTGTGAGCAGGAGTGGATCACACACACTGCTGGTTTCACACAATGGTCAGAAAACCAGCGGGAACAGGCAGAGGTGGGATAGGAACACAGGCCTGCGCAGGGCTCTAACAGTGGGTTTAATTCTTAATTAACACAATGAAACAGCTGTATAATGTAAACTTATATTACTGCCACGTAGTTATAAGCCTATATAAACTATTCAAGTGTAATACATGTTAAAAAAAAAGCATAACTGTGGCTGGGAAGGAGAAAAACTAAGAAATCACTTAAAGATTTTCCCTGTTTGTAGTCTTGAGATGTCACGATGATGTTCACAAGAAAAGGAAAGTTTCAAGGACCCGATGATGTCACTGGGTAGTAATTATAATTATTGATAAGCAGATAAGAGATTGATCAAATAAGTGAAAACTTCATCCTACTTTATTATGAACACGTACTGTTTGCTTTGTGTTGAATATAGCAGTCATTAATTAATCATTATATGTCACAATAACAGGATTCGTGTTGGGCCTAAACATTTTCTTTGAGCGATGGAAGTGCTCGTGTGACCGTTTTCCTTTGACCACCTTAATCAAATCAGTTCATCTGGGAGAACAAGTGGACATTCTTGCAGCATTCGAAGATAATCCCCTGCAGGTTTTATGAGATATCGCATTAACAAGCTTAGGTCAGATGGAAGGAATCTGACAACATTATAGCTGTTGATGACTCAGAGTCTTAAAAAAGGAATCTAAATGTCCTTGTACTCTATTTTTACAAGCCTGATTTGCATGCTCTCCTCTGACTGACTTCTCTATAGGTCGAGAGTTTTGTCATAATTTTACTGAATATGGACATCAGAGGAATTGTATTCAAAGATCTCTTTTTAAACCGTGGTGAGTTTTCTTAACACTGATCGGCTGAATAAAGGATTTTTTTTTATTCCAAATTGCAGAACTGTTAGAATACAATGAAACAGCATTAGCCTCAGTTTGACCGTGACCCACTGGCCGTGCATTTCATACCCCACCTAGCCCTTGTATCCCTGCCTTTTTTGAGACCTGGCAATAAAAGAGCCCAAAACTTAATGAATGAAAGAAACCCAAGAGCAAGTACTCCTCTGACCTCCTCTAGTTCTGGGGGTTTGCCAACCGCCCACACTTCCATCAGGTCCAGTGTGAAATCCTCCTCTCCAGAGAGCTGAGGGCTGCCGTAGGTGGTGCACTTAGGCCGTGCACGGCTGTGACCCCGGCCAAAATCACTGTCAAGCCACAGGCCAAAGTATCCGTGCTGACCGCCCATGCCCTAAGAAAAAAACAGTGGAATCAGGACTTCATCATCACTTATTTTAATTAATCTAAATATTTCTCCCATTCAGCTGCCAATCCTCTCTGAAATACCGTTTTTTTTTTTTTTTTTTTTTTTAAAAAAAAAAAAAAAAAAAAAAAAAACGGTATTTCAGAGAGGATTGGCAATACCGTTTGATTAAAATGAGAGCAAACTTAAGCCAAAGCATTAAAGGGATACTTCACCGGATGAAACATGAATCTGTATTGACATTGGGTCATATATGTAGTAGAAATGTGAAATAAATTTTGAAGTTGGTGCCTTCTTGACCGAGAAAAGGCAGAAAGTGTCTTTTTGGCTCATGTGGATGAAAGACAACAACTCCCAGAATGCACAGCACCGCAGCAGCCGCCTCCTGTTCCTCCATCAGCCTCAACTGCTCGTAGCTATATTGCGGCTCGTAGAGATAGCCACGAAAATCCAATTCGAGCACAAGACCTTCAAAATCCCCTTCATCTATATCAGTTTGAAGTTGAAACATACTTTCCGTCATTGTCGGTTCTTCTCAGCTTTCTCCACAGAGCCTGTTAGCATAGCTTCCAAGCAAGATGGCGGACGTTGCTTTAGATTCTGGGAGTGAGGTCCCACCCACTGATCTGTAATAGGTCTGTAGCTTCAGTGGTCGAAAACATGAGGAACTAGCGATGTAGTTTCACCCCCTCTAACCAAAGCAGCCATCGATGACGCAAAATGACGTTTTTTGCATCAAGAAATACGAATGGACGGGATGCACAACCATTCAAAAATACTACCAGGTTTCTAATGATACAAAGCCTAATGCAAATGGTGAAGTATCCCTTTAAGTGTGTCAGTGGAAAAATCCAATCAGGAAGATGATGATACCAACAGTAAAAGTTCTTCAAAAGACACAAATTTACTGAACTCCCTTTAAAGCTGCATAGTTTGAAATGTTCTCCCTTTTTGAAAACGACAAAAGAAAAATAATATCATCTCTTAACGTTATCATAGCACATGTTAGAGCTAGTTTTCCATATTCATGCTCCTCTGAGCGAATCTCTTACTGTGGCTTTGTCAACACTTGTGTCTTCTAAAAATAAAGAACACATCTTGACTAGTAGCAGGTAATTCAACATGAAAAATGTGCAGAACAGAAGCTTTTATACATGTCTGTACCAGGAGGAGCCTCAATACATCAGGATTATTTTGGTCTATCTCCCTGTTTCCAGTCACTGGTCCTCGTCTTCCTCGGGCTCTCTAAGACCCTTTACACAGCTTTTATACATTCATGCGTGAAGCTGCCTTATCAGTCCAACAGGGAGAGCTGATGTTTAGGGTTAGAGAAACAGTGCCTGATGTTTGTTCCTCTTTACACTGGCACACACACAGTTTACATTAAAGGATATGGGAAATACATGTTAAGGCGCATTAGTTTTGGCTGAGATCAGAGTTGTTCTGTGTCTCTCTGCTGTTTGGGGATGGTGGGTGTGTACAGCACGTTTCACAAAACGTGTTCACTCAAAAGAACTGAGTGATTCTTCTGTCCACTGAATCAGAAACTTGTGTATTGATGCAATCCCACTGTATTTTACACTCAGTCAGTGCACTGGCTTAATAAGAATGAACTTTTTTTTCACTTCCTGTAATATTTATGTTCTCCCCTGTTGATCTAGTGCAGCCTCACCAGTCCGTTCGGCATGGTCTGCTGGTTCTGGTTGAGGTACATGAAATGTTGGTTGTATCCTGTTGCCGTATAAACTCTTAGTGTGGGGAACACCGTGAACAGGAAGCATCTGGAGTCACCTGCACACACACACACACACACACACACACACATACACACAAGTAAACAAATGATGATGAGAAAAGCCAAGTGACTGCCCACATTATTCAAACAATTAGCATTACTTCCTCAATGCCCTCTCTCATCACAGCAGGCTTGATCTAAGGTTTTGACCTAAACAAAAATGAAAGTACTGTTTCTACCACAGGATTATAAATTAACAACCCCAGTATCACTGCTATAAAAAAGCTGTGTGTCAGGGTTATATAAGCTTCACCATACAGATAATTTTATGACTTAAAGTCATTAATTAAAAGCATCAACCTACATGTTATTTGGTAATTTAATACGCTTACTTGCAAGCTATAGGTCAAGGTTGCAAGCTCATCCTATCACTGGTCAGCTGCTTCATTGCAATACTTTTTTGTCTGTTATCACTTCTCATCTCCAAATGATGAAAAGTCAATATTTGTATTTCTTAATTGATATAAAGTTACATTTGTTTCCTAGCTTAATATTTCATATTGATGATGTTTAGAGGTTACCAGGTTTCTTCTCTCACCCTGGAACTGAGGTTTGACCTCCCAGGCGTGGGATGCAAAGCACCCAAAAACATGTCCCTTTGTGTCTTTGAGAAGCAGCAATGTGGGCCCACGCTTCATCAGGCCGGCCACCATCCGGGTAAAGCTCTCTCCATGCAGCTGTGTGGAAAACACAAGCCTCCAGGGGGCGCTGTAGCTGTCTGGCAACTTCAGATATTGACACAATGAAGGAGTGTTTAAATTTCAGTACAGTTAATACATTACTTTTCTTTACTTTGTAGTGAAAGCTGAGCCACGTGCAGCTTAATAGTACCTATTGTAACCAAAGAAAGAGTGTCAAACTGTGGTGCCATTCTCTCAAAAAGATGTACATACATTTGTATTCTGACCTGTGGTGCAAGAAACATTAGGGTAGGGAGGTCAAGCATACACCTAATGTTTTTCCATGGTGTCTCTCTGCAGGGGGGCAGTAGGGTGGGGGTCGGCCGGCCGCTCAGGGACACATTGAGGCCCTCAGCTACCAGCATCTCCATGTACAATGAAACCTGAGAGACCCTGAAGATCCAGTCCTCTAGACAGGAAACATCACAAACTCCCTGATCTGAGAGGAGAGGAGAGGAGCATCAACAACAGACACATTTCCTTACTAATAATATATTCTATAAACTTCAGACTACCTGTTTATTACCTGATGGTTTGAGTTCAGAACACATCTGCTCTGCCAGTAGTTTGACACCCAGTGAACCATCACCCATTCTCTCTGGCTGCCAGCCCTGCAGACGCCCTCTGTGGACCAGAATCTGAACTACAGCAGAAATCAGGTCCTGTAAGAACTATGAACAAAGGGAAAGGGAAAAGTAGGATATCAAGTAAAATAAAAGAAAACTGCCAGAGAAGTTGACACATTACTGCCTGTATCATATTTCCATCTCCTCACCTCTGCTACCTGCTCACATGTGACGGCTGACGGCACTGCAACGCCACACTGTGACATGGCCATAACAAGAGGAGCCCGTTCTTCTGCAGTGCCTCGCAGCGTGTCTGCCAGAAAGATGACCAACTGCTCTCGACCGACACCAGAGGAAGTAGGGTTGCTGGTCTTCCCAGATGATCCTGGTGCTTCCAGTCCAGGGTCAATACTGCAAATGCACTGGTAGACCCTCCTCACCATGGAGTCAGATGCCAGGCTGCCCATCGAGGACTGAGAGAGGTAAAAAGAGGAGGTCATTATAAGCAGGCAATAGATTGGCAGGTACAACATTCTGATAGTAGTAGCAGGAGTAAAATACTCTTTCAAATGGGGTGGTTATGTTCTCTTCTTTTTTTTTATTAAAACGTTAAAGTTACTTTAAAAGCCTGACATAGTCCATGCAAATTTGATTTGTTTAAAGGCAGGGTTGGTAATTGTCGAAAACTAGCATGATTTTAAAAGTAGCATTCCCTCAGTGCTCCGTGTACTAAACATGACTGCTGATAACTACATTGTGTTTAAACTTTATTTATATATATATATCAGACATTATCTGGCATTAAGAGTTAAAAATGTATCTTACAATCAAACTGATTATTTATTTAAGAAAATTCTTTAATCTTACTGTGCAAGTTTGTAATTTTGCCCTGCTTGTATCACACTCTCTTGAATTGAACCTGTATGCTAGTTCCATTAACTGCTTTAAAAGTCTCACCTGCAGCATCTCAAGCGTCACAGCCTTTCCTGTGACTGTCTTCCCCGAGGATCCAACAGTCCCCCCCAGTATTTCCCTGGAGCTTGTCGAAAACCCCCTCAACCACAGGCCGCTCCTCTGGGCGGAAGCGGGACAGTCGCTTCTGCACCACCACACTCTCTGTGTTACCCATGATGCTCTGCAATCTGAAACATAGCATATATAGCATATATTAAAGCACCCTTACACAAAATAAATATTTGGTAAAATACAAGTTATTATACATCAATAACATCTATTTCATATTTCAAGAGAATTTACAGAAATCAAAGTTGATTCTTGCATTACTTTTTATGGAAAAACAACAAGTTTATATAGAGAAAAATATGCACAAATTCTAAAATATCTGTAGGTCTGGTTATTTGTCATATCAGTCTGGCTGTACTGTGTCCTGTGCCTTACTAAAAGAAAGGTTGTCAGTATTTTCTATCAATTTATTTAAAATGAATGTCTCTCTCTTTTCAACAATCAAACACCTGAAGGGTCCCTCAACAAGAATGGGAACCTGTGATCCAGAGGACATTTGATGGATTTGTGTCATAGTCTTACATTTGTAATGTATAATTCATATAATATAGCAGTATTACAACAGCAATACACACTAGTATTGTCAAAATGAATGTCAGTCGAGTCAGACAATTATATGATAACGTTACAGGTCTTTAGTCATATTTACTCGATGACAATTGAACGTTTAAAAGCTGTATAAAATCTAACTGATGGCTTATTATCTCCGTAGTTGCAAATAAAAAGCTTTTATGATGTCAATGGTTAGGACTTAAATGCTTAGCTCACACTAGCTAGTAAAGATCATTACTTTAGCTGAATCACTTACGCAAAAACCGGACCTACTTTTTAAACACTTGATGATATTAGACGTGAAAGACAATTTTCTTATTGCTCGGCATTATAAAATAATCACTTAATGCGTCTGCATGCCGCTAACCTTTTAAAGAACAGCAGCTACTGTTTCCATCCTGCAGCTAGTGACAGCAAATTGTAAACTTCCGGGTAAGAATCGAGATGACGCTTAGTAGTAGCCAATCAAATGAGGTCAATGTTCACATAAGGCTTTGTCATTGGTTCCTGAAATATCGAGAGGCGGGAGTTGGTCGTTCACCAGTAGGCTACAGAATGGATTAATTTTGAGATGAACAGAGTTAGAGGAATAAGAGAAATTCCAACTTTACTCTCGCGATGTTTTACTAATTTACACCTACCGGTTTCTTAATTTAATTTAGAATAATTTTAAATACCATTTGGACACTCACATGTGTAATAAAAGAAAATATGTGGAAGCCTGTTTAAAAATTACACTAGGCATGTTTTATAGTTGTATATTATATTGGCTAGAAACAGAAAAAATATATAACTTTTAACCCCACCCAGACACAATTGAATTAAAGTAAACCTCAACAAGTCTACATTAATTTCTACTGTAATCCTCCTGGGATTAATAAAGTATTTCTGATTCTGATTCTGAGGAGGAACTGTAATTCCACCTTTCACCAGTAGAGTGTGCACAGGAGTAACCAAAGAGGGTGACCGAGCCCTTTGCAGAAGCAGCAAGCAGATAAAAACGCCTTTTAAGGGCATGGGACTTTCTGTGTGAGTGCACTGAGCTGGGTGTGTTGCATCGTAATGAAGTCTTACAGTGGAGGCACCCACATCAGAACAGCAGAATGTGTAGGTGACACGCAGCCATCTGTCCACAGTGAGTAAACAAGCTGGTGTAAACAGGATACCAGTCATGAATCATTGTATGAAGAAAAAGAAGCACCACAGAGCCACACAGTCATTTCATAACCCACGTCTTAAAGAATGCATTTACTGTAAGAACCATTTTCCAAAAGTTGATAACTTGGCCATAACTCTGAATGAATTGTGTGACAGTTATTTACCCATCTACCAAAATGAACAGTGATTCCAGATCGTGTGTCTTTTATTACTGTTCAACCATTTTGATACTAAACGCAGAAAGCCTACTTGAACATACTGTAGCTGATAGCTAAAGGCCACCTTTTCTCTCAAGCTCTAACCCTCAAGCACTTCAAACTGGGACATCTGAAGAGTAAATCAGTCACTGGGGGAATCTAATTCTTATCAGGTCATCATGGTAACACTGGATAAACAGGTGGTTAATCTGTCAATACAAAAAACATGCCTGATCTAGCTCAGTTTAGATATGCCAGATGTGCAATTTCTGGTGAATTTAACAGGATTGTCTTGTAAAGAGCACAGAGTACCAAAAAAACACTCCCTATTGCATAGGCCTATTTGTAGTATTTTGGATTATACACTTGCATAACTGTGACCTTGTTAAGGTAAGATTTTTACTCTTGATATTTTTTGAATACATAATTTATGTTTTAAAAAATCTGTTGAAGAAATACCTTAACTTAGACATATACTGCACTGAATCCTCTCCCAACACTCATGCACCATGAGTGACATAGTATTGTTCATGAGTTTTCAGGGGAGTGGCTTTTAAATGGTCTTGTTTTACAACACAAAACATGGAGTGTGTGATTCAGGAGAGAAGATGATGATTTTGCACATCACTGATAAGAGCATGTTTTTCAAATGAATACTATGATGCCAAGAGCAATCTCACAATAAAGTAACTAACGTTAACTAGGTGGGAAGTTAAAAAAGCTGCACTAGTGTTGCTGCTGCAGCAATCTTGTTTCAAACTTTGTTAGTTTCCTTTTTACAGAGGCAGGGCTGTGTGTACAGCAGATTAATTAATTAATCAATTAATGACAGTGCACACTTCAGAGGAGCTAGGGTCTTATGAGGTGAAAGGTCATTCACTGCCTTTGACATACTGTACTAATTACAATTGCACACCACACCCTAAATCATTTACATACATCTCACCAATGAATTTGCTTTTACACACAAAAAACAGAAATTCAGTCATACGTATTTTTACATTCTCCTGCAATCATTTTAACCAGTCGTTGAGTCCAGATTGTTGCTAGGTTAGCAGCTCAGTTATTATAGGAAGTGTGCAGTAATATTTATTGTAACATCCTTGATATTGTTGTGTATTGTTGATGAGATTTGGGATTTTAAATACCGTGATATATAACATTGAGCAAACAATCAAGTTATGAAACCAACGTTAGTCCTATCTAAATTGTAGGTTGGCAAAATGTCATGAAAGTTGCTGCTAAGCTAACATGCACAGCTAACAGAAAAACCCCCCCACCAAAAGTTCACCTTTCTAGCAAATAAGAAAGCAAGCTAAGAATTCCCATTTAAAGAGCCAGTGCTGGGTTATATGACTCTTAGTAGATAACATTAGAGGATTTTACAACTCATTGTATCTGTCACATCACTTCAGTGCCAGGATTTCATTCTTTATTGATTTTAGCATGTGATACTAAAGAATATATCTGAGAAGAGGATGGTCGAGTGTGAGCCAAATACTTCTTTTGATCCGTCGCTATGGCATTAACATTGCAAAGTTTACCAGGATGTGTGGTTGACATAGAAAAACCCACAGGTGTAACTATATGACATTACATGTAACAACAGCTTTCTCACCCATGATTTGTCATCCTCTATTGTCTCATCTGTGTTTTAAGCAGGTACAGACATGAGATACACATGATTCAGTGTAACTTGAGCGTATATATATGCTCAGGGAATCTTGTCATGATTACCAGGAACTGTGTTATCTCCCCTATACTGATTCAGCTGTCAGCATGTTGAGACTTGAGAACTGAGTCTTGTTACTTCTTCTTTTCTTTTCTCTTCTCTTTGCCCACTAACCCTCCTCTCTGTTGTATCCCTATAAGGTAAAAGTCTCACTTCTGGCTGACTGCACAGGAAATCCACCTTCTGATTACTGAGTTCAAAAGAAAAAAAAGAAAAGCCACATGTACTCTTTGATTGACTGACATTTTTAACCAACTTCAAAGTGTGCTTCATTTAAAAAAGCTACTCCACACTTACATGAACGGTGATATCTTTAGTCACTCAAACTTTTCTGTAGTTATTCTTAAGTCTTTATTCTAAGATAAGATTGAAATATTGAACACAATCCATTAGATTTTCATTTTTCTAATTAGTTCTTGGGGGGGGAAATGCACTATCACAGGCAGTGAAAATAATCCTATGACCCAAAGCATTTCTTTTTCGAGGTTTTGACATAAATGGTATATGAGGCCTGTCTGTCAGAAGAGGGTTGCGTGTGTTTTTTTCATGTCTCACAGTAAACCACAGAAACAGAGCTCAGGTGCCCAGGTGCTTTGCATGTGCGTACTTAAGGATTTCCATAAGGCGGACACTTGTGAGTCTGAGAAGAGTGTGATTTGACTACCTGACTTATCTTCTCTGCAGGGACTCGCCTCAGGCTGCAGCTAAGTTTACCTTTGAGACGCTGCTAATTCAACTGACATCTATTTGCTGAAATAAGGGTTGCTGGCAGATGATTTTTCGCCAACAGGTTTTTAACTGTTGAAGAAAGTTTTACCTCTTCAATGTTGCCAAATGCTTGCTCATTGGTGCATTAATGTTGGGTCTTTTGCTATGAATTGGTGCCTTAAAAAATAGACGGATGGATTGATTTATGACATAAAATTGTTATAACAGATGCAGATCGGGACCCACAGTACAGACAGAGACAGAGTCTTAAAGAAAATGGTTAAAAAGTGTTTATTGTTACAAAGTATTTACTTGCAGAAGGCTGGTCTAAAGCAAGAAGGTTCAAGGTTCCAAGGGGTTGCAGCAGAGACTCTTTCCAGAGTTTCATGAGTCAGAGGTTGGCAGGGTTGTGGATGATGAGCTCCTGGAGTTGGGTGCTGGGTAACAGAAGGCTGGAGGTAGCGAAATCTGGACAAAAGAGGCAGGATTAACAGGAAACTACTACATTTTGGGAAAAAAAGAGCCTGAGCAGATTACCACACTGGGTAAAAGGACGATCTGGCAAAGAGTGGAAGACTGAGCTCTGCTTTTATCCTGTAGAGTGTGTAGGCGGCTTGGTTGCAGATGAGCAGCAGGTGTGTGCGGCTTGATTGGTGGCATGGTGTGGATCCACGCCCATCAGCAGACAAACACAGATCCAGGATTATCCCAAACAGTGATTTTCCTTCTGGGTAGACATTTCTACATGTGTTCTAGTTACCGATGGACGATCCCCCATGATGGGAGAACCATCAGTCATCCTCATGAAACTTAATCTTTTAAAGACAGTGACCTAAAACCCTAAAACAACTAAGCAGACAAACACGTGGTAAACATGCATACAGTAAGCATTTATGAAGAACCATACCTCTGTCTATCAGCAGCCGTGAGAGACAGCTTCCTCATTGACTTGTCTGTGACAGCAGCTGATTTAAAAAAAGGCACAACCTTGCACAAATACTCTTGTTACAGAAGGCAGTATTTGCCTGGCCTCTCCTGACCTACATAATTTGCTATTAAGAAGAAATGTGTTTAATATTTTGTCGGCCAGGTGAAGACTTAAGAGGCTCTTAACTTTAAACAAACAAATTAGTCTAGTGCCTGATAATGGCAAAGTGGTTTCAAACTACGGCTCCTCAAAGTATTATGTAATGTTGGGTAATATATTAGGCGAATACATTAACAATGAGAAACAAACCAAGAACCGATCAAAACAATACATACAGATAGTGTATTTAGACCATAGTAATTAAATGACTACAAGAAGAAATGCAAAAATCAAGTGATGAGTGAATTACATGAAAGCCTGTTTATAGGAGTGTATTTATTTAGATAGGACAGTGGATAGAGTAGGAAATCAAGATAGAGTGGGGAATGACATGTGGGAAAGTAGCCTCAGGTCACTCTCGAACCAGGGCTGCCCGCTTGGAGGACTACAGCCTCCATACATGTGGCGCGACCTAACCATAGGACATCAGCGCCCCATTTGTGTGTGTGTATTTTAAGAAGATGAAACTGATTTTAGTAGCCTTATTTCTTCTTGGAGGCTATTTTGACAGTACTTAAAGAGTCACAGTATAAACAGCTGAGTCACCTTTATTCTAGGACCTGCAGTGTGGAACATTTTAAAGGGCCTTGCCTGAGGAATCATTAGCAGTGTTCAGGCTCATTAACAGCTACAAATCAAACAGTACAGCTAGGGGCTGGACCTTTTCTCGCCACAGAAGGAACAGTATCAGTAAAGATTCAAACATTTGTTCTGATTCTTACAGATATCCAGTGCAGATGTAGAAGACAGGGGGAATGTAGTCTTTTTCTTCAGTCTCAATTAAAACTATGGCAACAACATTTTGGATAAGATGGTTTTTGAGAAAAGTAGAGAGAGAGTTGCAAGCTAATTAAAGTATGGCTTACCCTCTCTAAAAAAGCTTGATGTGACTTAATTTTTGATACATATCTGAGTGAATACAATTAAGACTCGCTTATTATATTACCTGTTAAAAGAGTATGCTTAGTTTCTATAGTTATAAGTCCTTCTCATTCCAAAAGCCTGAAGAAATTCAAAATGCATTCAAAACAAGGGCTTGGAATTCAGGAGGACAGCAGTATAATTAACGTGATCGCCCCCCTAACAAACAAGTTGAACTGATCTGCAGCTTACGCATTCATAGTCGTCTTATTTATAATATCATAAATACTTATTCAGCACTGGAATTGGCATTCAGCTGCACACAGAGTACATTAACCTTAAGTACATTTTTGTCCATTACCTGCTTAAGCAAAATAATGACTGTCGGCCTTGCAGTTGTACTGGAATATTTCTAAATGTAGTTTATAGCTACTTTAGCTGAACAATGTTTATCATCCACCTAAGAAGTGTCACATCAGATCCTTCAGTTGTGCTGAATGTGGGGCAATTTCTGCTCAGCTCAAAATGTCTGCAGAGGTTCGCTGCTTGTCTGCTTTGATATTTCTCAGTACATGCTGAGTTACTTCTTATTTGAAGATGAAGTAGCTGCAAGTAAAAGAGTGTGAAAGTCAGAGTCTTATGAAAGAAATCAGATTAAATGTGTTTTTTTTGATGACATTACATTCACTTTACAAGAGGCCTAACTTCAGGAAGCAAACAGACGTGTCATTAGCTTACAGATCAATGCTTGATTCTCCATATATTGGCTCTCGGGTTCACTACACCTTGATTTACAGTCATATTATACAACAATGTCATTCAGAAGTCCATTAAATGCACAGTCAGTCTCAGTTTAATTATAAAGGTTTGTAGATTGAGGCAGTTGACCTTTCACTGTGTAACCTCATAGCTACAGAGACAGTGCAATGTGCCAACAGAGCTAGTTCAATAAATAAATAAATAACTATTTTACTGGTGTTCAGTGATCCATGCGGACCAGAGAGTTATAGTTTAATTACAACAAGAGCACAAGGCAATAGAAGAGCCAAGTTTATTAATAACTGGAGTGAAAGGGGACGTGGATTTTAAAAGAAAGATTAAAAGATAGAAAAAGAACAGTTAAGATTAAGATAGCAAAAAAAAAGGGGGGGGGGGGGCAGAAAGCAGAATTATATAAGACATTACTGTGCTCTGACAGAGACAGATACAAGGAAGAAAATGTAGAAGGGAGGAGGAGAAGAAATATGTGTTGCCTCAAGATATAACTTTGAGATGAAGGGGAGTGGAGCTGTTGATGGTAGTGTGATGATAACATGTGACATTCAAAAGACAACACATGTGGAACACTTTTATTTTATACGGTCATTGAAATGGTCTCAACATAAATTATACAACCTACGTTTTATTTCATACTTTAATTTTCTAAATGTGAAGCACCGATGGAATATACAACCTACTGCACACATTTATTAAGTATTAGGCTACATACTGTTACTAATGGACCGTGTAAAGTTTGACCAGTTAACTGCATAAGTCACTCCAAATCTGAAAACAAAGTGTCGCTAATATGATCCCAGGTGGTAAAATGGACTTTTCTTCTCCTTGCATTTCTTCCTTTGCTCAGTCAGCCATCTTTGAAATAACCTTTGGCCCAGGAAATGAGCAGCACATTTGAACTTCCTGGCATACAGGCACAGATAAAGAGCTCTGCTTAGCTTCAGTTTAAATCTACTCAGCCATAACATACACCACAAAAAATGCAGATACAGAGAAAAGAGGAAAAACCCATTCTAACTAGCATTTTATTTAGATTTCCTCTGTGTGTTTTCTAGCTTAAAGAAATGCTTGCTGAGTTCAAACTTATTGTAACACAAGTTTGAACTTGGCAGTTGGTTTATTCATGACATTTGTTTATTACAGGATTAATCACTCAGGCTGCATGACCTGCAGTTTAAACAATTACTTCCTAGGAAGTGCACACACATCGACAACTATTGTTTTTAAATCCTACAACTAAGACCAAATTTTCCTATAAGGTGCTGTTAAAACACCAATAACTGATGTCACAGCAAACAGACGCCCCTCTGTCAGCACTCAGTAAACTCAGTAAACAGATGCTCATTTGGGCCAGGAGAATGAAGTGTCCCTCAGCTCGTTAGTCTCTGACAATGGCATCTCTGTGCCAACACTGTGCAGCGCTGGCACACAGGAGCTCTGAGAACCGACCCATTCACACTCACATTCCCTCCCTGTCGCTCCGTCTTCCCTATTCACATGGCCTGAAAGAATCTGAATAGTGACCAACCCCATCGGCCACCCCCGTTTGCTTTGCCCTGTTGCGCAAATTTCAATCTCCAACCCCCCTTCATCCTCCCGCCAACCATTATCTCTCCCTCTGTCTACCTCTCTGGCTCTCCCTCTTTTCCCAAGTTCCCCGAAAAAAATTCTCACAGCTTTTTCTAAAATACTAAAGCAAGAAATTGTGAACACATTCTGAATTAATACAATTTTTTGCTAAAGCAAAACATTAAATATATTTACTCTGGATATCCACTGTTCCGTACCAACTTGTTGGCATACATTGGCAGATATAGAGGGACATCGAAGTCATTTGAATGCATGTTCATGTTCTCCTGATGAATGTTGATTGTCACATTTTTACTATGCTGTCTGACCTCTGGTTGTGTACATAAAACAAGGGCCAGGCCAAAGAAAAGGGCTTTTCCTTTTCCTCCTCTGATTTTTTTTACTTATATCTGGTACTGAAGGTTTATTAAATGAACTGTTCTTTATTTAACAAGTTTTGAAAACGGATGAGAAATATCTTTGGGGATAAGATCTCATCATAGCGTAATAATCTTTTTGTATTGAAAGAGGTGGTGAGGCATTCATCAGGATATCCCCCAATGGAGTCTAGACACAGTAGGTGGTGGTGAAAGAAGGAGGCAGGATGTGATGAGTGGGGGGACTTATGAGGAGCTGAACCTGGATTCTAACGAGCTGAATAAGAGGTGACTGCAGCGGGTGAAAGAGGGTTGTAGTGATATATGCTGACATGACAACTGACAGCAACAGAAAGGAAAACTGATTTATATTTGACAACAGCAGGATGATCGGTTGATTAAAGTTGCGGCTAAATCAGGTTGGTTTCAAACGTGAAGAGAAAATGCAAATGATCAGCCGATCAGATCAGCCTGAAGAGATAAAGAAGGGAGAGTCATAGATTCAGTCATAGTTCAGATATGAACGCAGTCTTAATTATGACTGAACAGATTTATGAAAAAGTTTCCTTTCTTGAACTTACACTGAGCTTCATTTTGGACATTTTAACTCAACATTTTGACTTTGTTTTGGACATTTCAACTCTGTTGTTCACAATTTGACATTATTCTTGACATTACAGCTTTATCTGGACAACTCATCTAAAAAAAACTATTCATCTTAACTCAGAACTTGTGCTAAACCCAAAAGTTTGACTGCATTTTAAACATGATGGCTTTTCTACTGTTTTTGGCTATATTCCAAGCATGTAAATATGTCAACAGAACTGAAGAGCCTGTGATAAGCCTAGAGGAAATGTCACTCAGAGTGAGCATATTTATATTGAAATTTGATCCTGTATAAAGATATATGTAAGTATATTAAAATATGTAATTCCATCTGGAATCTGCTGCTAATCGACCATACAGTAAAAGTACTGTAACAGGCAAGCTAGCAATCACCGCTTCAAAACATCTAAAACATCTTTAAACCATTTAAACCACAGAACAGACGTAAAAGGGCTATGGAAGATTATACAGCAGATATCTCTTTTATGGTAGATGAATTCATCAAGTGGAGAGAGATCCCCCCCCTAGCCCCTAAACACACTCAATCACTCATGCAGAGCTCATACATACCCAGGGCCTCTGCCTGTCTCTTTTCAGGAGACATTGTGAGCTCATTCAAAGAGTCAGGGGCTGTTTCAACATCATACTCCCCCCTACACACACACACACACACACACACACACACACACACACACACACACACACACACACACACACACTAAGATCTCTGGTCCGTTAGGATTGAGTACCCCGCTGAGCTGTGACTAACCAAATGTTGAATCAGTGAAACTTTGGTGAGGGAGGAGCAGAGTGAAAGTGAAAGAAGACCAAATTAACAGGTTTGAAGGGCCTTTATTTAAAACTCTACACAAATTGACTTGCATTGTGTATTCATGGCGTAGAATACAGACATCATATATTTCAGTCTGTTTTGTATCCTTCCTGTGCCTGATTTACAAATGTACCCAATTGAATTTGCGAAACCCTGACACAAAGTCAAGAGTCTATCATAACCAACTTTTTTTAGAAGTAATACAATATTATCATCATATATTGATTTGGAGACTTGAAGTGACGCAAAGACAATTCTCCATTCTCTTTCTGTCTCTCTCATTGGCTCTCTCTCTCTCTCTCACACACACACACACACACACACACACACACACACACACACACACACACACACACACACACACACGCACACATACATACATGCATGCATGCTAGGACAGAGCACATGACTTGCTGTGGGCTGTAAAATATGCTGATGTGTTGAGGCGGTCTGAGGAATGCAGGAAGGATCTGAGTGGTATCGCTCTGCAGGAACGGATCTAACAGTCCTTGTTTAGACACTCCTACAGGTCCTGTTGGCTAACATCTGTGTGTGTGTGTGTGTGTGTGTGTGTGTGTGTGTGTGTGTGTGTGTGTGTGCGTGCGTGCGTGCGTGCGTGCATGCGTGCGTGTGTGTCTTTCTCTCTTCCTCTGTGGTACACGCCATCAGAAACAAACAGATTGTGCAAAGGCAACTTTAATACTGATAACACTGTCTGCCTTGGACCACGCTGAGTAGAGCTGTCAGGACATGCAGGGTAGAGAGAGGACTGTAAAGTGAAAGGAACAAGGGGATGAGTTTTGAGGGGTGGGGTGGGGTGGGGTCATAAAAACCAACCAATGCACCTGCAGCAATATGTAGTGTTGCTCAATTGAGGAGTAAAGTGCATGCATAGCTATTTGTGTGATGATGGAAAAACAGCAATACAGAGATGGGTTTCAGCTTGTAAAACGTAGATCTTGCACCATTTTGCAGAATAACAGGTGTTCATATATGAATGAGAGAGAAAAACTGTAAAAGTCCAAGAGAGTTTGCATGCAAGCAGCTCTGTGAGGCAGGTATTGTGCACTGTTGATGCTTTGAGCTCAACACAATAGTCAATATACTTAGCAATGTAAAACATGTGTAGAGTTTACCATATTTATGATCAAAATGAAGCCAGTTAGCATGCTATGATACTGTAATAACGAATAAACACAAAATGAAACCGACTATAGGAATTTCATCCATTTTGTGGATATTTGGTCATTCAACAAATAAAATATTAAGCACAAGGGAAGTTGTAGGATGTGAAAGACCAACGTTCAATGGAAATCTTTGTAACGGTGTTGAGCTGAATGTTAGTTTTTCTACTGCTGTGAGCACCCCTGAAAGCATAAAAAAACAAAATAAAACTCACAATGTAACCACAAGTTGAAGGTACTGTATAAACATGGATTAAATATGGAGGCCTTGATAAGGTGCATTCGGCCTTGCTGCCATGTGCCATGTGGCAGTATTGCATTGAAAAATTGACCTGCTCCCCAAAATACATTTATTTTCCCTTTTAAAGTTTGGATCCATGGATGTTTTACATCCATAATACTTTTCTCAAGCTCGGAAAAGCAATGTAACAATCAGTGTCTTCACCATAATGTAAAGTCAGGCCCGTTGGGGGTTTCTGCAGGAAATAAAGCAAGGAGGTAAAACCTTTTTTGGCTGAGTTACCGGGTAATCAATTCTTATTTGTCTGAATTGTTGACAAGCTCTTAGTGAGATATCATAAGGAAGCAGATGTTGTCCTTTATCTTTGGACCCAGAACACAAGAAAAAATGAAAAGGACTGGTGCTAGCTCTCAATTATCCCTCATGTAGCTTAAACTGACACCATACAGATAATTTAATTCTAACCTTTATAAACGCATCAACCTCATTAATGTGACTTCTTAAGACACATCACCTCTGTCTCAACTTGTCTGACTGAACCCCTCCCCCAACCCCTCCCCCCCCCCCCCACACACACACACACACACACACACACACACACACTGGACTACAGCCTCGACTTACTTCAATACAGCCTAAAAGCCCCAGCAAGCCACCGTAGCTCTGTCATTATGCAACCTGCTATTAGTCCTCATAGATCATTGCTACCACCCAGCCAGCCTGTCTCACGCGCCTGCACACACACACACACACACTGCAGAAATCATGTTAGATCAGTGGCTGTCTCACTGACCAACCATTAATCCAAACACACAGACTCCACACACATGCTGATGTGGAACAGCTGGTGACCATCGACTGACCTGATGCAGACTAGCAGTCATGAGTCATGTTGAAAAGGGAGAGAACATGCAGATTATTCCTGTTTATTGGAAATCAATTCTTGCCTGGGATTAACATCCCTGGCCCCTGTTAACATGTTGACCTAACAAACCTGACCTGACGTGAGTAAGATATTTAACGAGTTTACTGACTGAGCATTCAGTTATGAGGAAGCAGTTTTCTATAATATCACCTATCAGTAATGTTTTACCTATCCTGGGGAATAGCAGTAGCCTCCGTCAATAGAGAATAACTTGAAGAGAAAGAAAATATTGTTTGGAGTGCAAATAATCAGATCTATCATTCCTGATCATTCATAATTGGATTGATAAAGAGGATGTTAGCTTAGCATAAAACACAGTTTCAAACAGCAAACAGAACAGCTCCTGTTTATTAATAAGTAAGGGAATGGCACTGCTTTTGAAAATGGCCAACATGAAATAAGTGATGTATTAATGTATAATGACAGTTGATACAAGGAGGGATTGTTAATAATAATAGATGTAATTTATATAGCGCCTTTCAAGGGACCCACGGACGCTTTGCATGGTTTGAGGCTCTGAATACTTGTAACTATATGGAACATTTCTTCTTCCTCCAAGACACAGACTAGCTATACTGAGGGTTACAATGGTGACCATGGAAACCCCAAGGAGTCCCTTAAGCTCCCAGAAACAGTTTGCTGTGTGTACCTTGAATCCACAAGTGCTCATTTACTCCCATTACATCATCCTTAACTGGTAAAGAGGAAGGAGATTTTAAAAACAAAGAAAGCGATGTAAAATGAATAGTCCTCAGAGGAAACCTGAGACTGCCCACAAAGCAACCCAGCCTCTCTGTGCCTGACTGTTTGGTGGGAGAAGGGGGGGATGCTATGCTAGTAGCTGCCTAAAGTAGCTAACATGCTAGAAGGTCTGGTTAACTCACTCCTCTTTACCTCCACACTGACAGTTCAACTAAAATCCCATTTAAAAAGATGGCATTGTAACACATTTCTGCAGTATTACAGGTTATTGAATCTTTACACATGTGTTGTGACAAGGGGTGTAAGAAAGGACTGTTAACTCGAGTGTATTGATATGAATCAATAGCTTATCACTTGTTGTTTTATGCTCTTTTGTTTGTTTGATTTTTGCTAGTTTGTTTCTGTAGCACTTTGAAAAATGTTCAAAATGTAAAGTGTTACAAATAACATGTTTTTTTATTACTATTATTTTCATGTTTCGTGAAACTACATCAGTTTTCAGAAATACTGTCAAAAATGACCTAATCTTCTTTATGGGGCGGCAGTAGCTCAGTCTGAGGGACTTGCGTTGGGAACCTGAGGGATCAAGTCCTGGTGCGGACCAAGTCTGGAAATTGGTCTGGAAGCAGGAGAGGTGCCAGTTCACTTCCTGAGCACTGTCAAGGTGCCCTTGAGCAAGGCATTGCCAATCAGAAGACAGATCACAGCTCTATGACGTCCAGAAATTCAGAGAAACACTTTGACAAGCAGGTTTTGGAAAAAACATCAATTTTTATTTGAAATGACTGATCTTGTGCCCACTTTGTTTTTCTTTCTTTTTCATTTTTTTTTTGAAAATCTCTTCTGCCAATGTCCAAGATAACAATGCTCATACAAATAAAATCAAAAGGTAAAACTCTCCAGAGAACATAAAATTCATCTCAAAAACTAAAAAGGTACAAGGGAAAAAGAATCCTATGTTTTTGCAGGGAGGGAGGGAGGGAGGGTTGAAACCAAATAAAGAGATGCTACAACCGAGATGGCTCCTCCTGGGTTTGACAAGCTCGGGCCCATCAAGAAATGAGCTATACGCCGCCCCCATATACAAAGGATAGCCAATCACAGTGTAGTGTCCACAAGATCCCATGATGCCCCACTCTCCCTTGGGACACTAAGGCAGTCAAACACAGTAGGTTACAGTATGCAATGACACCTTTTAGTAGTTGATCATGAGATGAGACACCAGAGGGAAAGATCTCCATTCTCAAAATAAGTCAAAACATTGGTTGTTTCTCTGTTTTTCTATGGCAAAAGTCACATTTGCACTAGTGAGAGAAGAAAATCACAGCACAAAGCACAAATGTCAAGACAGGAGGATGAATTACAGCCCATCTCAGGGTAAAATGCAATGGTTTAGTTTGAGGCTGTAATCCAAACAGGGCTGTCTGGCTGGAGATGAAGAGGTGGTTTAATGTGTACTTAGCACTATGACTCAAGCTTACCCAAATGAACCATCAAAAAGGATATTGTTACAAAATGGAGATCTTTTCTTCTTGGAGGTACAGTGTATCATGACTGAGTGCATGCTCTGGTGTCAAACACATGCCTGCCCGTGAAGAGTTTCATTTCAAAAAGAAGCATTTGTTCTTATCAATGAACTGATTCTTACAACATCGTTAAAAAGATTCACTCATGTTGTTTCACTTCAATTTTGGAGTGAAACTCTTCAGTTTCTTACATCCTCATTACATTATATCTCCAGTGCTGAAGCCGTGATTTAATTTTAAACAGCTGGATAGCTCAGCTGAGATGAGGATGAGTATGAGATGATGATGCACAGAACAGTGGATAACCAACCATGAGCTGACCGGGGAGAGGACCGAGGGTAGGAAAGGAGAGAAGGCAGTTTGTGATCTTAAAGAGCAATCATACACTTGTTTCTAATGATGCATTTGTGTGTGTATGATGTTTATCCAGTATATTTGCTTTATAATAATCAGTTGGAGAGTGATAGGTCAATACCTCTCTCATATCTGTCAGCTCATTATGAAGCTACAGCCGGCAGCAGTTAGCTAAGCTTAGCATTAAGACTGGAAAGAAGGGGGAAACAGCTAGTCTGACTCTGACATGGAAAGAGTATGTATTAACCTACATTAGACCAAGACCACGTTGGCCTTAAATTTGCAATACGTGAGGTTAACGACTAGTTCTATGGCAGGAACATTGATTCTCTGGAGGGTCTGCTGGTTGACTGGCAACAGCTTCATTTTTACATTTTGCTCTTTATACAAATAAACAAATAAGATTAACTGTCAAGTATTAATGGTGCAGAGTTACAGACTTTGTTCTCTCCAGACAGAGTGAGGCTTGATGTTTCACTACTTCTTAAAGCTAAGCTAAGCTAACCGGCTGCTAGAGTAGTATACATTCACCCTAAAGACATGAAAGTGGTATTGATCAAGTTTCTTAATGTGTGCAAAAATAAAAATTTTCAGGAAAAAAATGTCACTGATGGATTTGATCTTTAATCCAGACTGATGAGCGCACACAAATGCTTTATTCAAATCAGATATATAGGTGCCCTGATGCAGGTCTTCATGTCAGTGATGCACCAACAGCATGTGTATTGTGAGGACGTATGCTAATACACTCAGTAACTGATCTATAATCAAACTCTAAAGCTGTTGTTGAGAGCCCATTAAGAAGCTGTTTAGCCAACGAAATCTTCAGTTTTGTAAGAAGTCATTTTATAAAGCAGCATACGCAGTGTTGTGATGGTATGAGAACTGCTTGTGATGCGCCTCTGTGTATAAGTGAGTTCCTGTGTTTTTATTAAATAAACAAATAGTTCACATTAAGCTCTTGTTCCACTTTTAAAGTAAAATGAGTGTGCTCAGTTTGTGCCGTTACCTTTCGTCAAACACCTTCTTCATCCTACCTCGTCCTCTCCCTCAGAGGTAGCAGCCCAACCCCCAAACTCCCAAACCCCTCTCATCCCATCCCGTCCCACCCCACCCTGCCGTAACCAGACCCCAACCCTTCCAGTGGACTGTCGCACTCCTCTACTCCGTCTGAGCATCGTAATTGGCTCCTCCCGCCTTCTTCAGCTCCTCACGAATGCAGTCTTCGTCCAGTTCCCTCTGGTCGCTTAACATGAACTCCTTGGCAAAATTCTGTACAAAAAAAACACATGATGGCGTGAAGAGGAATTCTAGCCGGAGGCATTGTTTCATCAAAAAAGCTCTTTCTCACTCTCAAAATGCCTAATGTTTGTGTATAATGTGCAACTTTCAGAGGGCCATGAAATCACCTTTTATAATGGCTATTTTGGACAAAGGCTGGCTGCATGGATATCATAAGAAATGAGTTTGAACTCAACAGAAAATACAAAATGCTTTGTGTAGCTTGCTTTTGTCTTGTACATGATAAAGGGCTGTTTGAGAACAGCTAAAAAGAAAGACAAAGCTTGAACAAATTAATCCTATTAATTCTGTTTTTAAAGAACAGATGCCAGACTCTAAATGGTTGATTTCCCTCTACAATATCATCTTTTGAATCACATCGTTTTTTAAGACATCCAGCCATCATATATCAACGCTGCAATTCAATTGGACCATCTAAATGTCCATCTAATAAATATTCAATGTCTGATCTCCCTGTCACACTTGTTTGGTCGTCTGCTTGGGAAGGACGAACCCCCATGTCACATTTAATGTCTTCATTTACAACAAGTGACTATAAATTCAACACAACAGTATTTCTACTCTCACTCTCTTATAATACTTGCTGTATAGAACAATTAATACAAGTTGTACATGATGGTCTTTTCACACTTGTTTCATTCTGCATCTTCTTCGGTCAATCTTTCATTTGTTGATGATGTTTGGCTCTTAAAAGGGCTGGTTATCACTTTCCCACCACCATGTTTCCTCTTTATGTGATCTACGTACGAGTGAAATGGTTTGTTGTTAAAAAAAAAAAAAAGAAGATGTTTGTCTCCCTGCATCCAGCATTGTGTTGCCATGCTGCCTCTGTACCCACACACTTTCCCCCGAAGGGCCCATTACAGCTTTACTCCAACACTAATGATGACACCCATTACATTAATTGCTGTGTTGTCCACACCGACTCTGACCTGCACAATCTCTTTCACTTTTGCCTTGTCGGTGCTGATCTTTGCGCGCTGAAGACCAACGATGTTCTCTCCGATCCAGGTGATGAGAGTGAACTTTGCTCGTTTGCTCATGGCGTCTCCCGTCGTGACCCGGACAAATCCGAACAGACGGGAATCATCTGATGGAAGAAATAAACAGACTGAGTACACAGATTGACGCTTATAGAGCTCAGATTCTCTTTTTCAGGACATGACACGCAGAAACACAAGTAGTAATCTAGCAAAAAGCTCTCTGACTCTACAGCCTTTGCAATCTCAACACTATCTGAGCACATGTAGCAGATAGGGCTGGATGTTTCGATACATATCATGATGCAGATGCCACGATAAGTATCACAATAAACATTGATTTTGGATAATAGCAGAGCATCACAGTTGACCATACTGTGGTCTACACAAAGAAAAATAATGTTACATTTCCATGACAGTTATTTGTTAAAAAAAGAAGCTTTCTGCATCCTTTGCATAGTTATTTTGATGCAGACTTTACATAAGAAGATTGCTTTTTTATTCTAGCCCAAAACTGCCCCTCATGGCTTGCTATTTATAATTCTTTAAATCCCATATCTGTAATCTTTTATCATAACGACGTGTAAATGGATTTCCTTGTCCAATCAGAACCTGATGAACTGAAACAGCAGTACATTGTTGTATTAGTCAGTTGTGACACCATGCAGGTACTAACTGACCTCCTGTCAAATGATGGTCATGTTTGATTTTAAAAAAGGCTACAGACTGGACCTTTAACAACAGTACAGCAGCTCCAATTCACAACATAGATCATAGTTACTAGACAGGATTTAAAAAATAATTGTTACGTTATCCTCCAAAGTTTTGGAAATAGTTGACATGAATTACATTGAAGTGGTTTGAATATCTCAAAGTGACGATAAGCAGATTCAGACTGTCTGCAAAATATGTCGTCAATCGATGCCAACCAAGACTGGAAACATAATAATTTATCACCTGAATATTTACCATCCATGTAATAGTTTACAAGAGTCTACTGTCAACATTAAAACAATGACGCCTACAACATTCTTATGGTTTCAAGTCAGATCATTATGAGACGAAGGGTTTTACTCATCTGATGTTTGGAAGATGTCAGAGAAATAAGCTGAGCTAAAGATAGCTGCAGCTCATCTCCTGAGTCTGCTCAAGACGTTACACTGATTATTGATATGAATCCGCTCTGCTCTACATGTTTTAAGTACATTTACTGGAGAAAAAACTTAGAGAAATAATCACATAAAAACCAATATCAGTAATATGTATTTAAAAAAATACTGTGACCACAGCCCAAGTGTCTGGTGTATGAATTGTTTAAGAACTCAGTTGTGTCTATGTCTCTGTGCTGTGTGTGAAAGACGGCACGGAAGAAAAGTGCTGAGGAAGTTCAAATAAATACAAAGTTCTGCTTTTGTTGTTCGACTGTTCCAGCAGAGTCTTTCAATGTGTGTGTGTGTGTGTGTGTGTGTGTGTGTGTGTGTGTGTGTGTGTGTGTGTGTGTGTGTGTGTGTGTGTGCGTGTGTGTGTGTATTCAGGTCAACAGACTGAATGAGTCAAATGTTTTGTGAGGCCTGGAGTGGTTGTGTGTCACAGTCCTCCCAGAGAACACGCTGATATGTCTCAGGTGATCCACATCACAACAGACTGTAAATAATATCTGAAGACAAACAATCAATCTAATGCTTTGATTAGTCCCCTGAACTTTAACAATGCTCACTTTACCTTCTATTAGCCTCAATTTGACGGTTTGGATTTAATTCCAATGTATTAGAGATGTTTTTATTATAGTACTTTATTTATCACTTATTGTTTTTCAATGGTATTCTCAAGTTTTTCTTTGCCTATGTAAAGTACTTTAAAGTAGGGGTTGGCTTTATGGAAAAATATAAAATGACATTCTATAACTCAAACAGAAATAAAAAGTGGTGTCCACTCTCCAGCTTCAAATGACAAATGTTGTCAAATAAATCTAAAAAATCCATTACTGAAATCCTCCCTGACACAACGTGATCAGAAGGTATAATATTGGCAGACACATTATTATATGGAGGTAAACTGGCTGCTAGTTGGAGATATAATCACCTGTTTAAAACAATACATCTCAGGGGCACCTGTAGGCTAGTGGTTAGTGCGTATGGAGGCTGTAGTCCTCAGAGGGCCTGGGTTCCAATCTGACCTGTGTCTCCTTTCCTTCATGTCATTGCCCACTCTCTCTCTCTCTCTCTCTCTCTCTCTCTCCCTGATTTCTGACTCTACCCACTGTCCTGTCTCTAAAACGAAGGAATAAAATGCTCCAAAATAAACCTTTAAAAAAACAATTTGTATTGGTATCAACATGAGGAGACACCCCCCTCCAACAT
This sequence comes from Tautogolabrus adspersus, assembly GCA_020745685.1. Classification (NCBI taxonomy): domain Eukaryota; kingdom Metazoa; phylum Chordata; class Actinopteri; order Labriformes; family Labridae; genus Tautogolabrus; species Tautogolabrus adspersus. Next base: position 11,848,042 of record CM036539.1, read on the forward strand.
TTAATTGGCCTTCCCAGGATGCAACTCAATATTCTAAATTATGATTGGTTATCTGACTTATTTGTGCCAGACCTTAAGTGCAAACCCAAACATTGAGCTTTGTTACAAGAGACTGCTTATAATTAAAAAAAAAGTAAGGTTGTTAATGCACCTCTTTTAGGTATTGTTAGATTTAAAATGTATAAACACAGGGAAATCAGAACAATTGCTCAAACAGTCTTTTTTTATTTACATTTTGTCCTGACAAAGATTTGACTGTAAACAGAAAGCAGGATGGGAGGATTTTTCTTCAGAAAGTTCTACTTACTAATGTAAAGGACAAAATAAGCAGAGAGATTAGAGGTCCCCCTTTATCCTCTACACAAATGAAAAGCTCCACACAGGAGGAGCTTTAAAGTAGATATTAGTGTACACAAATATTATCCATGTGCAAACAAATACTTCACGGTGCCACCCCTGCAGAAATCAGTGCCCCTTTGGCCACACCAGTCAATGAAGTCTGGGATCAACCCGTCAGCAGTTTAAAGCCCCAAAGTGACAGAGATAGCTGCAGAGGACGAACTAACAGAGCTCACGGGGCTTCCTTTATTCAGTGATGACTTTGTAAAAGTTTTTTCTTGTCTAGAAAATGGCAATCCTGCTGTGTTGTCTGCTCTAACTGCAGGCCGTATGTGTCATTATGTAACAATAACACGAGCAGATTGGAGTTCATCTGTGTCTTCCAGATGTTCCTGCCTCTGTGTGACTGACAGAAATGCAGTTTCCCTCTGACAGAGAGATCCCTGACACTCATTATGTTTTGTATCTTTGTTAACAGAACAAAACCTTATGTGAATGACTGATGAACCGTAAGAGCACTTGACTCCATCAACAACACACTGTCCAAAAGTCAGTTCTTCTGCATTAGTGCTGCAATGCACCACTGACGGACAGACACCCTGCCAAAAAGAGGATCTAAGATAATGTGAGAAAAGAAACCAAAGAAATGGACTTCTTATTGAGCATGCTTACCCTGATGATCACTATGAACACACCATCATATTTGAGACTTGAACACACACCCCCACACACACACACACACACACACACACACACACACAATATAAGACATTGAAGCTTTTAATCTGTTGTGTATGTTGTATTTTCCTTCTGCAATAATTGTTTGGCTTCAGAGAAAAAGAGCGGTCGCAATCGAAGAGGCAGAGTAATCCTGAATTTAGTAAAGCTCTCAAAACATTGCATCCTGAGGGTAAACACACGCACATCTTTTAAAGTCCACACCCTGCACATGATGAGGAACCTGATATTCATGTGAATATCAAAGTAACAAAAAGTGGTTTTACTAAAATGAAGCCATAGTTCCAATGAAGCCAAAAACAGTGCATGGGGAAATGCTAACGAGACAGAGGTGTCAGACAATGTCAGAACACATTGGTTATGTCAAATAACGACTTTAAACATTGTTTCACTCCTCAAAAACACTTTTTTTTTTACAAATACTTCACATCTTACAAAGAGTTTTTCTCTGCTGGTATTGGGGAAATGTGCAGATCTGCTCGAAAGATCAAAAAGTACTTAAAGGACGTGGACAATTTAAAATGCAGATCCCGCTTCACTTTTGAACTGGGACGTTATTTTGAACAGTGTTCTTTTTTGTTAAATACAGAATATTTTCCTTGCTTACAGTAACCTACAATATGAAATAATAACTCCTGTATCGTGATGAGGTTTGTAAGAAAATGTCAAGAGACGTATTCATTGCAATATTATGTGTTTTGGTGCACTATTGATCCACCCCTAATAAGAAGTGCTCAACAAAATATTGCACCATGGTGTCAATTCTGTGTTAAAACCCCTGACTACTAGGTAGCTGTGCTGTAATCTATCTTCAGCTATTTAACACCTTCACTATCGCAACAGCATAAACTGAAACAGAAAACAGTACGCTCATACAGATAGCGTAAACACATGGAAGGCTATCCTATGAGACATGCAAAGTCATAAGAGCGCAAAGTGTACATATTGCCTTGCTATAACAATATCAGAAAATATTGTATCGTAACCTCTGTATTGTGAAAATATGTGCAAGAAAAATATTAATAAACTTGACGATTGGATTACCAAAACACCAGATGGATTTTTAATATTAGTTTTTACGAGAAGATATGCAGCGGTGGTTCAACTTTGAACGTCTTAAGACCCCCGACCACTGGATGGCGGTAATGTAACATATCGTTAGCTCTGTTACGCTCCCTCCCCAAGGTAACAACGTCACATGGATTACCCTACTAGTTCCCTACAAAGTGGACTCTTCAGAGTATTCAGCCAAGATTACAAACTATTACAAACTGTGAGGATCTGAAACACTGGGATGAAAAGAAAGTGTAAAGGACTGAACAATGGTGCATCATTCCTTTGGAAGTTGACAACAAGATTACCCGTGAGACGATGCTGTCCTTGAATAACAATGAATTACTTTGTAGATCTATTACTTTTATGCAGTAACATTAATTCCCAAAATACAGATAGATCCTAAAAACCCGCAAGACATTAAATAACTTATAATAATAACCCTGAAAGCTCTGAAGGTGGTCACAAGCTAATGTCATCTGTTAAACTGTTAAAAGGTTTAAGGTACAGAGTGCATGGTATTATCTTTATGTACCTGTTAAAGCAGCTGATGAAGACACTGCTGTCAGATCAGAGCGGCCACACGAAAACAGAAGCAGCCACTGTAAGGAGTCTTATCAGTGCGGCCATAAAGGACGTCGATAGTTTCAACACCTCGCCTTGTTAATTATTCTGTGAACATCAAGGTGAATTACCTCCCTTTGTCTTAACTGTCATTGTCACTGATTGAGATGCCAGAGAGGAACAAACACAGCCCTCCTCCCGACCTGCACCTCGCCCTCACCCCCGCACTTCCTCCCTCTGCCAGATTCTTCCTGGTTTGTCTTCCCTTTAAAGTCATGCTGACTCTGCAGGCGGCCGCCCTGCAGAGAGAGCTGCACTGAAACTACGACAAATGATGAGACAGCAAAAAAAGGACTCTTTGGGAGAGATGTTGTTCTGCATAAATTGACTTCGTTTCTGCACAGAAAAGGTTGGAGGATGACACGTTATCTTTCTGTATTCCCTCCCTCAGAACACTCGGTCTCTCTGCGATACCAGAGCAGTCTCCTGGGAGTGGTCAGGCCCATTTGGCGAAAAGCGGTGAACTAGTTAACTACATTCAAACATGTTTATTCACCTATAACTTGACTTTAAGTCAATGTGTTTCCAAATAAATTTGGCCATGATTTTCTCTATTCCTCTATATTCTAACTTAATTAAAAACGTTCCAACAATTTAAAAAGGCCTAAAAAAATAGAGTTTAATGGGGTTAAAGCATGCAGGAAAAGTCGTTTTTATATATTTTTCTATACATGTAAATGAATAGTGTTTTGAACTGACTGAATACTTTCTCCTTCAGTTAATTTTTACCCTGCAGACATCTGAAGCAGGACACATATGTAAACGGATCTTTGTCCACTGTTTCCTTGATAAAAATCGCATGCAAATGATACCACACAGCTAGAAAATAATACACACACACTTAACACTTTACATGAGTCAACTGTAACGATCAAAGTATATTCAGCCTGCTGCCGTGAGAGATATCAGACGAACAGAGCTTTCTTTCTGTGCATCAAAGCCTTTAAACTCTGAAAATAGATTTTCATACCGAAACACATCGCACTGTTTGCAAAGGACTCATGCATGAATATAAACAGCCTCACGAAACTACATTTTCAATTATTTCTTTCTATTATCATTTTTCTTATATACAAAAATAAATAAAGTTTGCCCTTTGTTGCAGTTTAGGCTGTTTTGTGTTCATATCATTCCACTGTGCGACACTTAGAGAACAACAGGATATTTTGGGGGTATTGTTTCCTCAGTCGTTAAGCTTTAGTTGTCATGAAACACTACGATTGACTCGGCTGATTTAGTGCAGTGATGTGGCTGATGAAAGTGTATTAATTTATTAAGCATCACCTGCTCGCTCTGATCTGTATTCACTTCTACAAAAACACTTTGCAATGCTGTGAAAGTATGAACCAAAGAACAAGAAGCCTAAAAACATTGACAGTCATTAGGAGAGGGGACTTGGAAACACATTTTTTATGGTTAACTCGTTGACATGTTTTAAAATCATGAATAGCCATCTTATGGCGTCACCAAAGGAAAACCAGTAGGATTCATCCTCTATGATAAAATATGAACAGTGATATGAGTGCTTGAAAGAATCCATGAAAGAATCCAGAGAATGCGCACGCCCCAAACGTATACGTCATGATGCAGATTTGTAAAGTCTAAATGTATGCTTTGTCCTGTCGGTCTGCAAGATAAGACACAAACAACATTTAAAATGCAACATTTTGAATGAAGTTTGGTTGGATCATTTCTGAAGCTATCTCACGATGTCAGGAGTTTCTCAATGCTGTAATCTGAGTAAATGTTTTCTTGTAACTCTAATGAAATACAGTTACCTTTTTTCTGTTTCCTAATTCCATCATCCCATTACATGTGTTCTGTTATTCCCCAAGCCTGAATGAATGCAATGCATACAAGAGCCCACCACCCATAAAAGTTACAAGGGATCGAAAAGATTCTCAAAATTATTTTACAAAACCAAACGTATACTTAAACTCATTCTAGTTTGACGATTAAGTGGGTCGATAGAATACGTTTACTGTACAAAGGTGTTTTTTTTCTCTCACTGGTGAGTTGGGGTACCACTAAAAAAAAATATACTTCAACATGGCAGAAAGTTAAAAAAAAATCAACGTGCACAGTGACACAACTGACGTGTCATTCTGCCCACAGTTTTGTCTTGTGGCACATTTACATTGACTTTGTGTGCACTTGCATTGCCTTGCTTTTGGTCTTGAAACACCTTTAGAGTAAGGTGACAAAACACACCAATAATGATTTCACATGCAGCCGGAGAGAATGAAACTGAGATCTTAAAGATTGCAACTTTAAAACATGAAGAACACATTCTAAAAGGGGGATATTCAGCACTGAATTTGGCTGATGCTAATATACTGGTGACCTATAATTAATAATTCATTAAACAGATCAAATAAGTGTTGGTTTGCTGCTACATTTTAGTAGAAACCCAAATGTAAAGATCCTGTTAACAAATAAAATAAAATATATGGAACAATGCCGTCTCATGTACAGTTTCATCTCTTTGCCTGGCAGGATGTGCAGATAAGAAAGCATTTATTTTTACTTCCTGGTTAAGTTGAAGATTACCACTTAAAAGGAGCCCTCCTCCTCAAGCCTCACTAGATGATCATCAGTCTGTGTCAGCTCCTCCTACACTCACAGTTACAACTTCACTGCTAAATAAGGAAAACAAGCCTGCAGACAGGATGATGTCTGATGTGTCATCTCTGTGCAGGAACCAATGGCAAAGCCACCAGCTGAAGTGTTGTAAAGCACAGTGATGAATGTGTTATTTCAACATTTCACAGGAATTTGAGCTCTGTAATATCAGGAAGAGAGACACGGAGCAAAGCCCTGAGGCAGCAAAGTTTAAAGAGAAACAGCCACACCCAACATCTGAGCTGATGCTTTACTCCAGAGGACACAGGCACAAGGAGAACTAAGATCAGACAGCACTATTTCTTATTTTCACTCGCTGAAAATCACTAACTGAAAGTGTCTACTTGACTGATTTTCTTTCTTTGTTCAACTATGTACTTTTTAAATCAGAAGCATGTAGATATGGTAGGATTAATTAAAGGCGTGACAGCGGAAAAACGTACATTAGAGCTAACTAGTTGGAGAACAATAACTTGTGTCTAAAACAGTCTTCCACGCCTTGCCATTAACATTGAGGGATAAAAGTTGCAGTGATATACAAAAGATTGACCTTAACTGCGTCGCCCTGTTCTATTGAGGAACAGCTTATGCAATGCAACACATACAGTGTTAAGTGCTTTGAGGGTGTAGTTACAGGGCCTAAGGCCAACGGGTGACAGCACACAGAGTCTTAAAAGATTAGTGTCCTGCCAAGTCAAGCTGTGTGGTATATAGGCTGTTACAGGCCAAACACATGCCACATAATGTAGAGCAGGCAGCAGCATTAGAGAAGTTTCACACACACATTACACTGGTGCCTTTGAAAATAAAATTACCTGTGCACATCTTCTTGAAGTCCTCATAGTTAGTCCCTTGTCCTGCAGGCACGATCTTAGAGCCATCATATGTGAACGCAGCCCTAGAGGATGCAGAATAGAGTGTGCAGTTATTATCACTCCATGCATTATTTAGTCTCATGATCTGTTGATTCACAGCATTATGTGCGCATCCGACCCTTTTTTTAATTCATTTTGTATAAACTGGAGCAATGCACAAAATGCCAAAAGACGCCCATGCAAGGTGGCAGCTGTGTGTAAGCCATGTGTTAATGTCACTACTATCACGTTATCCTCTGAATACAGGACAAAGGAAATTACTTCTGCCCTGCTGGGCCTGATAACTGTACCGTGTGTGACCGCTGTTCAGTCTGAATACGGATCAGCGAGAACAGGGTACTGTAAGCTGCATGCATAACACACCAAATTGTTAAACACAAGCTCTGGAATCAGGGTTTCATGCATTTAGACTTAAACAATCCACGAAGGTCTAGGCGGCTGGTAAAACCCCCGATGGAGCCTAACCGGCACGTCTTCGGAGTAAGATGGTGGAACTACTTTTAAATATCTAAATATTTAAGGTTATTCTAGCTAAATGCAAATGTTCCCGGGGCGTAAAATCCAGCTGGTTGCTTTCAATATTTATTTGGGAATCGATCTGTCATTCGGCATGTATTAGGTTAGCGTAACTGGGCGTATTCAAATAAAATCCTAACTTTTATGAAAGGTCCGTTTCTCATCTTCGCATCCTTCTTCTTCGCAGAGCAGCGCAGTGGGCGTTAACTGATGTAATGTATAGGCTACAATTAAACATAGGCCTATATCAGATCGAAACGCCGATTAGGCTACTTGGAGTGTTATTTTATAACCGAGGTAAATGTTTCACCATTCAGATGATGTCATGGGTTAGCATGCCACGTACGAATCATTTTCTTTTGTTTAATGAGAGTCAATATTAAATAGTCACATTTGATGAACGGAGTATGGATAAGTACCCATGTCCGCACACTCACCACATGGTGTCCGTATTATCGTCTCTGACTTCGTTGTAAGCCTCTCTGCAAGCGTCCTTATCGATTGTGGTCATTTTTTCGGTTGGATAGAGGTCAGAAGACAACGTTGTTTCAGTCCAAATCAGGGTGGGCTTGCTCCACAGTAATAAATCAGCTGACTATAATGCAGTTGATGTTACATATAAGAGAGCTTTAGATGATAACAATAGGCTTCAATCCAAAATCACGACCACCGGACTGCAACAACTGAACCGGTCGGCTTTAGTGGAAACAGAAGGCTCTTCTTCTAGCAGCTCCGTTCATTTCCTGTATTTCTCCACTTTAGGGGCGTTGGTGATGTTAGTCGATCAGGTTGCCAGCAGACAGACAGAGAAGTCCCCCAGACGCTGGATTCACCTTCTTCTGCCTGTGAATGGTCAATGAAAGAAAGCCAGTGTCAAGGCAGCTACAACATACAATATCTTATTCCGGTACGATCTGTCAAATAAAGTAAAACGCATTGAAGCCATTGAAATGAATGAATAAACTCTACCCAAGCTATTGTGATATCATTTCCTTCACAAAAAGCATTGAAATGAGACCTAAAAATATCATTACAAGGGTAGCACTTAACATTACGGGTAATACATATGATATTCAATTGATGCATAACTAATGCATGGCTTGTTACTATTTTAAATGGCGAGGAAAGGGAATTAAGAATACATCCTGCATAAATGCATGCATTAAATCATTATGAGTCATGCATTAGTTGGGAATTACTTTGTACATTTGTTGTAAAGTGATAGGGTCTAATAAATTGGGAGTAGCCTACTGACAGAAAATACTTGTATTTATGATGTCTTTTAGCCCTTCAGTCATCACCATGTGTGAGTGTGGAGCGGACACTAATAATAATATGGTCCTGCAACAATAAGTATTTTTCTATAGACATAGTTATTTTAGTTACCAATGAAAATATTTCTTTGTTTGATGTTGTTCTGTATTGCTATTTGAAATATATTTCAGTCTTTAAGGGAAGAAGGCAGCTGTTAAAGAATATTTTTTAAATATAGGCTACATAATCATGAACAATGATCATTATTAAACAAGCTTCATTCATTCATTACAGTTAGGGTGAGATTTAACTTCATTTTTCTTCTTGCTACTTGCCACCATAGTTAATCATTCATCTTACAGCCTTTAGTTATCCACACCAGAGAAGAAGACAGTTGGGGTCACATAGGATGTCACACTCATTTATAAATGTATCTGTAATGATAATAGGCTATTGTAAAAACGATTATAAAAATGATTAAATATCTGTTTCAACAGTAAAAAAAAATAAAATAAAAAAATCGTTGTACATGTGCAGTGGTGCCCAATTAGCAAATATGGGACTTCACTGTGATCAGGACATGTCCAAAATATAAACGTTAATGTTTAAGGCAAAGAAGATGGAAAAGATGGAGAGGCCTACATTCAGATGTCAGCTTTAAGAAACAGAAAAAGGCTCTCATGAATGGGGGAATCTCTTAAAAGGTATTCATAATCAATGTTAGAAAAAACAGCCGTAGGCCAAAAGAGCATCTAAAAACTATATGTGACATCCTGGGTTTAATTTTTTTTAGAAGGCACTGTTTTATTCTGAAGCCTAAACACTCCATTTCCGGTTTTACGTTTGTTTATTTTGGCAATTGATAAAGCTCATTGGGCGGTATTAAAATCTTACATTTTCTTTCAATAAATCAATTTCAGTCCAATTTCCTTTATAAGAATCAATTATACATCAAACTATTCTGACCAAATAAGAACAATAAGGGCTTCATTATAGGCCTAAGCTATAGCTAATAGGCCTACAGTGTCAAACTGAACAGTGGGCGGTGCGTTTAATACCCCAACGTAATATGCTGTTGACAACATTAGTAGTAATGTTCGGTCAACACAACACTTGTGTAGTTAATAAACGTAGCCTAAATAGAGTTGTTATTTTAAAGACAATAAATAAAAGCCATGTAGCCTACTATGGGGGCGGGGCTGAATGTGTGGACTACAAGTGATGGAGAAGAAGTGGGCAGTGGGTAATCAGCGGCAGGCAGATCGCTCAGCAGAGGTCAGGGGTCACTTAGCCCACCAGCTCTACCCGCTCTCTGGTCAGGTCACTGACGCTGATGAAGTCCGCTCTGGAGGACCAACACATGCCGGTCTGAGCTCCTTCTCACCGTTTTGTCGAGTGGTATCCAGGGATACAGCATCCCCACGCCCCCTGCTGGTCCTCCAGCAACACAACAGAAGTGCCAATGTGATACAAAATCCGGTTAACAGATTAATAGAGAGCAGTGAATGTAGGACATACAGTAAAATGGTTTGGCCATCTTCCTATAAATGCATGTCTGATTGCACAAACGCATTAAAGTCATTCAAAGCTCGTTATACAATGGTTATATAAAGATGTTTCCAATTTTTCTTTTTAGATTTGGGGCAGCAATGTTTATGTCTGCTTTCAACAGAAGAAGAAAAGTTTCATTATCAGGCAGATTCTTTAAAGTTAAAAACCTTTTTTCTAAAGTTTCACAACATGTATCTATAGCACACATGTAGATAAAATTAGCCTTTGTCTGTGTTATTAAAAACATAGTAAGGTAGGGAGGGAACTCTTTCCATCTCTGAGGGCACTGTTGACCTAGATCTAGGCCCGATTCAGATTCTCTATTTGTAGCCTATATGTTCCGCTATATGACTTTTTTTTTCTGTTAAGGGGAAGTGTGGCTGTGAGTTTGTAATTCCTGTTGTTCACTACCCACTCTGTTTATGCAGCAGAAGCATTTTTTCAATTTGTTTGCACACACGACTCTATTTTTTACATTTTGAACCCCATATGGGTACATTTTTGTTCATGCTGGGACCTTTAGTAGGCCTATATATTAATTAAAGAATTTCGGATTCTGAGATTGGGTTTAATACATTGTTCATCTTATCTGTCATTACAGGACAGATTTTAAAGTTCTATTCTTCTTTTCAGATTTCCTCTTAATTTTGAGTAAATATTTTTAGTTTTTCTTTAAAAGAAATGTGGAAACAACAACTACAACACAGTTTTCCAGATTTTCTTAAAGGCCTATCCCATGTTGGGAGTAACATTGCATTACAGGAAAAAACATGGAATACATAACCCTTAAAAAGAGTTTGATGTTTAATTATTCTCTGAAGTCTCTTAAGTTTTTTAACAATAAGACTCACTCCGTTTTTAAAGGCCCCTGCGAGTACATTCTATTATTTGTACTTCTACTTGTGCAAACACTCGATGACATTTCGAGTCTTGAATGTACCCGCACAGAGCTCGCGGTGATTGGTCCATTGCCTGAATGTCATTTCCTGGACTTTCTGCTCAGACTGAGTTTACGACTTCAAATTAAAATTTCAAAAGAAGTGTATGCCATTGTCCACTAAACGTTTAACTATAAAACTGACCTCTTGGAAAATAGCAAAGGTTTGTGTCCTAGGAGTCCAAATAGCGTTTCAGTGGCCAGGTATAACATAAATAAAAGGGCCAAAAATGACTGTTTTCTATGTTTAGCTTTACAAAGCTAAAGTAAAATAGACTTACATCGAATCCCCAAACAATAGTTAGACGTGTTTTCTCATTATTTGTCATTGATTTGGATTTTCAATGTATTCTCAAATTGAAAGAAAAGAAAATTCCTACTCATGTAATTTATTATTACATGTGCTTTGAACACATTTCCAACCTTTTTGCCTTACTTTTTAGTTTGACTAATAATGCAGAATAAGTGAACCTACAACTTTTTATAATGTCTACTTTTTATATCTGTTTTTCATTTCGAGTATCCCAAAGTAATGATTTAGTTTGTGGGATTTAATTATTGACATTTTGTTTGGGAGTCATTGAATAGAAGACATTATTTTGAAAACCTCAACCGGTAGTTCATTTGTTTACATCAGGAAGCTGACGAGGTGCTACACCGTGTAGCTGTCTTTTTGCTCTCAGAAACCATATTTTTGAAGGAGGATTTTTAGTTAATAGAGACCGTGGAAAATAAGTGTGTTTCCATGTTGTCTCGTCTTTGAAAACAGTCTCCTGTTGATTATTCCAGTAAAGAAAGCAGCTGCTCCTCCGTGCTGTGCTCACCTGCACTGACAGGAGATGCTCTTAGCTCGTTCACTGTGTTAGAGATGTCCTTTGCTCCACCAAATGTAAGAACCAGAGATTTTCTTTAAACATTAGGAACTGTCTAGACCGTAAATGAGACAGTGGCAGAGCTAAACGTAGCTGCTTGTCTTTGGCTGTGTTATTGTGCGTGTGTTAGTACGTGTGTTGTTGGATTTCCTCAAACAGTTAGTGTGTGTGTGTGTGTGTGTGTGTGTGTGTGTGTGTGTGTGTGTGTGTGTGTGTGTGTGTGTGTGTGTGTGTGTGTGTGTGTGTGTGTGTGTGTGTGTGTGTGTGTGCGTGTGTGTGTGTGTGTGTGTGTGTGTGTGTGTGTCTTCTAGAGATGATGCCTGCCTGAGGGGACATAATGGACAATGGCAAAGCGAGCCGTGTGTGTCGGCCCCAGCGGATCAGTGAATCATCCAAGGTCAGTGTGTGTTTATGTTTGTTAAGAGAGAGGTGAACAACATGACAGAAGTTAATTCTGACTTTAGAACTATGGGGACAAGGGTTACTGACACAGTATATGGAGTTGTCCTCATTAAATAGTTATTTTCTCATAATGTAGCAAACTTTACAACTACTTTTCCAGCTTTATATCAAATCAACAGGAAAAAAAGTTCCAGGAACTAAATGAGCACCAAGTCTTACATATTCAGCATTGCAAGACTCACTACCAAAGATCCTGTGCTTTTGGAAAGTACCCCCAAAGCAGGGACTTAATTCCTTGTCCCTGGAGAAAGTTCTTGCCGTGACATGCAGCTTAATGTTCTTTTGTAATCTGTCACAATCTGTTAGCTATCTTCTCTGTTGGTCTGTTTATTAATGACTGCTAGTTAAGACATGAGAATGTCAGCATACAGGAGTCAATAGAGTTTGAGAATGTTGATGTTTTTGTAACTGAGACATCCATACACGCGTGGTCAGTGTGTTGTGTTATTATTGTGTTGTGTTTGCAGGTTTTCCGCTGTGTGGATCAGGCTGTGGAGGTGCTGCAGGGCCTCAATGAGCAGCGGAGGAGCAACCAGTTCTGTGATGTGGCGCTGGTGGCCGATGAGCAGCAGGTCCCAGCACACAGAGCGCTACTGGCTGTCTCCAGCTCGTACTTTCATGCCATGTTCACCCTGGGTATGAGGGAGGAACACCAGCAGGAGGTACATATTGTACTACAAAGACATTTTCTATACAAGGGACAATCAGGAAGTTTTAAAAGAATTTCTCTCACTTTCTCAGCTTTTTTTATTCCATGGACATACTTACTGATACTTTTAAAATGTGGAGCAGGATGACGTACAGAGAAATAATCATCTGTCCGTCTCCTGATTTTCCTCCATTATCCTCTTCCTGTTTGCAGGTAGAGCTGGTTGGAGTTTCTTACATCGGTTTGAAAGCTGTAGTGGACTTCCTGTACAGCGGAGAGCTGCCATTGGATGGAGGAAACATTGATTACGTGCTGGAAGCTGCCCACCTCCTGCAGGTGAGAAACTGGGGACCTTCTGTCAAACACATGATGTAAGATGTATGGAACAGGCTTTGGATTGTGTTTGTTTCAAATAACTAGTTATTCAAGATAGATAGATACTTTATTAATCCTTTGCAGGAAATTACACCGTCACATCAGCTGCAACCACAGTCAAAACACTACTTAAAAACTGAACAAATAATATGTAGGCACATAAAAACAAGACATCAAAAATTCTAAGATCAGTTTTTAAAAAACAGACTAAAATCTGTATTTAAGGAAATGTAATTAACCTTTAGTGTGCAAAAGTATCCATCCAGTATATGAGTACATAAATGTCCTACATTGATGAACACATCATTACAGTGTGTGCATCACTACAGAGGTTTGCAGAATGACACTCAGTGGAAAGAAACCATCCCTGCACCGAGTTTTAAAGTTAATTTAACAAATTAACTTTGATATTCTGATTGTGCAATACTTAAACATTTTTTTTTACAAATAACCATGTAAGTTCATTTACACGTTGTTTTTAAAACCAGACTTACACGGTGCTGTGACAATGCAAACATAAATAATATTTAAATATATAAAAACTGAACATAATGTTTGATAACACTGACTGTATGTGAAGCTGTTTAAGTACAAAGTATGAATGCTTCAGAGGATGTGTCATACTTGTAAACAAAGATATTTTTAACCAAAGTAGCCACAAGTGACAACGATTGCAAACTTCTGTTTGTTCGTTTCTGATTTAATTGACACAACTTTTGATTTGTTTGAAGTAATTAATGGTTAAGGAAGGTTACTATCTTGCTAAGACTAAAAAAAGTCCTTAACAACTTTAGATCAGTAAAGTCCATAGATAAATCAGTCGTACAATCAATGCCGACAACAGTAGTAGAAGTAATACAATGTCCAAAATGTCCTTTTTGTACTTTTTGCAGTAAGCACAGACTCATCTTTGGACAAACCCTCACATAAGCTGAAGAAGGTCTTAATAAACTGAGCATTAAAATGATAGAAGAACTTTGACTCTAACTAAACCTTTTCAAGATTAATGCTATAACTTTAACCCAATATTTACTCCTTTACCTTAAAGGCAGAATGTGCGACATGTTACACATAAATACAGCAGAAATCAAGTACATCCTGTGTAAATGTCTCTCTGAGTCATGACTGTCTACAATGAGTGAAAAGCTCGAGTCCCGCTGGCTGTGTTGTAGAAGAACATACTCACTGCTTATTTGAACGTCACGTAAGAGTTTTTAGATCGTAATCATTCCGTGTAGCTACGAGCTAACTAAAGAGCGCTAGCATTAGCCTGTTAACACAACAATGCAGGCCACAGGCAACTCGAGCCGAGGACAATTTTGTCCACAGCTTGCGCTTAATCGGCTCCTTTGTGCGAACGCGAGTGGAGAGGGGTTGGAGGTGTGCCGCTGGAGGAGAGCGGAGGCTTCAGTGTGGTGGAGGTGTGGCCAAACAGCAGTTTGTTTTGGTTTCATGCTGGTGCTCAAGGGCGACACAAGGTAATTAAATGTAACTGAGCTCGTCTGAGTGTTTTGAATTGGATTTTGTGTGTAATGTAAAATAAAAAAACAGACCTGAATGCTTCTGTGTTTCAGGTGTGGCGAGTGGTGGATTTCTGCTGCCAGTATCTGGAGCGGGAGGTGAGTGAGGACAACTATCTCTACCTGCAGGAGCTGGCTCTGCTCTACAGTCTGGAGCGACTCGATGCGTTCATCGACCACTTCATCCTCACACACTTCGCCACACTCTCTTTCACATCTGATTTTCTGCGTGACATTCCTTTCCACAAACTCAGCTCCTACCTCTCCAGTGGCCAGGTAAACACTATGTTCCACAGCGTGTGTGGGGTAAAGACTTAGATGTGGGGTCATAATAACTCTATGAGCTCCTCTCTTCATCTCCAGGTTCAGCACGACAGCGAGCAAACTCTCCTCCAGGCCTCCCTGCAGTGGCTCAGTCAAACTCCTGAGCGGACCCATCATGCCAGACAGCTCCTCTCCCACATCCGCTTCCCTCTGATGCCAGTGGAGGACTTGGTAGGCCGGGTGCTGCCTGCTGTGCAGGCCCTGCTGCCGGAGGAGGCTGGCTGTGAGGCCCTGGTGGAGGAAGCTGTGGGTTATCATGCCAGGCCGAGCGCCCAGCCGCTCCTGCAGACAGGTCGCACCACGGTGCGGGGAGGAGTAGAGCGGCTGCTGCAGATTGGAGGAGAGGTACAGATGTGTTATGGATCGTTCTGATGATGACTTAATTTTTAGAGACCGCAAAACCAGATAATGTATGTTTTAAATCTGCAAATATGAACTAAAGTTAACTCTTACATAATCTTTACATTTTGGAAAAGAAAATGCTCTTTTAGTTGTCAATGTCAAATGTCTTTTCTTGATTTTTAAATATATTTTAAATATAATGTTTTAGTTATAAATGTGCTGAATACATGACTAGGTTTTCTGACTTGAGTCACAAAAATGTAGACTTGAGAGTCAAAGAAGACTTCTCTTATTTGTTTACTTGGGCCCTATTTTTATATATTTTGGGGTCCAAATAGGTACAAAAAGTTTTGAAACAGCTCAAAGAGAATGGTCCAGCCGGCAGCCCAGCTATGAGACAAGCTGTATGAAAGGATCTCTTAAATGGTTTGTTTTTGCCAAAGAGGAAACAACTTTCATCCAAAGTATCTGACAGTGTTGCTTAAAGGATCCCTACAGAGGAAGACTTTTTTTTGTATAGGAAAAATGTCGTTTTGAAATTACAGCAGACAATATTTTTTGTAACACCTAAACTCTAAATCCTTACAGTATGAGGCAAAATAATGTTTTTGTTAATGGAGTCTGGTAGTTTAGAAGAGAGCAATGTAACGATGTAGCATCTGAAAATATAACTAAACAGTCGTTTGACACTAATAACTAAACCTGTCAGTGGCAAAGGTGAGCACTTCTATCTGGAAGATTAGGTTGCAGCTATGACAGCCTTTTTTGGGTCTGCTGGCTGAAGCCATTTGGTGTAAGCCATTTATTGTAAGAATTATAACTTGACTAGTCTAAAGTAACAACAAACCATATCAAAAGATTGGGTTCAGTAACTTTAACAAAAAGAAGTTCATCTTCAAACCTGATTGGGACAAAAGTTCATTAGTTCTGCACCTCCTCTCTTACTTCTGGAGGTGTCAGAACGTGGAGAGGAGCTGAGCGCTAATGTTTGCCGGCTGGACAGCGAAACAGGAAGCTGGGAGGTGGAGACGGAGCTGCCGGCCCAGCGGAGCCACCACTGCCTGGCAGTGCTCGGGGGTTTCATCTTCACTGCGGGTGGCAGCTCGTCCAGGGACAACGGTGGAGATGCTGCCTGCAACCTGCTGTACAGATACGACCCCCGCCACAACCAGTGGACCAGGGTACTGTACCATGCCAGTTCCAATGTCTTATCAAATATTCTTATTCTTATGCAGCATAAACAGAAACTTGTAGAAAACAGAATCCCCCCCATCCTCCAGCTGCCATTGTTAATCATTTTATTATTTCTCACTTCAAGTTTGCAGTAGTAGTCTTTGACAGTGATTTTTTTCCAGGGTGCATCAATGAACCAGCGGCGAGTGGATTTTTACTTAGGGGCAGTTGGAGAGTGTCTGATTGCTGTGGGCGGGAGGAACGACAGCGGAGCTTTGTCCTCTGTGGAGGTTTACTGTCCCGCTGAGGACTGCTGGTCCTACGTGGCAGAACTGCCCAGGTAAGAAAACACCCAGTCTGCTCTTACAATATGTCAGTGTTACATCTCATTTAGGCAGATGCCAACAATCATCTACAGCTCTTTATTTGGAAATATTTGAATCCCAAAACTACAGTTCCAAGAGTCAACACGCTTTGTGTTTCTGAAAACAAGCTGATCAGCTTATTAAAAACTCGTCAAAACACAGAATAAAGCAGCTTCAGTGAAAGTTTGGTTTCTATAGTGGGGCTTTGGGGGCTGTGAGCCAAGCTGCTACTTAATTTAGCTTACTATCGACATGAAGTCTTATTTTGATGGCCACCAGAAAAGTGAAATGCCTGTCACATTTGGAAGTACAACCCATTTCAGCATTCCCCACCTACTACTACTACAACTACTACTTCTCCCCCATTCACTCATTTGTTTTTGTTTGTTGTTGTTTTGTTTTTGTTTGTGTTTGTTTTGTTTTTTTTGTTTGTTTTTTTTTGGGGGGGGGGGGTTAGCTGGTAAAGAAAATTCAGAGCCAGATATTTTTTCCCAAAGCAGAGCTGTGAAAGAGAGAACATTTGGATATATGTTTTGTAAAACTTGCAGGTAATACTAATGTCTCTCTGTGTCTGCCAGATGCTTTCTGTAATACGTGAAATGGTGTGCGTACATGTTGGCTATAACAGGCTCAAAACTGTATGTCAAATATGTGAAGTACATTGTTTTGTGGAATTCTGCCCAGAGTGGCTACAAAAACAAAAAAATAGATGCAGCTTTGACACCTGAAAGGAATTCCTATCAGCCTCATCTTAAAGTAAAGAATTTAACTTAGCCATGCATTAAGATGAACTGAGTCTAATATTAGGTGTGTCCTTTTATTGACATATTACAGATGACAAAGCCTTCCAAGTTAGGAAATATGTTGTTCTCTCTAGCACTCTACTGGGGCCATTTATTTCCCCCAGTTAATGAAAAAGCTTTGTTTACTTTAGCCCTTTCTGCACTGGACGAGTGTGACAAGAAGGCCTCCTGATTCAGAATGTAGCCCCCATGTCTGTGTTTAGTGTATTCACACAGAATAAGAAGTATGTGTCCTCTTCCTAACCTCACTTTATGAAATGTATCACACAGTAACAGTAGAGCTTGTTAAAATATATAAAATACTTCCTCCAACATGCTGCAATGCATTTCATCCTTCTAATCATACTGAGATCATTTGGTCCAATTAATCTGAGCGCCCTCTTTCTGCCAAAGTCGGTCTCCATGCTTTTTTAGTGAGATCAGACTCTTGATTTTTGTAAGAAATATTCTGTCAAAAGGTTCCTTTAAAAATGTATTTACATCTTTTTTACCGAACCACAAAGTTACAAAAAAAGGCATTTAGAATTTGCTTAAATAAATAAATAAAAGTGAGGAATCAAAGCTGTTGATTGGCACAAGACTCAAATAATCACTTGACTTTTTGAATTTGTGTATGTAGTTTTAATTTACAAGTTACAGACAAGGCATATTTGGTTGAAGTAAAATCACAAACGACCCCTACAAGTATGATTAAATATATGAGGTCCAAGGTAAAACTAGCCCTGTACAACAAGGCTGAAGTTGTTTTGTTTCTTACATCTACATTTCACTCTCTGAATTCTGTCCTACCTAGGTTAACTTACGGCCACGCAGGGACGGTCCACCACGGTGTTGTCTACATCTCAGGCGGTCATGACTATCAGATTGGCCCGTACCGCCGAGATTTCCTGAGTTACGATCCATCCCAGGACGGTGATCAGTGGGCGGAGCGCCAGGCCATGTCGATGGCCCGGGGTTGGCACTGCATGGCCTCCCTCAACCACCTCATTTATGCCATCGGGGGCAGCGATGACCATGAAGACACCACAGAGCGCTTTGACATTCTACAGGTGGAGTCATACGACCCACGCTGCGGCCAGTGGACTCGTGTGGCACCTCTTCTTCTGCCCAACAGTGAGGCAGGACTCGCGGTCTGGGCGGGGAGGATTTATGTGCTGGGGGGATACAGCTGGGAGAGTATGGCTTTCTCCAGAGCCACTCAGGTGTACGTCTCGGACAAGGGCTCGTGGTCCAGAGGGCCCGACCTGCCTAAACGCATCGCTGGGGCCTCAGCATGTGTGTGTTTTGTGAAGGCCTCACCATCATCAGCATCTCCAGAGCAGAAAAAGGTTGGACAAGGCAAAAAAGGAAGATCACACCCCACGTAGTGGAAATTAACTTTCTTTTTGTCCGTAAATATAAAGACTGACTTTGTGCTAAAACAGCTAATACATCATTCTGATGCAAAGTTATAAGGATGAATATTTGACAAGAGCATAAGCATACTTTTCTCACTCGCCAGAGTGCAACAGCCTAGTGTACTGCATTATACATTAACATCACTGTTTGATTGTTTTATACATCAGTGGAATAAAGGTGTGATTCAAATCTTTATTTCTATAAAGAGGCAACGCCTGCGAGCTGGTTCAGGCAGTCAACTCGAGCTGCACTGATTTCACACTCAACAATCACCTGACAACACCTCCTTTCAATTAGTGGTCTATTTAAGCTGCAAGATTTCTGGTCTCTCCCTCTGCTCTTTCATTGCATGCTCTGACCTGCACCAGAACTGCACTCACGCTTAACCCCACCACCACCCCAGCATCCTCCTGTAGGCTCCGACTGGGGGGGTTAAGATGTTATCCCTTCACTCCTCAAATTTCTGCATGTAAAATTAAAACTGGGAGGAGTGATGAGGTCGGAGCCTAGACGCCAAGCATAAAATATATGTTCAGCTGCAATTAATATTTCAAATGATACAAACATATGTTGTCTGACTGAACTACACTCTCTGGACATGTGTTGGTCAATAGAAAGAGCTAGGGGACACTTCCTGTAAGGAGGTGTTCTTGTGAGCCCTCTTCATGGCATATTTACCCTGTCTAGAAAAAGTTGAGAAAGATTTCTTGAAGGGTGATGTTGGAGAGAAATTGGAAGCCCTATAAATAGAATCCAGAAGGTCAGCAAGCTACAAATAAGCAAGTAAAACAGCTAAATGCATTAGCTTTATTAGCTTGCTAGCCAAAGCTGATGATATCTGACAATAAAAAAACTGTAAACAACTAAAATCAATGAAATAATTTAGCCATTGCGGCTAAGCAACGTTTTTGTGTGTATTCATGGAATTGCTACGGGGAGCAGGGTAAAAAAAAGCAATAATTTGTAGGCTATATCATTTTTTAGGAACTACAGTTGAAGAACATAACAACGGTATGTTTGAAGGTACCTTATATTTACTTTTGCAATGTACAGACAGCTTGTTTGGTTACTATGTCCATGTCAGATGATGGGTATGAGGAGCACCATGGTAAATCTCATTCTGAAAGATTTCATCAAAGAACCTTTGAATCAAGCTGCAAGCTCAGTCTGACTTGTCATTGTAAAACAAAGACACTGACATCACTGCCTCTGCAGTACAGAATGAATGATGATTGTGTTTATGTGTTAATTTAAAGTAGGCAGACATATTTAAACTGGTCTAAAAAGCCTTGTCTATCATCTGTTACACACAAAAGCCCAGATTCTTATATAACGTGCTTATACAGGGTGCCTACCTCAACACACTTCGTCTTCGATTACAATGTGAAGAAATAATTAAGTGTACAATTGGAGTGTCCGAGAAATATTTGTTAGATTCAAAAACATTTGAATAAATAAAGTGAAATATTGATTAGACAAAGTATTTTATTCAGTACAGGAAACAACATTGATACAGATTTATGTTGGTCACACTCATTACAATCACATATGAAGCTCAATCAGACTCCATCATTAAAGGTTAACAAGTCATTGATGAAGTCGTAAGGTGTGTGATTGACATGACGCTGGTCTCAGTAGTGTTGATTGTTATGGCTTTGGTTGATTACTTGTTTTAAAGTCTTATTAGGTCTCGACGCTGCTTGATACCTCATCAAAGGGATAGTATGGATGAGACCTAACTCTGAAATAAACAGGACAATGATCATCATAGCATTAATAGCAGTACAGCCATTTCCACAAAAAATAAAAATTAAAAAAGGTGTATTGACTTACTCTGCAAGTGTGACAGCTCTCCACCCTCGGTCTAGTCCTCTCAGTGCTCTCATATCCTCTTCAGTCAGATGGAAATCAAAAACCTGCATGAAATAACACCAAGCTTGAGATAGATTTGGGCAACTGGGTTTCACAGTCAGATACAATATAGTGAGGTTCACAGACAGACAGACAGACAGACAGACAGACAGACAGACAGACAGACAGACAGACAGACAGACAGACAGACAGACAGACAGACAGACAGTCATATGGCTGTATAGGTTAGTCAGTACTTTGGATGTACTACATAAATAGAAATGATCTAACACTATGCCACAGAGACATTTTACCTTTGTGTTTTCAAGGATGTGATGAGGCCTGTCACTCTTTGGGATGACTGAAACACCCTGCTGCACGTGGTACCTCAGCAACACCTGGGTAAACACCTCTGTCACTTACAGGTGAACAAACACATACACACATCGTAGTTCACAAACCCATCACATCGTAGTTCTCACTGACCTGTGCTGGGCTGCGTCTGTGCTTTTTTGCTATTTCTGCTATGACCGGATCGTCCAGGAGCTTTTGTGGATCAGCGTCTCCTCTGAATCTAAGATATACAAGACATGAAGACAAGAGAGAACAGGCTTTTTTTTGTAAATAAACACACATAGTTAGATTTCTATTTCTCAATAGTTACTCCATTTTTCACAGGCTGCATTATAAGAAAGATTAAAGATATTCAGATTTTAATCTCAGCTGTTGTTAGATCAGATACAGCATTTTTGGATTGAGGGAACAAAATGTATTGTGCAACAATGTGGCTAGTCAGGCTTCATGAATCAGATCCTTCAAATCTCCAGAGGTTCTCTGTGGAAGTAAAATATCCACCAGGAAAAAAAACTAAAACTGAAGCTTTGGTGGAAATAGTTCAACAGCCATATCAGTATCTCTGCAAAGAGTGGTTAGATCACTGCACCAGTCTGCGTGTATTTAAATCTAGTTTTTCTGATTGTCTAGTGTACACTTGTTTTCAAAATGGTGATCTTTTAAAGAAAATTGTCTCGTGTGCACACAAAATATAATCCAAACTGTTCTTTTAATATATTAAAATAATATTAAAATAGTATCTATTTTATTAAGTTATGATGCACTGAATGCACTCATTTAATGC
This sequence comes from Tautogolabrus adspersus, assembly GCA_020745685.1. Lineage (NCBI taxonomy): Eukaryota > Metazoa > Chordata > Actinopteri > Labriformes > Labridae > Tautogolabrus > Tautogolabrus adspersus. The sequence goes on from CM036539.1 coordinate 11,869,823, forward strand.
AATACAGTTAACAGTTGTATTATGTTTCACTTTGTTTGATTATATCATGTTAAAGTATAGATTTATCTGAAACATTGGAATGATATTAGAGGAGATGAACAGCTGCCCTTTCTTTTGATATCTGCATTTACCCGTGTGAAGGTTCTGTTTTAGATAACGTTATGCACAATGACATCTCCTGAGTTCTCTGACATGCTTGCAAGCTCTAATTTTGTTCTAACAACGCAGGAAGAACCCCACAAAAAAGTGGATCTTAATAAATGTGGTGTAATGCTGGTTGTCTTACAACTCTGGGGGTCTCGCAGGCGAGCCAAAGGGGCTGTAGGCAGTCAGGGCAATGTTCCTGGATTTACAGAACTCTATTAATTCAGTCTGCACCAAGTAGGGATGAAGCTCCACCTAGGGATCATAAAACACCACATAAAAGGCGAGCACATGTGGATGCTGATCTTGGTATAGCTTGGTAAATTTATGAACTTGGATTCAGCAAAATATGCAGTACCTGATTGACAGCAGGAGGCACCCTGCACAGAGCAAGAAGTCTCTCCAGCTGCAGGATGTTGAAGTTGGACACACCAATGCTCTTCACTTTCCCTGAGGCCTTCAGGGCTTCCATCCCCTGAGGACAAAACGCACAGTGTAAACACGTCAACCATGAACTGAGTATTATAAGTTTAACTGAAAAATATCAGAATTTACTTTCTTAGACAGATGGATGAAGAACGTATAAATAAAAAAAGGAACCAAATTGATATGCCGAAAATTATTGTAGATGAATTTATATTAAAAATGTTATATGAGTGCATTCTTGTCACGGCACTTACCCTCCAAACATCTACATAGTCTATGTCAGAGGTTAGCATCTGTCCATCCTTCTTCGGGAAAAGCTCATCACCCATTTTCTAAGAAAAAGGTTAGAAGAAAGGTAACAGTCAAACATAGATTTGTTGAAGTGCCCTATTTCTGAATGAATTGCTTCATCCTTCGAAGGGTACTTGGTAAATTCCATATAAAGCCATAATTCTTCAATCTTGAGTGCCATATCAGCTAGACAAGTTGCTATAATGATAAACTCACTCGTAAGTTTAAGCCCTTCCAATTTCCCTTTTTTTAGCATCTTTTGGTTCACTGGTCTGCACGCACTAGTTTAGACGCAACACATTCTCATCCCAGGTCGTCAGAGGACAACACTTTGCGGTATCCATTGGCGGTCTCATTCAGACGCACACGTCAGCATCTGTTTTTTCTTGCTTACCACATATGGTAAAACATTAAGAGTTTTGTTTGTTTTTTTACTTAAGGCATCAAACTGCATGATTTAGACTAGGATAAACATTATAGAATTGGTTTAAACGATAACTAAATGTTATCATTAACTCAATGTTTTCTTTGGTTTCACACAGGAGTGACTGAAACTCTGTCTTTCAGGTAAAAGTCCTTTATAGTTGTTTGGCCCATCCAGCCCCTGTGACCTCCATCTCAAGCAGACCAGCTGTGTTTTCTGCAATGTCACAAACAGTATCTTATTTGACAATATAATATTGCTGCAGTTGGGTTTACATTGCATTCATTAAAAGAGAGGGGAATCTCATGGAGACACCAAAGGGTACTTTGTGCATTTGAATGACGCCCTAAGGAAAGCATTTGGTATTTGACAGTTAAGGAATGAGACGGATGGTAGGCTTTATGGTGGACTCTTCCAGCTCTACATTAATTTTCAAACACCTGTGTTTGAACACCAAACAGCCAAATAACTGGTGACTAGCTGGTGAATTAATCACAACAAGTAGCAAAGATGCAATCCAAGAGCCAAAGACCCAGATATGTTTAATCCATCTGTTATTATCTGAGTTTGCTTTGGAGGGCTTTGATCCCTAATGGCTGAGAATGATGTCATAATGTTTCAACACTTTTCTTTTTTGTGTGGACAGAAACTTTCATCAGTCCAATCTACAGCCTCCAAAATGTCAGAACGCCTTGGCTAAGGACCTCTGGGATACAAGCGGGATACAGAGCAGTACAATTTCAGTCATGTCACTGTATTTTGAGTGTTACACTGTACCTTGAAACCAACGGGGAAATGTATAAGGTAAAGATCCAGGTAGTCCAGCTTTAGATCATTCAATGACTTATTCAAGCACAAAGGGATGTCCTCTTGGGCATAATGAGTAAGCCACAGCTACAAAAAAAAGTGTAGTTTGTAAAGGTTAACAGAAAAATAAGTAATCATATAGAATGTAGGCAGCGTATTTAGCATAGATAGACTTTAAAATCCTAGATCACATCAATAAGTAATATATTTTCTAAAAAACTGTGCTCTTTAATAACTTCAGTGTATTTGAGTTAACCAAAAAATTGTCATTATAACCAATTTAATCCTTCAGTTTGTCATTTTTAAGCTTCTGTGTTTTTATTCTGCTCTTTGCAAAAAGGACAAATTGTATGAGTAGTGTAAACAAATAACATGCAGTTCCTGCTCCTCATCTTGTAACACCAGGTATTACTGTACCAGCACCCACCTTACTAACGATGAACATGTCCTCTCGTTTGATGATGCCCTGCTGCATTTTAGAGCGCAGAGCCTTTCCAATTTCAACCTCATTGCCATAGTTGTAAGCCGTATCGATGTGGCGGTAGCCAGCAGCAATGGCGGCCTCAACAGCTCCTTGGACTGAGGTGCGGGGAAGATGGTGGGACTGGAACAATGAAGATGGTTATTTTTTAAACAATTGGTTAGACATTGGGCCATTTTAGAAAGTAAAAAACATGTTTAGGTAAAGACAGAAAAGTTTTATCGGGGAATGCTCGCATTTAAACAATTATTTGTAAACTTTGCTGTGGAGAAGCTAACCTGACCATTAGCAACCTGTTGGTACTGTTAGCGAAGAATTTGCTACTGTATCATGGATCACGATACAACAGTAATGTTAGCTACAAAGTGGTGGAATTTGTAGCTCTTGTCAAACAGTAGCTAATAAGTCATCAAATAGCCTATGTTGTAAACATTGCAGGATGATTCTGCAGATTTTATATATCGTTCATCAGATTCCTACATTTAAGATTGTAGCTCCTTATTTCAAACACGCCAAATGTAAAAATGTTATCATTCTTCTAATCCAGCTCTTGGCAGTGAAGCATAATCAAAAAGTTCATTGCCATTTGAACTGGGCAAATTAATTAGCCAATCAATATCCAGTAATATCTTGTTCATTCAAACTTGTACCTAAAACCCATTTATTTGATGGTTTTCAGGAAAATAACTCTTAAAAGAAGAAGAAACAAATGAATGAAAACTTGACTTGTAAAGTAAAAAGGAAATTATTAATGTTAAGTCTACCTTCCATGTTCCCAGGCCTAAAACTGGCATTCTAGTGCCATCATTCAGCTCTATGGTCCTGGCCACCTGTGAGTCCTCCGTGGAGTACATTTAGTCACTACAGAAGAGAAACAAATAGAGCATACACTCGCCACACCCGCAGTGTCAGAGCTTTCCTCTTCCTCTTTTTCCCCTTAAACTGCTTCTGCTGAGTCAACGTCCTCTTTCTTTGCTGATTAAACTTCTCTGTATCTGGTGTTTCTTTTCTTTTCCCTCCACACTCACTATATCTTTCTCCATTTCTGCCTTATCCGTCCAGTAGTTAATCATTGAACCACCACAAAACACTTCACCAGCATGATGTGTTTATACGTAAGTGTGGAGGAACATGTTGCAAAGGTCACTCTTGTCATAGGGGTAGCAGTGCAGACTCTCTCTCTCTCTCTCTCTCTCTCTCACTCACACACACACACACACACACACACACACACAAACACACACACGCACACGCACGCACACACACGCACGCACGCACGCACACACACACACACACACACACACAAACAAACAGGCAGTGTCAGATTGTTAGAAAAGTTTGCTGTAGTATCTTCAATTCAACATTAGGTGGTGATATTGTATCATTTTTAACAATCTTATTCTAACATATAACATGTTTTAATACATTCATTGCTGATGATAGTAATACATCTCTGTGTCACTGTAAACGGTTAAAAACCTCTCTTATTATCTTGATGGACTAGGCCTTGAAGAATGTCTAGTGTTTAAAAGGGAGGAGACAGTATCCACATTAACCATGTTCACCCTTTAACTGCCAGGGTCTGGGTGAATACTCCAATTCGATTGGCTGCAGGCTGTCGATTAACTCCTGGTAATAGACACCTTGTTGAAACTGCCTGATCATCATTTTTAATGAATGTCATGCTGTTGCCATGTTGAATTTCCAAATGTTATTACTGGGATAGTGAACCATTTCCATTGCAAAATAACAGATAACTGAGACAAACAGATATCTGTTCCATTTACTGGAGAATCAAACAATGTTTTCATTTCTTAAGAATGATATAAGCGGGATAATGCCAGACAAACTTTGAATTACATACACTATATAACATAGACGTCAGTTACATCACCCATTGGTTTCTGAAATGGACTTTTGAAGCCCATCAATGGCGGTTGCCATATTGGAAATGTTAGTCATCTTAGCTAAAGGCAAAGAGGTGGAGCTGAGGCGGGCTATTAGCCTTCTTGAAAATTGCTACAGACTTCATCCACGCCCCAAATTATGCATAACTCTTTACCTTAATAAAATCAAAACGGATGACTTGTGAAAAAATGTGTCACTCATACAGTGTGAAGACATGGCAAGGCAAGGCAAGGCAAGGCAAGGCAAGGCAAGGCAAGGCAAGGCAAGTTTATTTGTATAGCGCTTTTCATACACAAGGCAGACTCAAAGTGCTTCACATGACAAACATTTCCCCCCGTATTTCCCTTTCATAAACACAAAAATTGGACTTTGTAGGTCAGCCCCGTCCATCTTACTCCCTGCAGACCCCATGGTGTCTGTCCTGTGAGATTATCAGGCGTCCCTGAGAATAAAAATACATGAGCAATTGATAAGAAATATATTTTTTGAAAGAGACGTCAGACATGTTTATTTCTGCTGTAAATATGGTTATTTTAACATGGATGTTAATTGGACTTCCTGGGCTTTGCAGCCAGCCTCAAGTGGACACTGGAGAAACTGCATTTTTTTGCACTTCTGTATTAGCTTCATTTTTCAACACTGAAGGTTACCGCTTGGTCAGTTATCAAAAATCTCCTTTGCTTAGACAGTTCTGGCCTCCACATTTTCCATAATTTTTTTGCAAGCTTACATCAAGATACAACAAAGTACTTTAACATTTATCTTATCCTAAATACAATATATGACAATTGGAGACAATGGGGAATCTGAAAACAGAATTTAAAAAGAGAAGAGGGAAAAACGTTGGTTATTTATGACACTGACTGTTTATGCCTCATACCTTACACGGTGTTACAGCACATCATGATGCCTGTAACACATGAGCTGCAACAAGTACACTACTCTTCTCAACTTACTGATCCTAAGGATCAAATATACGATCATCTCTTGTCGACACAACGTCACACTGTGTCCTAACAGCACGCGAGCGTTGGATATCGTGTTGCATCCATACAGATTATAGCATTATTTTTGTGCATTATAGTTGTCTGAATTTACTTGTAATTCATTTCCTGTTTGACCTTCAAAGAAAGTGTTGGCCAAACGAAGTTTAAGCACAATCCAACAAATCTTAAATGCTACCAGAGTAGCTGCCAGATGAAAAACCATTCCATAACCCAGAGGCATCACACAGTGGAGCTCTAGTTTAGTGTGAGTGACAGCTCACAGGCTGCAGTGAAAAGATCCATGTGTTTTGTGCAAATAAAGTCACATGAGCAGTTATACCGGAAGTTACATAAGATTCAAATAACTTGTAAAAAGTGAAGAGGAGACTTTGAGGAAATAAAGGTTAGACGATATAGTGCATAAATATCCTGCACGTTTCTTTAAGCTCTGAGTCCAGTATGATTTGGGATTATATAAATAGGATGAGATCCAGATTAGACATTGTTGCATTTTCAAATTCAAAGTAAGATTCAGCTAATGTTGCATATTCCCGTATGACGTACTTTGTGTTCAGTGTGCAAAGTGTTTTTTTGTGCATCTGAATCTATTTTGCTACAAAAGTCCACACAAGTCTTTTTAAGTTTTTTTTATTAGGTTTCTTTAAACAAAACTACATAAAATTTCCATCTGTAAAAATATCTTTATACATAAGTGCTGTTCAGTATGACTCACACTTAAACAATATACAGTGTATGTTGAGATAAAGAACATGCAAACTTACAATACATAAAGAGTTGTTTTCTAGTACAAGCAAAGTACGCACAAGATTATTCATATATAACATATATAAAAGCAAGGCATTGTGTACAGTATGCACAGTCTATGAACCTATCCAAGTCGCTATCAAAGAGGTTACATTGCATTGGCATAGAAAGCGTTACAAAACTTATATAAATACACAAACAAGTATAGGCTTATATAGGCTGCTTGTATAAAATATAAATATTAGGTCTGCTCATTTCATATGGTTTACATCAAAAATTACACCATCAATGGACCATCAAACGCTTCGTCTTAGCTTTTTTTTGCCACAGTGGTGACAATATTAACACAGTTTTGACATCAGTTTTCTACATCTCTATCTTTACTACACGGTGGAATACATTTTAAAGCAGATTCCAGCTCAGTATAAATCACAGGAAGACAGTTTTATCCACACACTTTGGTCTATACAAGGCCCATGCCATCAGACTGGTCCTGCTGTATCACTGGTCCAGGTCATTGCTGTCACTGCTGCGGGGTCGATAGTGTCGCTGGCAAAACTCAGTAATGCGACTACAAGCCTCTATCATCAACTCCTCAGGCACCGTCACCACAACGCGAAAGTAGTTTGGATACTCAAACGCCTTGACAAGGACAGAACATGCATACAGTTAGTTACTTAGTACAGGGGTTATGAAGTTCACATGTTTTCTTTGAAATTCAATTGTCTAGATAGATGCAGTGGCAAATGGATGAATGATAAGCAGTGATTGTGTCTTACTGAAGCAGGCAGACAGAAGACAGACTGCTCGGTCACAAGCTTTTCAGTGAAGTCCACATCATTCTTAAAATCTGGAAAGTGGTCCATGTCGATTCCCACCTGGATAAATTGGATACATAATGTATTAATCATGTCCTATTGGCAAAATCAGGTGAAGAAATATGAAGACAATCTTTCATTTTTGAACTACAGCTTTAAAAAATCATGCTTGTTCCCTCATAATGACAAATAAGTTATGTTAAAGGCCCAAAACTGTGGATTGTACATGTCCCATAATGCATTATAAGAGCTTCTCTGTCTCTGTAAATGCCCATTCTTATGTAACTATATGCTCTAGTTTGTAACTTTCTGTTTACTCTCATTCAGATTTTTAGTACTGACCATGAGGTACATGGCTCCTGAAGGCATCAAAGGGGTCAGGCCGGGGACGATGGACAGCTCATTGAAACAAAGCTCTGAGTTAGACTGAGGAAGGAAAAGATAAATGAACCAGTCAGTGTCATGAGTGACATGTGTCTGTAAGTCAGATTAAAATCACAAAACAAGCACAAAAATTGTTATAAACATAGGAGATGTACCTAGTGTACTTTACCCTATCCCTCCTCTGTTTAGCACAATTCTTTAAGTATAAAAACCCTGTCCAGGGAATAAATAAGGCAGCCTCTTATGTAGTACCAGTTAGATAAAGACATAGTATCAAGTTGTATTGTGTACAGACAGATATCATTCCCTGTGATTACCTTGAGAAAGCTGATGGTCTCTTGGTAGAAGCTCTGAGGTGTGTTGTTGAGGATACTCTCCAGGGCTCCCTGGACAATGCTGCAGGCTCCAAGAATACGCTGGCTCAGTTTTACCAGACCCCGTCGAATCTGCAGAAGAAACATATTTTACAATTGTATGTATGTATAGGTTAAAGGTAACAGTCATATATTGTAGTCTTCTTATTCTCTCACTATTAAAAAGAAAGCACATGAAGCACATGAAAAGTCGACTAACCTCAGTTCCAAATACATTATTCCTGTCATGGATGAGGATCCACCCCATCCTCCAGCCAGGTACCAGCCAGCGTTTAGCTAAGCCGCCGCAGGAAAGGATGGGAACATCACTGCTGAGAGTCGCCACGGAAGGAGAGTCAACACCTGGGAAAACCTAGGGATTGGAGCAAAATGAAATCCATTCAGATTACAAAATAGTCCAGAGTCAAGGGTAAGCTTCATTTAGAGTTTTAAAGGGCTTGATCTTAGTCCAAGTTTATGCAGCTTTCAAACAGTACATGTTTAGTCAAGAACAGTACATAATATGAAGTAAATAAAGTCTTGAGTAGACAACATAAGACAGCATTTATGAAAATAACTTGAGTTTCTTTTAAGCATCTGAAATCCTTAAGGTGCCCTGTTAAATGGTGAAGTATGCATCAATGTTCAAAAGATTTTACAAGAAAACTCATAAGATTTGCATTTGTAAAGTGGCCAAAGGGGGGGAGGGGGTTAAGCTGCATTAAACCAAGTGAGAAACTTTGATTTGTCCCAAACTGGTGACCCCATTAAAATTATTCAGGTCCGTTGTCTCAAATGTTTTATGATGGGTATTTATGAAATATTGGCAAGTGCAGCTTAAATACTCTAGATGAGCTCAACTAAACTCTAGGCCTACCTTTTTTTGTTACTTATACACAACAACTGAGTAAGATATCTATATATTTTGTGGGTGAGGGAGAAACCAGAAAAATAACATGAGAAGTACAAAGAGGGGTAGTTTAGGGGAACAGTTTGGGGCCAACCGTACAGTAACCACAGTAAGCTATACGCTCCACCCACACAAAGCTGGTTTTCATTAAAGCCGCTCAGTATCTTTGACACAGTACGAGGAACTGCCCCGCATCCTATTGGCTGGACTGCTATGAATGACATAACAGTAATGTACATTTAAAATGTGCCTGCATGGCTCTCCAATTCAAAGCAGTTTTTGGCTTGTGGTTGTCTGAGCTCACATGTGAATGCTGAAATCGAGTTCAGTAAGAGTAGGATTACGTAAAACATAATGATCAGTGGAGAGGGGAAGCAAAAAAAGAAGAATGTGAATAAGAATGATGTGAAAAAGCAGCAGATAAAACCACAAGTTCTGTATTAATGTATGAATTAAAGGTGTGGAAAACAATTTGTTCTGTAAGCTAACAGTAGTGATGACTGAGTCATAATCAGGTCAGACATCTGGACAAACTGTGCAGACGAGTGTGTAAAAACATAATTTACTGCTCAGGTTCTTATGAAGAAGAGAGCCAGGGGACTCATATCCCACTGACTGAGCCAGGTGAAGTTCACAGACACCGTGGGCCCTTAGCCTCCTCACACTAGAGTCATAAAAAAAGGCCTCACTACCACCCCCCCCACCCCACCTCCCCTCCAACCCATGCTCTCCACCCACCACACTCCCCCCTCCCATTCCTGCCGTGCTTCTGCCGCTCCAAAACCCAACATCTGCATTAATTGCAACCACATGCAGGCAAAAAGTGCAAAGTCATTCTGGTCTGCATGTGTTATATCTGTGTACGCACTCAAAAACCCCAACTCTAAACTTTTCCACTCACAGCAACTGTTACAAAACAATTAAACAACAAAAATCCCAAACTTCAATATTCAGGACTCTGTGTGCAACTGACAAGAGTCGCATTAAATTGTTCTTTTCTTGTATTCTACCTTTTCTTTGACAACTTTCTGTCATCTTCACGCTATTAGGACAACACAACATTTAAGATGCAGATTCTCATTTCTTTCTCCCAATTCACTTATCTCAATAAAACCCAGACCCAGCCTTTATTTGTTCTGTTCAGTTTTTAAATACATTATAAAGTATTCAAATGAAGCTATCAAGGCACCGAGATTATTTGCAGACTCTAAAGGACAACGCTGAATGAATAAAGAAGGTGATTGTCTGTCTGTCTGTCTGTCTGTCTGTCTGTCTGTCTGTCTGTCTGTCTGTCTGTCTGTCTGTCTGTCTGGAGTCTACGTGGGTGCATACTTGTTTGCATGACCTTCAGCAAAAGATTGACCAGTACAAAGTTGTCAAGGCCAGCAATGACGTTTTGGACTGAATGTTCTGATGATGTTGTTGTTTGATTGATAGTCAACATTGAGATATGAGCTTCTGTCCTTCTGCCCTTATGTTCTGGCTGCATCCAAATACATGGTTGTTGTAGTTTTATCTGTGATGTCCACAGCGACCGAAATTTGGTCAATGTTGTTGTTTTTATCATTAGAGTGATTTCAAAAAAGAATTTCATGTCATTTTGAAGCCTCTATTTTTGGAGTTTGTCTGTTACTGTCTTGTCTTTTTGGGAGCCACAAGTGACGATACAAGAAGTGAGGAGTTAGCTAAGGCTAAGGTTAAATGAGGATGTTGATTTTGAATCCGCTAAAAGGGATTTTATCACTCCGGCATGTTGTTTTTTCAACAGAACAGTAAACAAAGTACTTTTAGGTCACGGTGGTTGCAACCTGTCAATCATATGTAACCATGTCCTTATAAGTATACCCAACATCATGACATTTTTACTTCAGAATCAGAATCAGCTTTATTGGCCAGGTATGCTTACACACACAAGGAATTTAACTTTGGTGAACTGTGCTCTCTTATGTACAGGTACAACATTAAATATCAACAATAAACATAATGAGCAAAGACTAATATGTACAAGACTAAATAGTGTACATATTATATTATATACTTCAAATATGGCCAAAATGTACAAAATGAGCATCATGAGCAAAAAAGAATTGACATTTTTTTATTGAGGTTTTGAATCAAGTGGCTCATTTTCTTGTAGATTTGCATATAAACGTACTTCACCTGAGTCAGCCTCTGCTGGTCAGTAGGAAGAATTGCACGGCATGAAGGGATCTTTATGAGCGGTAGCCTTGTCAGGTTATTTGCTGATTGAGTAAGACGATTGAATGTATTATTCCATATTCCCCTTACATTGCAAAATGTATTTTTTGTAGATAACTTTAGTATCATTTCATTTATTTACTGCATTTAATATTTTATTACATTTAATTTAAGAAGGAGTAATGCTGTTTACCTCATTTTAAATAATTTACTTTCTTGTTATGCACAATTTGTTTGACAATTTGAGGCAATTTGTTTGCATGTGAGGACCTACGTGGCAATAAATCCAGTACTGATTCTGATATTTTGTGTGTAATATTGTCCAAAATAAGGCAAATTATTAAAGTCAAACATGAAGATGAATGATATCATTTAAGTTCATAACTGCATGCAGAACAGCAACTTAGAAAAAAAAACTTCCCTGTGATGAATCATCTTTATAACTGAACTTGATTTCACTTAGCCTGAGAATAAAATTCTATCATCATGGCCAACATCCGCTGCTTGCCTCTGCTGACCTCCCCGCCTCCTGCTCAACCAGCATACCCGCCTTACTGGTTGCTATTTCCAGGCCTCATTCACTGCATATCACCAATAATCCCCCCTGTGCTGACCATCCAGAGCCCAGCCAAATACCACCAAAATGAAACAGAAAAATGTGCCTCGCTGGTGTAACAGGGGGTCAGAGGTGAAGCTGTACTCACCATATCGCTGTAGATCTCGTCAGCAAGAATGGGAAGGCAGTGTTTGGAAGCCACTGAAAAAAAACAAGAATCATTACAAATTGTACTTAGATGAGGCTAAATGCTGTGTGAATGTATTTGTCCAAATGTTGGGCAGAGCTGCAACTCACCTTTGAGGATCTTCTGCAGGTGTTCCTTGCTAAAGACGGAGCCACACGGGTTGGATGGATTCGTAACAATCATACAGGAAGTCCTCTCATCAATCAGGCTCTCCAGGTGTTGCAGGTCAACCTCCCATGACTTCTCAGGCTGAAAATCAGATGCATGTCAGGATTAGGGCATCAACTTTAGACTTGCATGATAGTGCAAACATGATGTTCAAGGACAGGCACAACGTCAAACATGAAAGAGCAGCCTGTCTGAAATTAGGTTAAATCAATGCCTTGTTGAAGAGCGTTCAACAAGATGAAATATATCATATCCTCAACAGATGCTTTTTAACAGTGTGTACAGTACACTAAAGCTGTACATAACACAAAAACGTTATCATTTTCATGCTCATACTTAGAACATTAACTCTCAACTTCCTCATGTAATTTGTTTGTTATCTTCCCACATCTCTCTCCAATCAGTGGCCTCGTTGACCTGCTCCTCCTGTGACCCCAGTGACAATCACTTGACGTGTGGTCCATTGAATGTTTTAAATATTTCTTTGAATGGTAAAGGGATTTACTCAGTAGAATTGCAATTACTGTCTACAGTAATTTATTATATGAGCAGTTAAGTGGATTCCTGTGAACTTATGTGGTTGAGTTTTTTTTATTTATTTGAATTACAGCTAAAGATCTGCTTGCAATCTAATTATCAAAGATTTTCACCATTTGATCTAGTTGCATGACATTCAGACAAGAGAAACTTGGAGCAAAATTACAGAATAAAAAGTTAAGATGAAGCTTGTGATACATTTAAAAAAAGTTTTATAAAAAGTTATCTCTACTGGACTAACAGAGGGGACTTTAACATGTATGCCAAAGATAATGTTCCCTTGAATGTTTAACTTCAAATGGGTTTGATCTCTCAAATGAAAATGTACGCACAGTAAGTTTCTGTGTCCATTACAAACAGAGAAAACAGAGCAAATATGATGATGGTGCATCTCTTACTGACCAGCAGGTTGTAGAGTTTGACCTCAATGCCCATGGAGACAGCCAGAGTTTTATATAATGAGAAGCCTGGGCATGGGACCAGGATGTTGTCCCCTGGGTTACACAGGACACTGATAGCCAGGTCAATGGCCTGACTGCAGCCGCTGGTCAAAATCACATCCTGAAGGGAGGGTAGGAGTACTTTAGTTTTCTGAGCACAGACTCTAAAATCAAACTGTTTTATTCCTTCAACTGAAAAAAGCAGATTGATTTTAAAAACATACATCCTGATGTATTACAATCTTATTGTATGGAAATAAATGATGAGCCTTATAGTGCTAGTGTTTATGACATATTAAAAATAGTTGTTTTAATTTGCTCATAATGCAAAAACAATGCAAAAGTGGGAGGTTAATGAGTGTTGAGCACCTCTGCCTCCAGTGGAGCCTCAGTGCAGCTGTAGAAGTTGGCCACTGCTTGCCGGCTTTTCAGATAACCTACAGAAATAAAATACAAAACATGCATTTGTATATGATTTAATAACATTGCATTTAGGTTATTAAGGTTTAGGTACAGAACTTTTGCTATATGAAATTAATTTTGATTGAGGATAAAAACAAGGTTTTCCAACACAGGTACTGTGTAAAACATGTTTAACGGCATAAAGACAGAATTGGTTACCTAATGGCCAGTTTGCGCTCAGCAAAATTAGTTTATTTCCGTCGTGTCTTTCCTCATTCCAACAACTATTTTATTGCAGATTCCAGATTTTCTGAGTATTGCACTGGATTTCTTGCGTGACTCACCAACTGAAGGAGCATAGCCGTTGTATTTTTGGGAGTCTATGGCATCTTTCATGGCTTGGAGCACGGAATCATCTGTGGGCAGGTTTCCAAACACAGTAGGATCCCCTGTAGAGAAAAAAATGAAAAAGCAATACATCAAGGTCAACCTCTTAGATTTGAAAACATGCCAAGGAATTGGCATGAAAATTTGTAAGAAAGCTAAAAGGTAATAGGAATAATATATTTAATCATGCAGAGGGCCACTCACCAATGGAGAGAGCGATCATGGGTTTGTCTGGATTGGGGGTAAGCTTCATCCCGTCCACGATGGCCCTGATGGGGTTGAGCGTGTTGTTGGCCATCTCTGACGGCTTCACGGACCATCTCTGCCTGCGGCTCTTGGCTTTTGCGGGATATAGAGTGCCATTCACACTGACATGGTGGATGCCGTTCCCGTGAACCACCTTCCCATTCACTCCGCTCCCATTCAGAGTTTTGGAATTGACGCTGTTTTTGCTGTGGACTCCATTCCCATTCATCGGAACCAAGTAAGACTTGTTATCCATCCTGGAACTGGTAGGTAGATAGAGAATTTTTTAACATTTAAAATTTTCCCAATAGTTGCTAGTTGAAGAGGAGCTTAGGAAAAGAAATAAGAATAGAAATGCACCTTACATGATTTTTTTAAAAGCCCATTACAATTAGATATTTTAATTTTAAACTCAAAAAGGTGGAGTTCTGAACACTTGACATTCTTTTGCAATGTGTTTAAATATGTCTGTATTTTACTATAAAAACACTTAAGTATATTTTGTTAAGCAAAACAATTAGCTTGAAACAGATATTTTTATAGGGTAAAAAATACAGTGCAAAAAAAGTTTTAAAAAATGCAGTATTGCAATACAGTGTAAAATCGTTACTTAAGAGAAGAATGCTTAGAAATGTTCTTTGGTAATGCAAAAGCACAACAAGATACTTCCCTTTTTAATGTTGTTAAGAAAAAGATTAATTGAAATATTAGATTTTGTTTTCAATCTCGTCCAATTAACAAAATATGCAAACGATCATTACTCTCTTTTACAGTTGAGAGACTTTTATTCTTAATTCTGAATACTCAAAACTTTATTTAACATGTCAATCAGACAAGAGTTATTTATTATTATTATTTTCACCGACAGAAAGGACACTCAATTGAGTTACTCAAAACGGTGGTGTTAAAATATCTACAAGACTTAGAAAGAATATGAAATCAATCTTTGTGCAAAAACAGATCAAGTTTAAAAGGCCAATTAACAATTATGTATCCCTGAACAGGAACACAATAGATGACAAAACGTGCATGTATTTATCATGCATTGTTTGTTATTATCAGAACAAAAATTCTAATGATAAGACGTCAACATTAATAAAAATATTTGTACTTACCTCATCGTTTATTCAATAGAAGTCGCCTGAGAAAGTTGCAGCCCTGGTTAATTATTCTTGCACAGATTATTAAGAGGCTAGCTGATGTTATAAACCGGTTTTATAGCAAAATCCCGGAAAATGGGTGTTGAGCCCTGCCCAGATCTCCATTGGTGGAGGCTGAGGGTTGTGCCATTACACCCCTCTTACATCACTAACCAGAACCATTCCACCTCGAACCCTTAACGGATTCAATCACGCAAAGGAGGAGGGGGTACAGTGGGACGCTTTCCACGCACGCGGCGGAGCACCTCAGTGCCATCTGCAGGAGTGCGTCACGCGAGCTGGCGTCAGAGAAATGAAAGAGTTCACACCGGTTTGTCAACATGACAACAAGGATGGACCCTAGTTTGATATACAACAAGTGGATGTAATAACAGCTTATTATACATTATCAATATCAATGTGAAGTGCAGAAATGTCATTGAATCAAAATGATACTTTTGAGTATTTTCATTTCAAACCATTTCATTATTAGACTTATGTCCACACTTCAGTGAAGTGGCAATTAAAATGTACAGTCTGACAAAGATTTCAAAAGTATAAAAATACAGATACCAGTCAAACATGCATTTTTGTCTGCTTTGACAAAGGGCTGTGATCAACATATGTCAACAAATTACATTTTATTTAAGGTTTACATGTTTAATGCAAAGTTATAATCAAAGAACAAGGTCACAAACTCTGACTTCAGGTGTATTGTGGTAAGTGCAATCATTAGCCCAGTCTCTTGTATGGTGTTCTGTTCAAACAAAAAGTAACTTATTCATGACTCAGGATTATTCCTGTAAACATGTTGTGAGAACATGTGTGTCAGAGTTGGCCACATGTGAGCCCCTAAAAGAACCAAACAAGTGAATACATCAAACAGAAAAATAGGAGACAAAACACACAGACAGTGTTGTTGTTTTGGCACTGAAAGCGTCAGAGCCATCTTTGAGAGGTGTCCCGTTTACTCCAGTTACATTCAGTGGACTGCAGCGTGCTGAGGGAGGGGGGAAAAGTGAGTTGAACTTAAAAAACATCTGTGGAAAACTACTGCTTACATAAAAGCCTGCCAGTCAAGCAGTTTTTTTCTCCTCAACTGTAGAGTTCCCGTGTCCAGCATCAGTTCATTTTACCATCCCTTGGAGTGAAAGGCACCATGTGAGACCAGGAAGTCTCCTGAGAGTAATAGAGAACACAGATAAAAGTGGTGAAAAATGGAGCAATAAAAACTTAAAGAGAAGAAATTTTATTTTTGACAAATGCCATCAAAAGACAAACCCTGAGAATGAATGTATCCCCTCTGATAGGCATCGTTGGGGGGGACTGACCTCCAACTAGTTTTTGTTTGTGTTTGTTTTTCTCTAAATCATACAGTAACCATAGTAAACTTAAAATTGGCCAAATAAATTAAAATGATCCTTAACTCTTTCTTAACTCTAAAAATAAAATAAATGAAAACTATTGTTTAAACCTTTAAAATGACCAAAAACGATTCAAAGGCAAAAGAGATGCATATATTACATGATTTAATTTAGTAATTATTGTTTAATGTAAACTACAAAAGAGTTTTAATGAGTAAAACAAAGTTATAGTTATTTACATTAGTCAGAACACCATATTTTTAAACCTGCTCCATGACTTCAGTTTGCATCAGGTGTGTGTGTTTTTATCTCATTTCTGAGTATTTTGGTGTGAGTTCTGAGTGCTTGGTATGTGTTTTTTCCCCCCTCCTTCCACTCTGTCCTCTTCACTCTGCTCACCTGCAATCAACACACCTTCCTGCAATCAACGTCACCCACAAGAACCCTGCACCAACACTAGTCTCTGCAGGGTTGTTGTGCCATTCATGGTTTGTTAAGTCACAAGTCCAGCTCTTCTGCCCATTCCAGGACCGCCTCACTGTCAACAAAGCCTGCCAGCCAGCCCGCCAGCTCCAGCTCACTGCCTCACCCCCAGCCCTGGACACCTCACCACTGCAAGTTTCTAAATGAAGTTCTTTTTAACACCTTACCTGTAGGTCTGCATTTGGGTTCATCAAAAAGAAGACTTAGGCACCCAATATTGAGTCATTTATTGCTTTCATTGAGCAAAAACATTCAGGCGAACTTCTGCACACTTTTTAAATGACACAAATACATTGCCAATGATTCAGTACCAAAACATGGTCGCTGTATTTGTGCAATTTAGCCAGGAGTGCAGGAGTTTGCCTCAAAATATTTGCTGGACTAATTCACCTCTTACACACCTTTCTAATGAAAAAGAGTTAGCATTTTTAAAAGCTTCAAAACGTTTTGATTGTATTGATCATTAAAAGAGACGTATCCTTTTAAATTGCGTGATTGAAAATAATTGAAGTAGGACAATTCTGATTACCTTAAAGGACCAATATGTAAGATATCTACTGAATTACATGATAAAATGACCTTATAACATATCAGACATTAGGAAACATGCTATGTTGACGTGCTGGTTTCTTTGACAAAAATGCAGCAGCCAGTATGTCCTCCTCCGACGTTTTAATTCCAGTGCGGAATGGTTTGTTTTGACCAGAGAAGGTATGCGATTTTAAGGCACCCCCACACGAGTCCAATTTGGACGCCTCTCGGTTCCTCTCCCTCGTAGGGGGAGGGGGATAGACCGAGACCGCTCTCTTCAATGTTTTGAATTTGGACTGGGGTACCCATTTTAAATGCTACGTGTCAGAGTTACATATTCCCCTTTGAAAACTTTGAATGGGTCATTTGTGTTGACAAAAAATGCAAAACATGACTGCGAACAAATGATAACAGCTGAGAAAAGGACTGGTTCATATTATTGTGAGATGTTTTGGTGCTTGTGCAGCCATCAAGTTTGACATAATTCATCCAAAACTGCAGAGTCATTGTCTGGTGCTCCATCATGGGGAGACTCCTCAGATTCATAAATCAGCTTGGGGGGGGGGGGGGGGACTAAACATGCTTTTGGCACAAACAGCCAGAGCTCTGATTGAAGAGTTGGGTTACTTGCAAAGCTAAAGAGATTTTTTACATTCTAAGATGTAACAGATTTAAAGCAATGCGTTTTAATTAATGTAATTTAAATTTCATTGTGGTCATTTTAAAGGGAAAGGATGTGGTCTGTTAACCAGACAGTATCATTCTGAGGAAAGCTCTCACATATCTGCAGGCAAAACACAACTTCATGCTTTAACTTTTGTATATCCTACAGTCAAAATTATGTATGCCAAATCTTACTATTTACTTTTGCTAATGCATGATGATGCACCCAAATACCAATTAGGTTTTCACATAACAGGTATTCGTTTGGTGTATAAATAGAAACAAATAAATAGTCAATAATAAACATAATTAAACAATATCATACTACATACTACTACAAGAGTGGTACAGTTGTGAAAGATGATTGAGTGTAAAGATCTCACAGTATTCAATAAGACACATTGTGCAGTATTAAGTAGTAACCTGATGGTTAAAGTCTGATTTAGGGCCTTTACATGAGTGGAATGTTAAGTGACTATGAAGCTGGACGAGGGTCCGGGTCATGTTGGGGCAGATGATCCTTGGTAAACATCAAAGTGATTTGGGTTCGCATTGTCAGACTTAACAGGACAAAACCAGGTGACCTTTCTCATATAGTGAGTTGACCTCCAACAATAAACCCGTTCAATAAATGGTTTCATGCTTTAACCCAGTTAGGCTTATGCACCAACAATCACACTTACAAGTTCAGGTTACAAGTTTACTCCAGCATGTACGCATCAACACAACAAACTGTTGGACATATTTGCTTGAAGAGATTAACCCTAGAGCTTAAGGGTACACTCACACTAGGCAATCCGTACAATGCCCAAGCACGCTTAACCCTCAAAGTGCAGTCTGTTTGAGTGCTTTTCCTTGGCCCTGGCACTCTTGGAAGAGGTGTGCTACGGCACGGTACAGTTCATGCACGAGCACGGGCTCCAAACGTGGACAGCCTTCCATTATCGAGAAATCCCAGATTGTTATGGCTGTATCTGACTAAAATTACTCAAATAAGCCACAAAGTCAGTAAAGTTGCAGTCTTGTTCTCTGTGTTGTTCTCCGATGTGCGTACGCGGACCTTTAGTGTATTGCTCTAATGTTAAGTCGAGTATAAATTAATTTAACCAATTTAACAAATCACGTGGAACAGTCAGGAAATCAGAAACCAAGCATTAATGTGCTTCTAGCCAGACAATGAATGATGGATTCACTCAGTGGCCAATTATGTGCTGTCCATTTACAGCCACCCTGGTGCCTCTGTGATGCTGTACTTAGGCACACACTTTTTGCTAAATGCAAATATCATTATGCTATAAGGGCACAGAATGACAGTGACACTTTTCTGATAATTACAGGGAACCAACCTTAGACCTGTACAGGTTTGAAGGGTTTTTAATTGTTGCATTAGTCACATCAACACTAGAATTGGATGTTTCTCTGTTCTGCCATCAACCGGTCCAGGTCTATTATATTTCTGACATTAACAAAACGCCTGATACACATTTGGGATAAATGTTCACCTGTGAAGAAGTCTTTTTAGAAAGTTCATCATCTTTATCAAGCATGCTTGTTCGCGAACATTCGCTTACAGGCACTAAATACACTGTGCAGCCAAGGCTTATGGATTGGTTCATGTTTTCCAGGTATTTGTCGTAAAACGGCTATATTTGTTGAGTGGCTTAAAAAAAAAACAAGGGCACGCATGCAGTGTTACTTAATCAAGTTGGAACATCAAGCATCACATGCATCTGATGCAATACTGATAAGGGGTTAAAATGTCAACAAAGCTTGCGCACATGAGAATAAATAAATAGACAGAAATCCACCTTTAAACAAAAAGTCACCTAAAAACATTTTTTACATGATGCGCTCTTTTGTGTACTTGTTGTTTGATTATTGACAGTATTAGACTTATTTTATAGAATACTTTGAATGTCATCTTATAAATTCTTTTTCAGTCTGGATTTACTTATACAGAGTTATATAACCCTTATATAATGACTTAATAGACCCACAGTGTACCCATTGGAACTTTGTACCCCACCATTCAAACAGCCATCTATCAACAATGAAAGTGCTGGGTTATTTGTTTCTGTTACAGCTAGTGATACACTTTCTAATTCAAATGCATGGGGCCTTAACAGCATGACTAAACAACAAGAAAGCAAGATGAATGCTTTGGAGCAATAATCAATCAATAACCATTTCAACCCCCCACCTTTATCTTTTTTTAGGAACAGCATTCATTTGGATGAATTGGTAAATACAGTAATGTGGGTAAGAATCTGTAACTTTGCCTGATCAATAAATGGGTTTAGTATCATGTGTTGCAGGTAAATACCAGACTAAAATATTCTACTTAAGTAAAAGTACTATTACTTTGATGAAATTTGACTTAAGTACAAGTCAAATTACCAGTTTAAAAATGTAGTTAAAGTAAAAAGTAGCTTGTTTAAAATGTACTTTAAGTAAAAGTTACTTTTTTATCTCTCCTGTGTGGTGCAAAAAGGACACAAGGATTTACAGTATTTATTTATCTCAAGCTAGTTGTCTTTAATTAAAAGCAAATCTTTACAAATGAAAGTGCAATAACAAAATAAAAGATGTCAACACACAACATTTAAAACCCAGAGGGAGGTATAATGTGTCTTTTTTTTCTTTTGTTTATCATTTAGACCTACAATGATGAATGTGATTTAAAATGTAGCGACGTACAATACTTCAAACAAAACCTACTTAGATAATCATTTTTAACAATTGTGTATTTTGACAGTTTTTCTGCTTCCTGGGGTATATGTCACCCTCTTGTGGCGGTTGTATTCATTGTCCCTGTTTTGTCTGTTCAACAGATGATAATGATTGTTTTGCTGATTGCCGAACTTTAGAAAAGACTGCTTGTCTCGTGTCACATTTGCCTAAAGAATTGCCCTTAATAAAGTTGCCCATTGGGAGCTGAACAGTGTGTGTCCCTTTCTCTTTTTTCTGTAGATGTAACTCATAGGCAAGGGGCTGTCCTATAATAGGACCGATACCTGGCTCCTGAAGTCGGCACGCCAGTGTCCTTGGTCTAGATCAGGGGTCTCCAACCTTTCTTCATCTGAGAGCTACTTTGAAAAAATGAAAGTGGCCAAGAGCTACTTGCATCACATCGCTTGCATTTATTTACATAGCACACATCAGCTGAATTAAGCTACTGTTCGTACACATGCGAAATTGCAATAAGCCAATGCTTATGTATAGGCTAACCTAAATTCACATCAAGATCCAAGAAAAAAACATGAATATCTGACACTTCTTATTGTGCCACATAGTAAGCTATGTTCCTGTAGATACTTATCCCTATATTTTTTTTTACATCAGATTGTGATTTCCACTTGGTTGTCTTATGTGAGAGTGATATGCTACATTTTCACAACAGAGGTTATCCTCAATATCTTCATAACCTTATATTTAAGCGTGCAGAGTCTTGGTGAAACATCAAGTTTAATGTTTCGTTGTTTCATAAAAGTGGAGTTTATAACGTTACTTTAAGTACATGGACCAAACTTCGAAGTAAGTTTCAATGCAGCGTTTTAAATGAATTATCTCAACCATTCCCCAGATCCACATATGCAAACAAAACAAGCAAAGAATCAAGAAGTCTATAGCTGAATAGTCACATGAAAAGTGTCATGTCGAGGTACATTTAAATATCTATGGCTATCTGTCATCAACCTGTTTGAGCTGCACACAGTTACTGATCAATACTCAGGTCAAAAGCAAGTAACCAGTATCCTCATTTAACCTTCACCATTTGGGCAAAAGCTTCACTTCCCCCAGCAGCACTAAGTAAATACATTTACTGTATGTAAACACAGGGGTTAACTATCGACCTCGGTGATGACCTATTTTAACAGTCTTGTTCACATACGTATTAGACCATCACGCAGGCAGTTTGTGTGGTGTCATGCCACTGGACATCCCTCCATACAGAGCACACTTCCAGTGAGATGATTGGATAACCCAGGACACAGGCACAAAACTCTCCCAAAGAAAAGTGAGCATGACTCCCAGTGGGTGGTCTATGGAGCTTGGTCCCTGTATAGGTCCATGTCATAGCATCAACAATGACGGTCAGTAATCTGTAAATAATTTGTGTGGGTGAACTTTGGACAAAACACAGACAAACTATAATAAAGCACAGAGGGTCAAGTGGCAGAGAGACAGGTTTCAGCTACAACATCAGGAACATGGCAAACTTGATGATATGCCAGGGTGTGGCAATGGGCTGGTTAAATACTGAGGGGCTGATGAGGGAAAAAAAGATGGGAAACAAGGTTAAATCATCTGAAATGAAGGAAAGGGTGTTGTTATAAGGTAGGAAATTAAGAAAAGTCTGAGAATCTGAAATTAAATAGGTTCAGAAGGATGTGAATGTCATGACTTGTGACTCGCCAACCTCAAAGTCACATCTTAACTGTATGGCAGAAAAAGTGGAGGAAGATAATTTTTGCCATCATCCTCCGTGTTCACACTTCTGCTGAATATGTTTGTTTTTGTTCTTGCGTTAGTCTGAACACATCCCTATCAATGTCCAGCTCAATGTTCATGCCTGTCTATCGGTTGTAAAAGTTGCAAAGACACTATAAAACTTGTTGACATAATGGTGGCGAATAAGTCATGGAGAAGTACCATCTCGGAATTAAAACTCACCATTGAATTGTTTCCCCAATCCATCTAAAACATGCTGAATTATTTCACAGCTGATAGATAACTGACCTGCTGAATGAACTTAGATCATCATTCAAGGAAGGAGGAAGACGGGGTTTTAAACATGGATCCTATTTTTCCATGTTTATTGTGTATTCATTACTTGTTTACCCCTGCTAGTAAATGCACCATGGAGCTAAAGTGATTGTTGTAGCCCCTGACAGGCTCTTATTATCAGAGAATAAAATAACCCACACAGTTGCTCTTCTCATTAACAAAAATAATCATTTTAACTTGCAGGGCACAGGATTGCTGGTCTACCACTGCGTTAGTACACTATATGTGCTACACATATAGTGTACTAAATACCACAAAAACTAACCAATGAAGGCATTGAAAGAGCAGCATCTCCTGTGTTATGCCATTTAAAATGATTGTTTATGTAAATGGAATCTGGTGGTTTTGTAAAGAGCGATGTAGCAGCTGTGTCTATTGTCGTCCCTGATTGTGTCTGAGCCTGTAAGAAGTAACAGGCATTATTATTGGAAGTACTTTGAACAAGTGGGTTCATCCAAAAGATCATGTTGCAGCCATTAAAAAAGGTTTTCTCAAGCTGTACCAAAGTGTCGGACCAACAGACTGAAAGAATTTACACAAAAAAAAACATGCTCCCCACCTCAAATGGTGTTTTATTCTTATGTCGTTGATTTCAGGAAACAAATGTTCACAGAGACACCTTTATCTCAGCTTTAAAAAAACACTCAAACATTCAAGACACACTTGCCACAAAATGTGAATACAATCATTGAAAACAACATTTGTATCAGAGTTTTCTAATGTTTTGCTTTCCAACGACAACACCTAGAATTCACAAAGTCATGTAACACATCTTTACTTTTTCAAACAAGCATACATACAATTAAATTAAGCCTTTTTTGTCAACAGTGCAGTCACCTCATCTCAAACAAGTATTCAAAAGCAGTCTTTAGTTTCTTACTTCTTCAAAAAGCTCCATGGAAAATAATCACTCATGTTTCATGCTGTAATACCAAAACAGAGAACTTCAACAAGCGTCATTGATCAGAAGGAAGTTAGGATAAAATTCCCTGAGGTCAAACCCCAAACTAATCTCTTAAAGTCGTTATTCTTGGTTTTCATATAAGAATATTTTCTAATGCAGCCTTAGCTTCTAAGACTAGCAGATTCAAATCTATTTTCTAAGAATAAACTTCAGTTTGTCTGTTTCATATTGAAATGTGGCCTTTTTATTTGATGCAACAATACTAAAAGAATGAGTCAAGCTGAGAGGGTCATTCCTCTTAAACTTGGATCAACCGGATGATGACTTTAAACATCCGAAATAGATCTACATGAAGTAATAAGCCAGGCTGATGTCTCATGAATATTGTCATTTTGCAGCACATGAACTCAGTGCTAGATAGTGTCAGCACCAAAACCAGATGGGAGAGCTTTAACTAGCTAGCAATGAAGCACCTACTGTAGTTACGCGAAGAGGTTTGAGCTGAAGTTAGGTTACATGTCTGGTTTCTATCATTCTTGTCGCTCCTGTTGAAAGTGAAGATTCACATCGACAGAGAACTGCCAGTTTCAAGTTACAGTGTAAATTCTGTCAGGCTGCATATAACCACCTACTTGCTCTTGAACGTAATTTCCAGTAACATCTTAATATCATAATATAACATTTGTGCTTTGCTGAATAAAAAAGTACAAACATTGAAGGATAGCAATCTTGCCAATCTGATACTTAGAAGTTCAGGTCTTGACTCTGATCTTTCGCACACAGCAGATAGGTACATGTTGTTTTTTTACACATTTTTAATGTATTCAAACGAGGTCAGATGTTATTTGATGTAACGCGATAGACACTCACTTGCTGTTAAGGCACACTGTGGATTTTGGTTATTGTAGAAATTAAATCATAAATACCTCTTTGCTGTGTAAAATATACACCTTGGCAATTGCAAATATATCAGTAAGTGAGGTTTTAAACTCAATTCAGTATCAGCATAGGTATGAAAAAGTCTAGTGAGTTCATACTTAATAAATATGTAACAACCCTCACATGAGATTCATGCTCCATGCAGTCTCATACTCTAGAAGAAGTCTTTTCTTCTTCATGCTAGGTTTGTAGTCAGGGTCACAATCCAGCGGGTTTTCTCCGTCACTGCTTGAAGAGAAGCTCGAGTAAAGAACGTTTACGTCAAACGATGAATCTGCATCCTCACCTGCCTCCATCCTGCAGTCCTCACTATTATCACCATTGCTGTCTTGGACCACAGACTCCACATGTCCAGTTGAGGATCTCCCCACGGCCCCTCCAAAACACTCGTGCCTGCTCAGCCTGACAAGACTCACATACGGCTGTAGCAGCTTGGACTGCAGGAGCATGGCCTGACTTTTCAGCGACAACCTTAGCTCTGCTCTTTGGGTTCTGCTAGTCTCAGGGCTGACAGAGAGAGAATTTGAGTTTGAGGAAGTGGAGATGACTGTGAAGTGTGTCATGATATTGTGTCCTTCAGGATGAGAATTGATGGAGTTTTGAAGGACAACTTGTTGAGATGATTCAGTGTTTAAAGGGATTTGGTTAGCAGGGCCCGATGCGATTGGAGTCCCTGATTGAGGAGTAGAGGTCATAGAGTCTTGTGTAGGAGTTACAGAGCTATTAAATTCTTGATGCAGGAGTGGAAAACTGTTTGGACTGGTGGCTTGGGCTAAAGGGTTTCGACTGACTCTGGCCACAGCCTGTGAAGCTGCATAGATGTTGGAAGGACAAGCCAGTCTGCACTTCCTCAAAGGCCGAGAAGAATGCTGTCGAGTCAGTGGTTGACAGCAAGTAGAAGTAGATGCATCCCGAGATACAGGGGCTGATTGTACTTTATGTGTTGTGTGTTCAGGAGTTTTCCGTGCCAAGGCTTTTGGTTGGTTCAATATGGAGTCTATCAGTGTTTGGCGATGCATGGCGTCATCTCCTGAGGTTAGGTTACGATTTGGCGGTGCTTTTTGGCGTTTAAAGATAGGGAAGAATCCTCTGATTGTGGCAATGTCTATCAATCGTACCACTGGTGACAGTAGCCCAAACTGCAGAGCATCACTTGTATTTCGAGGTTCAGTCCCAGATGTTAAAGACAATCCAGAGATCTGCTTATTTTCAGGGTGTGCTTGTTCAGATGCCTGGATGGATGTCTGTGAAGGTTTATATTGTTGGTCAGGGGCTAATGGGATGAGGCCAGAAGGGGTGAGATCCCCTGATGAAGAGCCGGATGAGGATGACAAGAACAGTGCAGGAGATGAGGAAACATTGGTCTGAAGCTGCAACTCTTCGGAGCACTCGTTTGGACACTCCTGCAGGATGCTCTTCACCCATCGCTGGTGTTTGGAGCAGAACTGAGGAAAGGAGGTGGCTTTCTGAGCACCTTCAATACCTCTCTGTCTGATTTCCACCTTTTCATCATTACTGCTCTCTTCCTCCATCCTTTTGACAACCCCACAGTTTTCCTCTGTTTGTTGACATCTTCTTAAATCTGAATCATTGTCGTTCTCCAACAGAAGACAGCTGTCCTTCGACACACCTTGGTCAGTCTCATGCAGGTGTCTTTTGGTTTCCACTGACCTGAGAAGAGCCCTTGAGGAGCTTCCTTGCAGAGCAGACTTTATGAATTGAGAGCTCTCCATTTCGTTCTTTCCATTTTCTGATGACTCAGAATCCCTCTCTGAACAACAGGAAGCAACATCTAATGGAAATAAAATGAGAGCATGTGTATAAAAAGTGTGTAGTTATGATCAAAGATGAAAGAAAAAATAAAAGGTAAACTTTTGTTGCCATTGGTGCAAATTTTAAAGTTGTTAAAAAATGCTTATATAAAATATATAAGCGCGTGAGCTAAAGATAGCTTGCAGGCTCTGAAGCTGTGATGGATAGCATTGAAGAGAAGCTTATTTCTACCAGATAGATGCTTTATTGCAGATGCAGTGTTTTCAGATGGCTTCCAGCACAAACCTTAGTCACAACGAAAACTAAACAGATTTTACACTCAAAACTAGCTGAGCTCCTAGAAACAAAATAGATACAGCTCAGCTTACAGCTTCTTCAGACTTTGTTGGTAATTAAATGATGAACAGTGAAGTGTCATTTGTATACTCGGTTTGTGAAGTTAGGGTTAGGGTTAGTGCCGTTG
Organism: Tautogolabrus adspersus; assembly: GCA_020745685.1. Lineage (NCBI taxonomy): Eukaryota > Metazoa > Chordata > Actinopteri > Labriformes > Labridae > Tautogolabrus > Tautogolabrus adspersus. The sequence goes on from CM036539.1 coordinate 11,896,689, forward strand.
TATTTATGAATTTCTAGATTTTCTAGCTCTGGCTTCTCATTTGGCGACCTGTTCATCTGTTGAATTGTTGTTCCTGAAAGTAATTGTCTGAATGCTGCTGTGACTGTGTTTGTTTCCTTTATATTGTCTTGGCTTCTTTCAATGACTCGGTAGGCTGTGAAACTCAATTGCTCTTCTGGGATTCATAAAGTTGTCTGAATCAAGGTGGGGAAAAAACAGAAGCACAGACATGCAACTGACAAAATGGGTGTCAACTTTTCTCCACTTTTGATTCCGATTGTCACTTTAGAGGGCATATCAAAAGAAAACTTGCCAAAGTGTCATTTGAGTGATGGTTGTTTTGGGGCTGAACACTTCAAGTTTGAGAATCACAATGACGGCTAGCTGGATCCTTTGATCCTGTTTTTCAAAATACTGCACATCATGATTCTTTTTATTATCATGTATAATATGATTTCATTGAATCGTTGTTTTTATCTTTGCTTTTGATCCGTTTCCATGGTAATATATTGTTTCATTGTGTGTTGAACTACCTTCATAAGATCTATCTTCCATGTGCATGCAGTGTATACTAATTTTCTCTTTGTATTTAAAACTGTAAAGCTCTTTAAGTTTGACTAACCGGTTTGAAAGGTGTACTAGCTTCATCCTTTTATTGTATCCCCTATGTTGAAGGTTTTTTTTATTACAAGGCAAAAAGACATCGTCTGGTTCTGGATACCTACATGAAGTGAATATGACACACAGTATATTCTTCGTGTTATGTGGTGTTTGGTGGTGTTTCTTACCACAATGCAGCAGTTTCTTCAGAGTTGTCGCTATGGTCAGGGGGGCGGACGTAACAACTTCCACCAACAGCTTCTCTTCCTCAGTCACAGGACTGTTTTTCATTAGTATCTATTTCAAACGTTCATAAATGAATAGAAATCCAATCAATGACCAATTTCTGTCATGATATCATAACAGAGGCAATGTACGTTAAACTTTCACAGAACACGGCACTCAACACCCACAGACTTAAAATCAGGTATTTAACACTTAGCTTTGAACTCGAGCTTTGAACAACAGCAATCAGAGAAGTGTACAGAAACTAAAATCACAATATTGATGGCACTAATTTCTTACATGATTGAGATGATTATTATTATGGTCTCAAGACATACATATACCATAGACTGTAAAGGTTTATGATATATACGCCTAGCTAATGCTATTGTGGATTTGGGTTTCCAATGGCTTAAAATAATTATAGAAACAAACATCTTTACTCTTGTTTCACCACTCTAACTCTAATTCTGGGGTTGACAATGAGTTTGTTTGTAAATTGCTGCTGTATTCAAGGTTTGAAATCATATACACTGAGAGAATCTGACAAATCGCAATCATTTAACCTCCATTTATTTGATCAACACCTCAAAACGAAACAGTGGAGGGATCTTTCTCGGCACTACAACATATCGGATAACCCTTACAATTTTTGCAAACCTTGAATCCAGCAACACAACAACATTATTACAACATTTGAGCTTACCACTCAAAGGTTGATGTTCGGAAAAAAGAGGATGTGGTTTAGAAGAAAAGAGTGTATTTGCAAACAAAACCAACACATCCACAGTACATGCAGTGGTTCTCCAAAACACAAGTCATGCCTTAACTCAGCAAAGTGTTCATTAATTTTTTATGAAACACACACCTTATCCACGTAGGTATCTCCTGGCAGCATAGTCTCCAACCTCTGCAGATAGTGCAGCAGCCTGTCCTCTACCTTTTGAGCATAATGCTCACCGTACTGCTCCTCCATCTGATTCTGAAAGACACAAAGCACTTAACATGACACCTTGAAACAACCCTAAGTTAAATCTCTTCTAAGTTGCAAACCGATATTGTTTGAATTATATTAAAGATCACACATTTTCAAAGGATTGCAGGTTTCATTGTGATGAAGAATCATAAACTAGATTGCACAAATCCTGTGCAAACACAACTTGTTTATTTAACAGGATAAATATTTTTGGGGCCACAATGTTTCTTTTTGTCTGTTTACTGTTTTGCTCAGTGGACTTTCATACTCGTGTTCCAGAGGTCCCAGGGAACCGTTTATTCCCTCTACACAGCCGAGTATGTTTATTCTGGTACATTTTCTTCACTGCCAATCAACAAAGCAATTAAATGTATTTTTCTCACAACATTATTTACAATGACAGTGAAGTGTAATCCTACCAGCTCCTTCAATCAGCAGGTACAATGAAAGCTCCTTATTTGTCAAGAAAAGGTAAGGATTTATACTTAAAATGTTGACATATAGCGCAACCTGCTGGACAGAAAAGGTCCCACACCCTGGGCCTGAGAAGGAGGGCAATGCTGTGTACTCATTCAACACACAACAGGTTTAGGAGAAGTTAAAGACGAGTCACATCTTTTGACCTTTGACTGATGAAAACTGGGAACTTGTGCAGTCACTCTGAACGTAAAGATTTTCTTGCACCTTATTTTCTACCCTTCACTTTAGGCCAAATGTTAGGAAACAGCATGGTGAAATGCACTTACCTCGACATAGTCTTTAAGTTTGTCCTTGTCCATTGCAAGCGCTTGTGTGAAATTCTTGAATTCCAGATGGTTCTTCTTCATTAGGAACATTTGGTGTTGGCTCTGTAAAAACAACAATGGACACAAAACTACCGGTATGATTTTCATACTAACAGAAGTTATTGTTGCTGCTAAGAACTGTAATGATTAAGATTCAGACATTGAAACATTTTGTGCAAAATTACCTCCATTTAAAAAAGTGTTTGGCTGAACTCGAAACAAAGTAAAGTTTTAACCACTAATAAATTGAGCTTACACGTTAGTTCAGGCAGGTCACGGAGTCACGCTCTACTATCCTACCAGTGTTTTGATCACAGCTGATCTCATGCAAGAACTCGTCAGCTGATGGCCAGCTGATTTGCTTTTAAGCATCCTATTGGCTAATTGAACTCATGCCGCCTTTTTTTAGCTGCTCTAGCCTGCTGCTCCCTCTGCAGGCGCATTTGCAAACCTCCTCCACCCCAACTCCTCCTTTTGTGCTGTTCTGACTTAATCAATGTCATGATGTTGTCATTGATGCCTCTGTTCAGGCTTTAGCTGCTCTCTCTCCGTCTTAGGCTTTCCTTGTATGCATGGGAAGGGCAGGAATGTTTGCTGTTCCTGCCTAATGTTTTACACGTTATACATTTTAAAGTCATTTTTTCTTGACAAAGGGGTCCTGACAGAATTTATCATCACCTAACTTGATATGATATATCAAGTATGGTGTCAAGTTTGTGTGCATCTGATGGATCCAGGTGCAATATTAACTAATTTTAGCTCAGTTTTTAGTCTTGACCTACTGCTGAGGAAAGTATCTGGCTCTTTGTAAAATACATGTTCACTATCTTTACCAGACAGTTGCTGCTGGATGTGAAAGCTGGGAGAAGCTGATTACACGTCTCTGCTTTGTTTACAGGTTTTCAAATTTCCCTAAAGTGCCCAAAGAACTCAATAATGATTTAATTAAAGGAAAAATATTTTAAGGGGACATATTATGAATAATCCACTTTTACAGGGTTTTTGAACATATATTTGGGTAACCTGAGTGTCTACCAGCCCACAAAATGTGAAATAATCCCATCCACTCCTTTGTTTGTGGTCTGCATAGGTCTTACAACACAGAGAAAAATGCTCTGTTTAAAATTTGCCCTCATTGTGACGTCACAGTGGGATTCTGGTAAAGAAATACCCTCCTCTCCCCTGGTATCTACACCCAAAGACTCCACCCCCCGCCTAGAGCATAACTTTTGCGCAGGTCCGCCATTTTTATTCTCGCTAGCGAAGGAGGAGTGATGTCTACCTGGAAAACTCAGGGGGGGCTCACTGTATTTAAAGAGACACACACACCAAAACAGAGCGTTCTGAGAGAGCTGGTTTATACAGGGTCACAAACCTCCTCTGCTGCTTGATTCATATTATATTTTGAACAAAGCACAGCACAGACGTTTCATTTAGACAACAGGGGACTATTTGAAAAGGTGGAAAAGGGGGATAATATTTCCTCTTTAAATAAATATATCTGTTTAGTATAGATTTTACTTCAGTATTGGGGTGTAAGTAAACAGTTGGGTTTTAAGGAATAGTATTATGGAAATATGGTTATTTCACAGTTTTCCCTGCATTCATCCCTTCAGCATGGTAAGGTGAAAAACGTCCTGATTCCAGGTCTATTCTTAATATGCAGACAAGTGCATCAGAGGCATAACTGCTGCTGTGTGTTGTGGTTTGTTGGTATAATGAGAGTGATTCATAAATATAAGTCACAAAAAGGAAATCAAAAACAATGAGCTGAAAGACCCTAAAAGGCTCTGTAGAGTTGAGGGAATAGGTCATTAGTAGTAATTAGTTCAAGAGATCATGTTAATGAATATAGCACAAGACTAAAATCGAATGACAATGTCAAACTGCTTCAAAGACTTTTCTAAATCTGCACAGATCTAAATATACTATAAGTATCAGGATACAGAGGTCATTATTATGTTTCTTAAAGGTTAAAATACAGTAAGTCAGACCATATATTAATATCATATTATATAATCTGTTTTTTATTTTTAGTTTATATCAGCTCCCTGTAACATCCAACATCATAGAATGATTTTTTTGAGCAATTTTATCAGTCAAACAATTAAGTCTTTCCAACTAAATTATTGCAAAAAATCTAAATATGGTTTTTGAGAACTGATACAGTCATGAACCATTGTGATACTCAGTTATTAGGAAAACATTTTTACATCTCTACAGAGCAGATACAGTGCTTTAAAAGTTAGACACTTACACATTGATTTTGGTACTGAGGTAGTTTACTTGGGAAGAACTGGTTGATTTTAAACACTGTGTCAACCATTCCTCGGCCCTCCCTCAGCATCTGCATAATGACCTGGAATAAGAGACAATGACCAAAGAGGGGGGAGAGGGAGAACAGAAATCAGGAAGCTGCAGGGCTATACCATTCTACAAAGTAACACTGACTTTCTCTGATTGTCAAATCAATGGATGCTCAAACTACAGTCCTTCACATACCATGGTTTTAAGGCCAAACATTATCTTCATGTGTTTGATGGGAGCCACCAGTCCCGGCAGAAGTGTGAAAGTTGCTTCCAGAAACTCCAGCGCTCTCTCAAACTGCTCCATGTCCCTGTTCTTCACGATGAAATACACCTGGGCAGAGCCAACACGCAACCTCCATGAATCTTCAAGGCTAAGAGGTTGTGAGTCGATTTCTGGCCATTTTGACGAGGTCACAACTGTGAGAAAAAAAAAAAAAAAAAAGAATAGAGCACTTTACATCTTCTTCAGAATCCAATTAATATATGAAAAATTATTTTCCATGGTTTGCACTGACTGGTCTAAAAGATCCTTTCTTTAATCTAAGATGTGTTACAAAGCAGGCATGTTTCTTTTTTGCAATGAGCCATTTGCATTTGCAGCTGTTTACATTTGCATACATTTATATTACTGATCATACCACTTGTATTTTTATTTTGATCTCCGGGAGTTATAAAATAGAAATTATTACTAGGGATGCACTGATTGTGAAAACCAGGGCCGATACTGATACCAATGTTTCAAATACCTATTTTGCCGATTCTGATGTTTTTTGTCATTGCTTCTTTTGGTGCAGGACTGAATCCCACAATACCGACATTTTCACTCATGTTTGACCATGACAAAGATCACAGTTGTCCAACAGATGACTTCCTCTGCCCAATAAATAATACAGTTAGGTGCACTTGCACATTTGATATGACACAACAGATAAACATCGACTACTGACATCGGTTCATGCCACATTATTTGCTGATGTGCTGATGTACTAACCCCTAACCCAATATCAGCGATACCGATCACTCTAAACACTCTAAAATACTCTAAACAAAGAAAGCAGCTGAGAATGTATACCTGCAGGTACAGGTAGCTCAAAATTGAACTTCAGCACAGTATTTGAGTAACGGCTTACAAACTAGTTTACTTTATCAGTGCAGTACAGGGATTAATTTAGTATACTCACTTTACGCATTAATGCTCTGGATTCAAAATGTACATGAAAGGAGTCAATAACTAAGTGTGTAAAGCATCTTTCCATCACTTTAGATTATGTGAGAAACTCTTGTAAACATGTGGTGTGGCATAATAGATCAACTGTGGTGAACTGTGCGATTTGCAAGTTATATTTTAGTTACAAATCATTATGTAAAAGTAGGCAATTCAAATTGTACACAACTGAAACCAGACTGAAACGTACTTGACTTTAACTAAATACCAAATCAGGCATCAAAATACAATGTAACTAGAGAGCATTAAGAAGTTAGACATTGTATTAAAAAATAATAAAAGAAACCCACCTTCCTGTAGATCTAAGAGTTTGTGAGCCCAAACATGCTCTATGATCCACAGCGGTAACTTGGGGAAGCTCTGTAAACATCTGTTGTCAGGCTGCAGCTGATCTCCTTCCATCAGGAGCTCAGTGTTGGAGAAAGCTGTCCGGCTGATAGCCCGCTGCACCGTTTAAACTCCCATTCATGAATAATACTCACACCCACCCACCCAGCGTGCTGGACATGTACCGGCAAGTTGAGGAAGAAAACTGAACTCCCTTTGTTGTAAGACTGTTCACATTCATAAAGCGTTTCGTTTTGAAAACGTTGCAAATCAATTCCTTGTCGAATTACTTACTGCTTTCAAAATAAAAGTGTTCAAGGAACAGTGCGGCCTTTTTAGAATGCGAGCAAAGCGTGTATACTTTTACTTTGAATTTTCCTGAGCCGTCTAACCTTCTTGACCAGGAAGTGTTTTGTTATAGTCGTTGACATCTCTTCTGCCGTTTTTCACCTTCTGTCCTGAATATGTGTGTTTTTCTTAGTTAGAAGCGAAGCCTACACATTGTTTTACGGTAACAGTATGCACTGTACTCAACCGTGAAAATACGTATCTGTTGCATTAGTAGCGTGCTTTGAGTTAAGCTAACATACAGCAAAATGCTCAGGACTTTGTGGCTTGTGCTGAAACAGAAGCGTGCATGTTTTTAAGCACCTGCTTACCCCGTCGGGGGTGTTTACTGGACTGCTAAACTTAAGTGCGATAAGAGGAGGAAGCGCAGCGCAAAACTAACCACATATAGGAGGTGTAAACCTTCTTCGCCAACAAAGGTATGTACAAATATGAGCCCTTAGTTATATCTGATTACATTTACTAAAATGTAACAGTGCTGTCAGTCTGCAGCTGAAATGTTTGCACATGTTAGTGCCCTCTAGTGGCAGACACTACAGCACATAATGTTTGCCTATTTTCTAAACGTCCTTAAATTGCGTAAGAAATATAAAGGTAAACACACTGACTTTAAATTATAATATCCTGCTCAACAATAAAACAGCTTAATTGTCACACTTATGGAAATTAAGTGTTTCGCGCTAAAAAAACCCCCAACAAAAACAAGGTTGGACCTGAATAGAAATAACTCTTCAAAGCAGGGATCTCACCAAGTATTTACATGTGGCATTGGGTCTTTATTACACTTGTATGTTACATCAACTAATTATCCCTCTTATTTTCAACAGCACTGTGCGACTTCTAACTCAATATCCCAGCTGCAGCTCCACCATGAGCATGAAAGCAGGTGTTTCTCTGCTCCAGCTCTCAAGGATGAGATTAAGACTTTGTGCTTCTAAAGTCACTTCCTGCAATGCCAGGGTCCCATTCAGTTTAACAAGAACTTCTACTTGTCGTCCACATATCTCACCCTTCCTGCCTGTACCCAGCAGTCACTCTTACTCCAGTAGTGTCAAGGTGCGGTCATACCTTCAGTACATGAAACACAAGATCAAACCCCCCCCAAGTCCTCCTTATGGACATGTGTGTCAGGTAGGGGACCCAGTGCTGCGTGCACATGCAGCTGCTGTTGATCCAGCAGCTATTACGGGCCCTGAGATCCAGAAGGTCATCAACACTTTGGTGAAAGTGATGCGGAAAATGGAGTGTGTGGGACTAAGCGCGCCTCAGATTGGGGTGCCGCTCCGCATCCTGGCTCTGGAATATCCTGAGAAAATGTTGGAAGAGAGTTCGCCTTCATCGAGGGAGGTCCGTGGTCTTTCTGCGCAGCCTTTGAGGATCTTTGTCAACCCCCAGCTGAGAGTCTTGGACGGACATACTGTGCTTTTTCAGGAGGCCTGCGAGAGCATCTCAGGCTTCTCTGCCACGGTTCCACGCTACTTATCTGTGGAAGTGTCTGGTATGCATTTTTATAATAAAATTATTTATTTTATATACAACTGTCTCTACTAATGCTCATTTAGTGCAACATTTGAATGACTATATCCCATCTATTTATTAAAGAATACAACAAGTGTTGATAAGGATGCTGACACCACACCAAGATTTTAATTGGAGTTTATTTTCTGTTTCCTATATGTTGCCACATTTCTTATACATTAGTGTATTTTTTCTTTTCCCTCTGTATATTCCTCATGCAGGTCTGAATGAGAATGGTGAGGCTGTGACGTGGCAGGCCAGTGGCTGGCCAGCTCGTATCCTCCAGCATGAGATGGACCACCTGGATGGGGTTCTTTACATCGACCGCATGAACAGCAAGACCTTCCTCAACATCAACTGGCAGGCATACAATGAATAGAAGGACAGATCGCAAACAGTTACATAGATATCTATACAGTAATATATGTATTCATTTCCCACCATTTCTGTTTACATCCACATCATTCTGTTTATAAAAGCTACTTTGGAAAGGACAATGGACTCAAAAGCTGATATCTGTATTGAATTCATTCAATATTAAATTCTTGTCAGACGATCACTGAGGTGTTCCTGGAATATATTTGTGACATTGGTTCAACCTCTTTTGGTCTCTGTTGTCTTGCATACAACCAAAGCCAGCTCAAATGTGATTATCAATACTACTGACAGTAAACTTAGATATTAGCTACAGACACTGAAAATCTTGCCTTCCACCTTCAGATTCTGCATTCATTTGCAGATATCTCTTCACCTAGATTATGCTGGAAATTATACTTTTTCGTTTTAAGACACCCAGTATCATAACAGCTTCAACTGAAAGCCCATTATTGCAATGATCAAGTGTTTCTATAATGGGGGATGCAAGGCAGAGTGTGTACAGCATTTGTTCATTTCAATTCAAAAGGCTTGATTGGCCTGGCATTTGAACATGTGCCAATTATTGTACCTCTTTAAAAGGGAAGGCAAAGATAGCTGTGTGCTGAGTCTTGGGCCTACATTCAATGAATAAAGAAGCTTCATGTGGGACCTTGATCTGGAAATAATGTTACGAATGAAACTCATTGTGTTACTAGTTAAAAGATTTGGGGATGCTTTTGGAGCTCAGTAACTTCTTTTATTTCCAACTCAGGGAGAGACATTTAAATGAAAAACATCTGTACAAATGTTTCCACCATTGATACTATTAACATTGAGGTAGTTGCTCTCATTTTACATGACAATGGCACAATAAGTGAATCCACCCAGCCTAAAAAAGTTAGAACAGGGACTCAGGACATGTCTTAGACATGAGCAGGCAAGACAAGGAAACACATAAATGGTTATAACAGGTTAAAGATACTGTAGTGGCATTCTAAAAAGCAAAGAAAGGACACTGGAGGAAATCTGAAGTCTTTCCAACTCATGGTGGGTAAAAGATAATGTCCGTTGTGGAATTTGTTTCATTCTTTATTAACAATTAAAACTTTAAACTAAAAAAAACCTAAAAAAGCCGGGTGTATAGCCTACTACGTTAGGTATAAACAAGCTTGTATATGAAAAATTACGATAAACACGCCAGCATCCAAAAACAGGATTACACACGCACGATTGAAAAACTGTGTGGCTTCCTCTGATTCCTTTTTCTTGTCCCCAGTCACCTGTGAATCACTGCCTATGCCCAGGTGTGGAGGTGACGTAGCAGCCGAAGCATTGTTTACATAAAGTGTCTACCTGACTAACCACACACAACACACGTCAAATTGGTGACAACAGATATGCTCCTCAATATTAGAGATTCTTCTTAGTGCTTTGAGCAATTCAGCCATGTCCCTAACAATAGAAAAAAAAAATAGTGTTTGCAAAATCTATTGATTAGATTGCAAGAGTGTGTATGGACAGATGATGACATATGAGTAGGATCAGCGCTCTGGTCACTATCACAGCTTCATTGAATAAGATCTACTTCTGAAGGCCAGTCTCTCAGATAGGCTCACATGTCCATGATTTATTTTTTTTGTAATTGCAAAAAAAAAAAAAAAACTTATTTTTCCAGTTTTGTCTGCACAGTAATAAACACTCAATGTCTAAACGTAACTGTACTGGACTGTTTGACCAAGTAAGAGAGCAAGTTTGGTGATGATAACGAGAGATCAAAATAATACAAAAGTATTTTCTTTTGGGTTGAAAAGAAATGTTGACTGATGGTTCAATCCAAAATATTACTGCACAAATATTCACATTAGGCCAGTTTAAGAGTATTTTTGATTCCTTCCTTCTAAATGAAAGCAAATCTAAGAAAGTGTTAATGATAATGATCACTGACTTCCAAGGTCATACTTAAAGCCTCTGTTACAAATCTATAACGTGTATTAAAAAACACATTCACACAGAACAGTGACACATTGACCCTTTTTAATCCAGTCTGTACAGTACAGGCAGCATTAACAGGTGACAACAGACGTCTGTGTGCTTTACATTAAGATTACATTAAAGTGACAAAAGAGCACAAGCTGTTATCACATCTCAACAGTACAAAGCATTTCAAACAGGTGGATAATGGTAAATATGGCCACTTAGACAAAATGTATAAGAGAGTAATGCAAATTTCAGAGAGACGATCCAAGTAGAAAAAATGGAGCACACTCAATACTCCAAGTCAGTCCTGTAAAGGCAACAATTGAATTTCTTGTTTATTTAAATTCATTTAAGGCACTGTGATTTTTCTATTAGTGCACAACTATCCAGTTAAATCACACAGAAGACGACTGGTCAAACCTTTCACCACAGTTGCATGTTAAAGGATTTCTGTACCAGCAATCCCTACAATACTCATTCCCACAATATCTGCACATAACCAGAGGATCTCTTGAAGCTTTCTTCCCACAGGAGCACACTCCCAGAGACTTGATCTCATGTTCTTCATTTTGGCAATAATGAATCCCTTTGCAGGAACCGGCGTGAAAAACACTGCAGCTGAGACACAGCACCTGGGGGTCCAGCTGGGCGAGGTCACAGCAGTCATGATAGCTGATTGGTGCAGTCATCGATTTGGACTCGTCCCTCAGATCTAAGGAGGACATTGCTGCGCTGCTGCTGGTGAGACTGGGTGATACACTAACTCTGAAGCTTCCAGTATGAGGGGACAGTGCTCCCAATTTTCCTATTTCCTTTGGATTGTCAGGAAAAATCACGCAGTGATCCTCAGTGTTGCAACGCTTCAGAGAGTCGCAGCTGATATCGTGGAGGCTGTTGCAGTCTCTACAAAGTTTAAGACACACATGAGGAGATTGGAGACAGCTGCACAGATGGTCCACTGCAGTTTCACTTCTGCAGACTTCTACCTGCAGGCTGTGTGACTGCCAGTCTTCAGCAGGACGTCTGCGCTGCCTGGCGCTGGTTGAGGAGCTTCTGGTGATGTGTGACTCTGGTGGCGTCTTGGTCAGCTGGCAGTTAAGTGTGGAGACACAGACAGGCTCTCTGGTGGACAGGGAGGTGGATGGGGAGGGCAAGGACGTAATTCCGTTGCTTTGTGTTTTGATCGCAGGGGGAGATTCCCTTTTTTGAGTCCCCCAGGCTAAAGATTGGGGACTCTCATCATCATCAACCACCGCCCTTCTCTGCCGTCCATTTTCCTGTATGTCTGTGTACAGATCCACCTCCACATCTCCATCAGCATGCTCCATCAGCTGCTGTTCCACTTCAAGCATCTTCTTGGTGTTGTCCAGGGCGACCTGTTGAGATACGTGGACAATTAATCCTCAGCTAAAAGCGAAACTGTTTCCACTTGTATGTTTATGTTAGGTCTTTACAGGCCTGCACTGACCCCAGAACCTGACCTTGATGTACTGATTGAAATGTCAGACGTACCTTCAGACTCTGTCCAGTCTGCCTCTCTCTCACCACACCCAGCTCCCACTGGACCTCACCAGCGAAATCTCCCAGAGCCACCAGAAGGAGGCGGCACTCACAGCGGGCCAAGAAGAAGGCACACGACAGGCAGAGGAGGTCGTCCAGAGCGGCAGGACTGACTCTGTGAGACTGGAGACGAAGCTGTTCGAGCCGAGACTGGGGTTTATATCCCAGCAGGCCGAACAGCTTCTCGATCTGTGGCGTCGACAGCATCGGTTTGATATGATGGGTGAACACACCAGAGTACATCTTTGACACAAAAGAGGAGAGATTTAAGAAGAGGTTAATGTGGAGAAACATTTAAGGTTTCATCAAGATCATATTCAAACTGTAAGGATTTTTTTTTGCCTGAACTCAAAATAATAAATCAAAATACGATATGTTATGACATGATACGATTCGCCTTGATGTCCCTGCTGGAAATTTGTCTTGGACTCTAACACTACATATACATTTAACTGCCTCCACAATAGTATTGGGAAAAACAGGCACGCCACTGGGAGTTAAACAGCATTTCAGACTTGTAGGGTTGTAATAAAAGCCCATATTGCCTCCATGCAGTTTGTGTTACATTGGGTTCAATTTTTAAAGATGACAGCTTTTTATCCAACCTTGATCACTTTGTACTCCTCCCTCCAGGGACAGAGGTAAAGGTTCAGCGACGCTTGTTCCAAGACCTCAAATGCTCTTTCAAGGCCCTGCAGCCCTCCCCTGCCTTTGACCCATCCTGTGCTGGCTGCTGTTGTTGCTGCTGCTGTGAGCGACTCCTCCATCACGGTCAGTGGATCGAGACCCAGGCAGTGTGTCTCTCGAGCATCCTGGTCCCTCATAAGCCCTTCCACCTGCTTCCACAGCTCCTCATCCCTACATACCAGGCTGGAGCCCCTTCCCACAATTTGAAGCTCCAAACTGTGAGCATAGGCGCTCACTAGGTCTTCGGCCCCGCTCATGTCTTTCGTTCAGCTGACAGGAAGACAAACAGGACATTCAAATGAAAGGTTGAAATATGGCGTCTGTTCGCCTGTGATACTAAATAAACTCTTTGAAGGTAATTCAAATTTACATTTTGATGTTTATTGCAAGGTTCAACTTCCAGAATTTTTAAGGGCAAAGTGCGTGATCAGAGAACGTCCACTGAGAGTTCTTGTTTGTTTTTTTCCTCTGACAGTCTCAGATAATTGTCCTGGGTGTCTGACAACATTACAGAATTGATCCCTATAGAAAAATAACTTTTTAGTGAAGAGTTAGTCGCTCTCCTCCAAGCAACCAGGCTTCTTAATCACTGGTACTTTACACTTCAAAATATAGAAGTTGCTGGTCTACAGCTTAGATTTAATCACAATAACTGTATAGTACAAAATAACACAAAAGAAGGAATCCATCGAGGCAGTGGTGAAGAACAACTTGCATGTTATGTGAGGTCAAATATCTGTCCTTGTTTGGTGGCCTTTAACAACGATGGTGTCAGCCATTATAGCCTGCTCTGCAATCCCCCATCAGAAATGCAATTCCTCGTATGGTATATATAAATAAAAATCAGCATGACACTTAGTTTGACACTTGTGTTAGATAACCTTTCGCATTATCAGGAGCATCAAGATACCTTAAACCAAATATAATGCAGGCTAATTGCTAAATACATGTGTTGCAGGGGTTAAAGTAGTCCAAACGTTAACCATTTCTTCCCTTAGGTTCAAGTACATTCGATGATTTACTCTAATGAATGCACTTTTAAAGCTTTATTACTTGTACTGAGTCTGTAAACTACTGGGAAGAGATTTTCAGCTAGAATGATGTTCAACCAGATGCTGAAAGGATGTTTCCACCCTTAAGTCGCAAAGAAAATCAGCAGAACCCCCTTGACTACAGCAGCGAGATTATGACCTGTCAGGTGTCCTCTAGTCTACACTTTAATATAAGGTTTGCACTAAAGAACAAACCTGAAAGCTTAGTCCATACCAATTCTAATAACCAAAAATCTGAATAACGTTAGGTAACTTTAAACTTTCTTCTTTATTAATAATGTTCTTGTATTTTGTGTTTCTGTTCGCCTTAAGCGTGTACCATCAACATCATGTTAACATCATGTATGTTCTGGTGTTTTTTATAATGATCTCTGTTTTGTTGGCTCTTGACTGTAAACATTTAATTAACAAAAAAAACAGCAAGAACTTCATTTATTTCACATGGAAATGTAATATGGCTTTCAGTAAACGAGGACACGGTTAGCAGCTTTAAGTATCGACATAACCTGAAGCTCTCACTGTAGCTTTAGCTTTTTTATCTAGTTATTTTGCGGGTAAACACTTGTGTAAGCGAAAGTGAAAGTTGTGACTTTTCGGCCGATGGAAACAATATTACTGTGAGGAAAAGAAAAAAAGATGTTAACAAAGACATTTTCATAATGAGTGGCATAAAGTTAGCCAACAGTTTAGTTCAACTGAGCTGTAATCTATGACACCAGCTAGACAAAGAGCTAATGTAGTCTGCAATTAACATACATCTGAGGTTAGCATTAATGCTACCATATTTATGACTGCTTCTACACCTGATCTACACAGACTTTATTCACAACGTTACCGGTGATAATAGGCCCTTGTTTGTTTTAAACGACAACTTAACGACAGACTTTAAAAGTTACGTGCCTTATCAGGACAAACTTACAAAAATATCAGTCAATCATTGGGAGCTGCTCGGTTAGCATACAACTCACCAATCAACGAAGGATCCACTTCAAATCAAAACTGGGCCGGTGTGTGTTAGACACAGGAAGTAAAACACATTTCCTCAGAAAATATAATAAAACAAGGAGAATTCACAGTCGTGAGGGTACGCCGAGTTATAGAGCGATTCCCTGTGATACAGAAACCGCTTTGATATATTTTGCTGACATTAATTTGTTAAAATGTTGAATGACATGTCAATGCAAGAGAAAGGGACTAAATGCTAAGCTAAGGGTACCCCCGATGGTTACCCCACAGTCAGAGCTGAAAAGTTAGATCACATTATTTAAGCTTGTGTTGACACACCGGAGACAACACCGACTCACCTGCGCCTGTCACTTCAGGTGTTACCAATGGTTCATGTCAAACCTTCCCGAGCCACCACCCACCCGTGCGGCTGTTAGGTGCTTGATTGTCCAGGTAAAGTAAACATTGTCACGTGGCACGGATTTCCCCCAAGTCATCCCGGGTACGCTTGTTATGAGTATCAGGGTGGGCCGGGGAAGTAAAGTCCTGCAAGGTAAAGATTACTTTACAGTCTTTATAATGATCTACACGACAAAATAATTTAAAGACAAGAACAATTAATAACAAGCTCGTAAGTAGAGAAAGCTTTACGGACTGCATCAATGAAAATAACCACTTTGAAAACCATAGTTTATACTTTGATCACTCGATCACCTCTGAAAATCCACTGTACCAAGTACATTCGTTAGATCAGTGTTACTAAACTTTTTATGCCAATTTCCCGTAACTACAATTAGCAGAAACGGTGTAACAAGTAAAAAAAAATGTCGTTGACCGTTTTTCCCTGACATTAATTTATTTTTTCTTTGCCTGCACAATAAGTCAGATGTTGACGTCTACCTTTACACCAATGTGTCGCTTTCTTCTGGGGTTTTCTAATGATGTGTTAGAATAATGAGGAAAAAAAACAACTAAAAGAAATGAAAATCTATTTTTAAACATGATTCGCCAATTAAGCTGATTCCAGTATCGTGAGTGATCCACAAGATGGCAGCATTTCATCTTTAAACGCCAATCTATCCACAAATTGAGTGCCCTCTCGTTATCCTCAGTTTTAATCGGTGGGTAATTTATAGAAACACAAACACACCGAAATATAGCTCTTTCTCAGATCTACGGGCGTGGCTTGAGTGACACTGGTACAGGGGCGGAACTGTGCCCTCTGAGTTTGTTTAAAAGCATGGTTTGACCGTGATGCTCGGCACAAGTCTTCAACTTCACTCTCTGGCAGATTAGCATCCTCCAGCCTCCAGCAGGTCTCTGTAGCTGTAGCCAGAATGCCAAACTCGGACCGGGTTGTCTTAGCTCTTGGAGGAGCGGGGACTGTGGGCTCTGGGATAGTAAAAGCACTTCTAGATAAAGGTAAGCAAACCAGGTGCGCGGTTTGGATGCTGGGGAAACAGTTTTACGCACATGCTATCTGTCTCACATGCTTAAGGCAAGTGTTTTCTTTCACGATATAATACAAAGTTAACATTTTGTGTGCATTTAGCTTCTGTTTATTAGTCAATGAAAAGTGTTTTGAAGTACATTGCTGAAGACCTGCCGTAATCTTATGTTGATGGCGCATCTGCAATCATACATTGTTTTTATCCCAATGCGCTTCATGGAGAGGTCTAATTGTCAGGTATTTGGTCCACAGTATCTGTGATGCGCTCTCCGTCAGTGTGCAAAAGACCTTTTTTGAACATTTAAGTGAATGATCCGTGAGTCTTTGACCCAAAGCTTCCTGGCGAAATGTATTACTGGCATGAAATCAAAAATCTCATTTGGAGAAGGCTACACTGGCATCAACAAATATTTTAATTTCTAGTTTTAACCATTGCGCTTTCTAACATAATATTGATTAAGTCATAATAATGCTTTGATTGATTGATTGCGATAATTACTCTTCAATCACTCCTTGGTAAGCAGATACAGAATAAACATAATTTTATAACAATAAAAGTCGGTTAAGCATTTTATTACAATTCATAACACTAAACTTTTGTAAATACTACCATGTTCATCGCCTATACGTGCTGTGATTTTATGAAAACCTTTGTGCCAGAGAGCAGTCTTTGAGCAACACTGTTGTTAACATATTTCACATTGTCCCCCACCCTAAAATATTACTACAGTAGCCTACCATTTGTGTATAAATCTGCAGTGTAAAAATAGTCTCAGACAAATGCAATATTTTCTCCTTTAGTTAGATAAATAGTACATGTATCAATTATTTAAAGAAATTCAAATACTTTTTATTCGAAACTATATATTCAGTTTATTTGAGCTTATTTCTAAGGTTATATCTTCAGAGGGCTTGGGGCTGAAGACATACTTACACAATGTTGATCTTTTCAAGGGATTCACTGACTTTACAGCAATATGTGTTGTGACAAGGCAGGAGGGGAGAGGTCAGAAGATGAAAAACATGAAACAATCTGCAACCATTTTCACATAACAGACCAATGTGTGCATCCATATGCATGTGTGGAAAAATGTACCATACAGTATGAAATACATTGTTATGGTATAAGTCTCTTTACTTCCTATCCTATCTTTTTTTTAATTACATTTTGTGGTTTGAGGTACGAGTCAAATCAGTTTTGGGACCATTTTCATCCGTTATTTATTGTGCTGTGCTACGTCTGCACTCTGCATGAACCAGTGCAAGAAAGGAGCAGGACGATGCTGTGACACATTGCATGTCCATAGCTTTCCTGTTTAAACTGAGCAGAAAGTTACCATCTGCTGCTGCGTCAAATTTATTCCTTCAATGACCCTGATAAACAGATTAGAACAATGTAGGTCTTTTGTTGAATGATTGTTTTCATGTGAGAGGGATTAGTCCTAATGTATCTGTTAAAAGTGCAGTTTTCACTGTCTATACTTTAAATATATTATTATTTGGTGTGTGTGTGTGTGTGTGTGTGTGTGTGTGTGTGTGTGTGTGTGTGTGTGTGTGTGTGTGTTTGTGTTTGTGTTTGTGTACAGGTTTTAAAGTTGCAGTAATCTCTAGGGACAGCAGCCGACTGGAGAGACTCCGTTCATTTGTCTCTCCCAACACAAAGGATAACCTCACTACTATAGTGGGGAATGTGGGTGAGTTGAGTTGTCGAGTTACATTATCCTCCATTTCACCCTGATCACTGTCTATCAGAAATCAAGGTGATTTATTTTTGACTTTACAAAACAGAGTTACATAATATAACAAAGATTTAGAATTGGTTTTCCAATTAGAACAGAATAATTGATCTCATTATCCTGAGATAACAATGCTAGGTCACTTGGCATAACAGGATAGTTTTCAAGTTAGGAAAGGATAATACATAAGTCCAAATCTAAAGAAAACCACCGGGAATTACCCGTTATCACTGGAAAATGGAGTAAAATAAAATGCATTGATGCGGTCCAGTCTGTGTCTGCAGGAAAAAAAATCCAGTGTTAAAAAACAGCCCTGTAACAGAACCCCTTTACACTAATGAATAAACCCCACCTGTCTTGACTTGAGCACAGAGCAGAGTAGGAGGCAGGAGTCTCACAAATTGCATTGGAGCTGAAGAGCAGAGCTGAGAATATCAGATGAACAGTCAGGACAGAAGCAGAAAGACACAGCAGGAGACTCCAGGCTTAAGGCCTGGTGGCTGGTTTGCACATGTCCAGCAGGAGACTGGGGATGTTGACAGTGTGGCTAGTGAGGTAGACTATGTAGTTTTGAAGTTTTAGTTTAGGAAAGACCGCTCTGAAGACGAAAGAAAGTATCAGGACATTTAATTAACAGCTTAGGGTCAGAGCATGTTGTAGAAAGCTGCTGAAACGTAGGAGTTGGTGACTGCTACAGCGCAGGATCAGGGAAACAGTAACAGCTAGCTGAGTGTCAGACAGTTCAGGCTACATGTTGGCAGGGACAGCCTACTGAGAGCCAGGAACTGTTGTCGCTTGGGCTCTGAAAGGGAACCAGATAGGACTGGTGGCTGCTCTGGCACTGCTCAGTGGAGTCCTTGTGAGACTGGGTAACAGAAGGTCTGGGTGGAGACAGACAGTGGATGATTGGCTGGGATTGATTATGTCAGGGTGACTCATTGAGCACAAAGGGTGGCTCCTCAAACTGATGGTAGATGGCTCAACATATAGCTCCTGTGAGGAATATGCATGTTATGTTATCTTATCTCTTTGCTGATCTTGTCTCAGATTTAAAACAAATCTCCTCCTGATTTCTTTTATCAGTCAAATGTACAACTCACTGTGAATCTGACACCTACTGTACCCTGTGGCAGAAGTTGCAAACACTGTACATAGATAAGCAAATAATCAATCTTGTTGCTCATGGTCTTGTTTGCTTTTTCAGGTCAAATTGAGGAACTAGTTTAAATTTAAGTGTATTTCATTACCTGCTTAAAACTCCTCACAGGAACTTTAAAGGAAAGAACATGCGAGGAGGGGGCCAACTGGATCAGGACAGTCAGGTAGCAGGCTTGCAACATAAGAATGCTGCAGGCTCAAAGTGCTGCACTTATAAAATGCAGAGCTACCACAGAGGAAGACAGAAATGAAGCTGGCAGTGAGCTGGCTTAAAATCATGCCAGTGATAAGCAGGCTGGATGCTAACTGATTGGGATGTTAGCTGAAGGCTAGCAGGCCAAATACTGTACTAGCTGACAGTGCTTTAAGTTTGTTTGTGGCAAAGATGCAGAGAGCAAGTTTCCACAAAACATGTGGATTATTTCTGAAAAGGCTTAAAATTATCTATCTATCTATCTGTCTGTTTGTCTGTCTGTCATTTTATCCAGCCAGCCAGCCATCACTCTCTAATACAGAGGACCAAAAGGACATTGTCAGCCTGACCACCGTCTCTAAGCCTCTCTTTTCTCTCCCTCTCAGGATCAGAGGAGGGAGCAGAGCAGGCCAAGCAGGCCCTGCTGAAAGCAGTGGGGAGGGTGACAGACATCGTCTCTTCACTGGGCTTCAGTTGGTGGCAGGGAGGACCCCCACACACACAGTCTCTTAAAGACCTACAGTGGGTGAGCACGCTCATACAAATCAGATCAATAGCTGGCACTGCCAATTAAGTAAATATTGATCTTTTTTGCATTTGATCATATTGCATGCTGATGGGAGAAGTTCTAGCTCTTCAGCTGTCTTTAGGGTCGTTGTGGTAAACATGTCCTGGGTTTCAGGCAAGCCCTCCTGAAAGTAATCCAAAGTGAAATTCTGATTCATGTGTAATTATTTCATTGTATCTGTTGTCTTCTCTCTAGGTGATTGAGACATTACTTTTCAGCACGTTTGTCTCATGGAAGGCCTTCTTTCCGTTGGTGAGGGACGACTCGAACTGCACCTACACCTTCATAACAGGTGACTGCCTCTGCTTCTTGTTTTCTACTGATAGAAGAACCCCTGTCAAATGTACGTTATCTGGTGTAGGACGTGCTTGTTTTCATATGAGAAACACTAATAACTGAACTTGAATGATGTTTGGTGTGGTGTGTTATATACAGAAGACAAATATAAAGGCTATGTAAAGTGAGAATGTTTCTTTTTGGCCAGATAGGGTGAGCAAATCAACTTCAGTATTTGTTGTGTTGTGCTTTTACCCAGCCAGCAAACAAAAGCAGCAATTAGTTGTGTGTCTGGCCAACAGAAAAGTCAAACACATGTACAACATTGTAGAAGTTATTCCTTGCCTGTGAGGCAGTGCATTACACCCTGTATTGTACGCACTGTTGGGTGCTTGGTGGATCGTCTTTAGCTTCTTTGAGTCATCTTGTTTCTTTTTTTTTAAAGCAAGCAAAATTAAGAGCTAAGATTTATTCTAACCTTTTTCCTTGACTCAAATGAAATATCTAGGAGACCTCAGCTGTGATTGTAACTTTCAATGATGATGTAAATGCACAGATTACCATTCAACACTTTGTGCCTCTTCCACTTTGTTACTTTATTTCTTGAACCTTAATTTTTTATCAAATTTTAATTGTTAAAGCTTTAACGTTTGTTAGATTATAGTTTTCATATAGCAACTTAAGTTTCAGTCGTTTAAGAACTCTCTCCAATAAAATAAAATAAAATCCTGTGATCTTTTTATAATCTATGGATCTCTGTCCTCGACTACAGTACTTCATGTATGCATTTTGGCAATCACCTCAATCTTCTGTATTTTGTAAAATAGTAACATATACCATATCAAACATGGAGTACATGGAAAACATCTTTCTTTTATTAATGTCAGACTGAAAATATTTCAAACTAGTTTACTGAAATTGTCCGTTTATTTTGGACCTTTGACACTCAAGTTTTTTTCATCGCATTCAGACTGATAAAATGACATGATGGGGGCACAAATTATGTTTGTAAGCCTTTAGGGCTTTTTACCAAAGTGGTCTATCTAATTAACCCAGGAGTATAGAAAAAAGATTTTCAAGCAAACAATGAAAGAAGGAAGTCATGTTTTGGACGTGGCTCAACTTTGACTTTTGGTCAAATACTGCATCCCTGGGTTTGTATTTCAGTGTACGTATACTCTGTCACCTGACCTCCCGATGGCCTTTTAATGGCATTATTATATATTTCAAATTAAAAATGAGTGCTGAATGACATGACATGAGGTTATTCCTGTTTATCTACACATTCTCTATATTTGCAATTTCATGACAGCGGTAAGAATGGGTTGAGCACATCTGCAGGTCCGACTCCGGCACAAAGCCACTCAGCCCAGTTGTGGAAAAGCAGTGATAACAACTGAACAACAGCTTATTGAGTTTGTTGTCCTGTGCTGCTCTGTGCCACAGGAGGAGCAGGTGAGAAGCTGCTGATGCCAGGTACAGGCTTCCTGACAGTCGGAGCTGCCAGCACCCTGGCCTTCTGTCAGGTACTACGAGAGGAGTACCCTGATGTGTCCTGCAAGCTCAACCAGGTGGGACTTTATCACATTTCAATAAAAGGACAGTGCAAGTTTAATGAGTGTAATTTTATACATTGTGACTGTGACTAACAATAACACCACACTTCTATCTGTAATGAACGTATAATGATGTGACTACAACAGGTAGTCAAAGCACATGTGAGTAGTTGAGTAGTCAGATAGCTCTTGCTCTAAACTCATCTAATGCTGCAGGTTAGTCAGCCAACACTTTAAGATATAATAATGTATATCCTTACAAACAACTACTGTACTATAAAATCAAAAGGCTTATCGGCTAGTGTACACAAATACATTTTTAACAGAGGGTCAAAGATCTGTACTGTAGTCACTCGGTTCACTATTTGAAAGGTTCAAGGAGGTGTAGGTATTATTAAAACTCTTCACCGTTGCTTTATTTCAAAATCATCTTGGCTGACATAAAAATCTTGACCCATCTTGTTTAGTTTTTGTGTTTTTCCAAGTAAGACTTCTTTGAAGCTGTTAGCTGTACTCTCAATAACTTACTGAGTAGTATTGGATACATTTTCTTGAACTATAGAAGTAAGAAGTACAGTAAAATATCCCCCATGTGTTTTGTTGTTTATACTTTGGTTTAAAATTACGTCTCTTTGTGGCCCTCAAAAGCAAATGAGAGCATCAGTGACAAGATTAATCATTTAGTGATTGTATTTTTTAATCGCACCTGGCAGCAGTACAAAACTTTTGGCAGCTATGTTTGGGTGTGGAAAATAATTGTCTGAGATTCTGTTACATTTGGAAAGCTGTAGGTGTGAACAGAGCTAGGGTAATAACGGGTTTTAGTGCTGCAAGGAGGGTTGTCTCCTCTGCTGTAGACATCACATAACTAAGAAGACTTTCATTTCATCATTCCTATCATGGAAAAAGAAAGAAACATGATTACTGTTTCTGTTTACAGTTGTTAATGAAGGCAGTTAACTTTTCCGAATAAAAAGTCTGTATACTTAAATACAATTGGTGAGCTTAGCTGCCTTTTTTGTTTTATTGTCTTAAGTTTGCCGACTTAAGGCTCGTGAGAATAGTTCTCCTTCTTTGATGTTGCCACAAACTAAAGGATTTCTTTCGTAATCTTGTGCTGAGCTTGGAAGAATTAAATAAAAGCTTCTGATGTAATGCGATCAGGTTAAATCTTTACCTATTTGTTTGGTGTTTTGTACAGGTAAGGCACTTTGTACCAAGCATTCACTTTCAAATGTTTGCTGTGCAGAGTCGAACAGAAAGGTGCACAAGCTGCTTCCCTTTAACCTTCGTAAATGTATCCTACCTCATCTGTCGTTCCTTGTCTTGATTGGTTCCGGCAGGTGAAAATCAACGCAGGTGTAGGCACTCCAGAGCGCATCGCACCTGGCTACTTGAACCACCTGGACCTGGGCGAAGCTGTCGCCACCCTTGTGGAAAGACCAAACACATCCCACACTGTCTTCACCATCAACTGCCCCGCTGACCTAAAAACTGTCCTTCTGGAGAGGAACCTTTAGGGGAATTCTTCTTCCAGCATCTTATACCACATCTACACTTCTTCTGCTCCTACTTTCACCAAACTCTCAAAAAAAAAACGATTTACATCTTCTTCTTTTGTTTGTTTTCTTGTCCGAGAACTACCCTATCAATGCACACCATTTCAATTGCTGTTTCAAATAACACTGTCTATAATCTGATGCCTTTCTTGTATTGAGTAAGCAACTACATCCTCTGCACGAGCTGTTGTGATATGTCTGTAAAAAATCTGGTCTTTTTTTTTTTTCAGTGTAAATTTAGAGCTCTGAAGGCAAATCTGAAAGGAGAGATTTAGATCCAAAACAGCCAAGTTCACTTGAGTTCTCCACTGACTTTTAAACAGCAGGTCAAAAAAACAAACTACTTAAGGTACCCCTTAATGAACTATGATATTGTGTCTTGATGGGTGGACGCCGGTTCCTTCTGTATTAGCAATCACAAGAGGTGACACAAGTTTGTGTGTTGTTAAGTTTCAGGGTATTCCACAGTTTGAAAATTAGTGGCGTAACTGCTAAAAAAGATAGTAAGTGAGCCAGTAAACATGCGTTCAAATAACACAGGTTTGAGAGAGTTTGATCAAAACTGACTCCGCAAATATTTAACAAAGTTGGACTTGTGTTAAATTAAGGATTGAATGTAAATGTTACTTTTTGAACTGGACTAGTCCATTGGGTATCTTTTCAAAGCCTGAAATAAAAAAGAGCAACAGGTAGGGAGAGGGGGGAATACATCTCTACTACTCATTCCTGGTCTGACATTTTAAGGACTTTGCGATAGTGTGGATGTAGCTGGTAGTTGAGTTTTGTTGAAGATTTGACTTTTCTACGTGCTTAGATGTTATGAAATAGAAAAATATCTTGGGAATCCTGAAGACTTGGGGTACTCTAGACATGGGATGGTAAGAGCCCGACAGACGTAACCCTTTGTGGAAGACACATTTTAATCTTAAACCCTGTTCAAGCTAATCGCAGGCCTGTAGAAAACTTCCCATTTTAGCATTTTAGTTGCGAGAAGTCTATCCACCTTTTCCAGATGAGTTCCATTTCCTGTGTATCCAGGAAGTCACAGACTGTCTGCTTGTGGTTTGCTTCAGAAGTATGAACACCCCAAAATCAGATTTTGCTGTATGCATAAAAGGAACACATCTATGGGATGTGTTGGCCAATCACTACTTAAGAGAAATATGTATTTCAGATGGTTTTAAACAATGTGATAAGCATGTTGTTGAAGCATACTGACTGGGTATACGCTTGAAATTTCAGCTACTT
The DNA here is from genome assembly GCA_020745685.1 of Tautogolabrus adspersus. Classification (NCBI taxonomy): domain Eukaryota; kingdom Metazoa; phylum Chordata; class Actinopteri; order Labriformes; family Labridae; genus Tautogolabrus; species Tautogolabrus adspersus. Next base: position 11,921,324 of record CM036539.1, read on the forward strand.
TCTCACCTCAGCACACCTTGTTAAGTGCTGCAAGAGACAGTGTGATAGTAAGTTTGTCAGTTTGGGGAGTGAAAAAAATAGTGGCAGGTGTCAGACCAAACTACACGCATTTCACTTTTAGCATACTGTCCCTTTGCAGATGCAGATATTGGCCCAGAATAGAAACAGTCATTGGCATGCTATGATGAAACACCCGATCAGAACATGACTGACTTGTGTACACAAAGGTTCCAGCATGGATTTGTCCTTTTTATCCCTTAATGCAGTTTAAATAAGTCAAATGAAAGTTTAAATATGTATCATTTTTGCTTTTAAAGTCCAATAAACCAGATATGTCCTACATTATGGCTCCTGTGTGTTCATCATGTTGTGTTAATTGTTGTTTTTACTGTTATTGTAATATTTTGTAAAGCACTTTATAGCAATTAATATTAGTATTATTATTATTAATACAACAAGACAGAAATCAAAGGTCTCCTCTATGCTGATGACTTGGTGTTGTTGTCTCCTTCAAAAGAGGGTCTACAGCAGCACCTGAACCTCCTCCATCAGGTCAGTCAGACCTGGGCCCTGACGGTAAACTTGGAGAAAACTATAGGATTATGATTTTCCAGGAGCAGTCCAGGATCCAGGAAAACATTTATCAATTTTATTTGGGCACCTCTAAATTACAACACACAAAAAAATTACCCATATCTTGGCCTGAAGATCAGCTCCACAGGAAGCTTCACCCTGGCTGTGAAAGATCTGAGAGACAAAGGAAGAAGAGCTTTCTATGCAATCAGAAGAAATATCAAATTGGAGATCCCAATTAAAATCTGGCTCAAAATGTTTCAATTTGTGTTAGAAACAATTATTCTGTAATTCAGCGAAATCTGGGGACCAAAATTAAATCAGGACAAATGGGACAAAACAATTATCAAAACATTTTACACTGAATTCTGTAAGAACCTCTTAAATGTTCAAAGAAAGACCCCAAAAAAGGCATGTAGAGCAGAACTTGGCCAATATCCCCTCCTCCTCAAAATACAAAAAAGAGCACTCAAATTCTATCAACACCTAAAAAACCCCAGTCCTACCAGAGCTGAAGCCAGAGAAAAGTTCCCTAAACCAGCTGGTCCAGAGGCTCCGCCCAGATCACAAAACCTCAGGACCACAGCAACACCCAAATAGGACCAAACCAGGCTCAGGACCCTAACACCCCCCCCAAATTAGACCAAACCAGCCTGAAGACCCCAACACCCCCCCTGATTCGACCAAATCAAATTATTAAAAAAAGAAAAATACATAACATATTGGAAGGAAACCACTCAAAAACAGAGTAAATGAAAATGATATTTGGCCCTAAACAACTACTACACATTGGCACTGAAAAAAAAAAAAACACTAAGAAAAGTCCTGACGATGTACAGACTCAGCGAGCACAGACTGGCTGTAGAGACAGGTCTCTACAAAAAGAGCTGGCTCGGAGAGGAGGACAGACTCTGCCCCCACTGTAACACTGAAAAGGTAGAGACAGAGCTCCACTTCCTCACATCATGCCCTAAATACCAGGCTGTGAGGGAGAAATACTTCCCCCAGATAACACAAGTAAACCCTGAGTTAAAACACGCAACACACACATAAAAACTCCCATATCTGCTGGGAGAGAAACAACACTGTGAAGTTAAAGCTGCAAAATTCATCACAGCCTGTCAGAACCTGAGGACAAGAAGTGGATCATGAACACACACAAACAGGCACACAAACACAATTTTAAACACACTATTTAAATAATTAATAAATTATTAATTATTACTTTTCATTATTATTATTATTGTATAATTTGTTATTTTGTGCTTTGGCAATATATTTACACATACATGCCAATAAAGCTAACTGAATTTAATTGAACTGAATTAGCCTGAAAATGTGCCTTTGTGTAAAAGACAAGGTTTGTTGTCAAAATGGGGATTGCATAGCAAAAAAGGGAATGAATAAAAATCAGAAAAAGCACAATGTTTGGGTGCTTTGACACATTTACATCCCCATTGCGTGACTCTTTGTCCTGTTTACCAGCACCAGCATGCCACAGACCCCTTTAGGCCCCTATATGTGCAACCCGTTATTTGGGGCACCACGTCCCTTATATAAACTGAACAGAAGTTTGGAGGTCACAGTCAGCTGCATTATCAGAGGGGCCATTGTTGTCTTGTATACTGTGTTAATGCATGCTATATTAATTTCGAGGGACATGGGTGACTGGGATTGGATATGAAAGATTAGTATAATAGGTGGGGGTAGTCAGTCAAATGTATTCTTTGAACTTGTTGGCTGACTCAATTAGTCCAAAATATAATTGAAGCTCAAAGGAGAGCCCATTGGGCCCCACTTTCTCTTCTCTGTCCCCCCAGCTCCCTCTAAGAAAGACAGAAAGGTCAAACACACCCGCACAAACAAGCATTTGCCTCTAATGATGACTCATCTCAGTCTAATAGGAAAAGAAAACTTTCTTTTGTTTAAAAAGGAACGAGGGGCCTCGGCCTTCTACAGGAGACTCATTAGACAAAGGATCAGTCACAAAGGTTAGAGACTGATCAGATTAAATGACAGAAAACTGCTTTGACAGGCAGGCAGAAAGAAGTGTAAGTTAAAGAATAATGTAGAATTTTGATTTTTTTAATCATATTTTTGTTGAAAGCTTTAGCAGTAAAATGTTGTATTGCCATGACACTTGATACAGATATTCATGGTGCCAAGAGAATGACTTGCTACTACTGTAGTGTTCCAGTAAATCTTTTAGCAGCAGAAAACACCTTATCATCAAGATAAGCCATCATTTTCATGCTATTGTTCGACTAAATGGTTCACAGGTGATGAATCTTACACATTTCGGTAAGATCTGAATAGGGCTGCAATGAGGACAGCAATTTGTTATTGTTTCAGTTAAAGCTCCTGTTAGGAGTTAATACCTGTAGTCACATAACAAAGTGTCTTTGGGCAAGACACTTAACCCAAAGTTGCTCCCACTGCTGCATCAGGGACGTGTGAATGTGTATGATTGGAATCAGTAAGTACTGATGGACACTTTGTATAACAGCCTGAATGTGGTATGATTGGGTAATGAGACCTGTAGTCTAAAAATAGTCATGTCTATTCATCCTTTAAAACAGCCAACAAGACCATGAGAAATAAGATTGATTATTTCAGTATAGTGTTATTAATGTCTGAAACTGCTGCCCTGGTGTAGGTTTCAGACAAAGCAAGTCTGAATTCTGTTGAAAAACCTGAACCATGAGGCTAAATTTTGTGTTTTTAGCTAAGTGCCTTGTATAAAGTAAAGTATTTTTCTGGAGATCTATCTTTGCAATACCATGACCCCAAAGTTTTTGTTTGAGTGATTTTTTCCTCATCGTCAGGCTCACATTTTTGTATTTAAGAGAAAGATCATTGCAATTGTTTGGTACTAACATTCATTTTACTGTTAAGATTCTTTGTAATTAATTTGATTATCTTTTGGCCCGTCATATAGTTAAGTTACGCCTGAATTTGTATAGACTCGTTTCTGAACAAAAAGCCTGCAGAGCTGATGTTCTGCCGATGAGCCTCAGCATTTCATGTGTTTGTGTGCAGACGAGTTATGTCCATTTAAAATAGCCCCGCCAGATTCTGAAAAATCTGACAGGATTTTTCTCATATCTTCATATATTTTTTAAAAACCATCATTTGTATAATATTTAGAGGTATGGTAAATCTAACAAATTCCAAAGTTCAGTTGACATTGCCTTTGTCGGCATGTTGCAGACAACAAAAGTCCAAAGAAGTGCCCGAAGCACTACCTTGTCTACATAAACAGAGCAGCTCACATGTACACTCTAAAACCTTTTTTTAGATGGGAGTGATGCAGAGTAAGGCTTAGTCTACCAATCTAGGACCAAATAAAACATGCTGAGGCTCAAACCTTGGGCCAAAGAAACAGGAATGTGCAATTTACTTTGACTGGATCCCATATTTTATTATAGGATAGCAGGTTAAAAGTGGTTGTATGCTGCAGAAGGGATTTCATTAACCCAGGTAAATATGGGTAATTGCACTGAAAGAGCTCAGAGTACACATATTTATTTTGCTAAGTTACAGTTAATACAGTACTGTTAGGGAAACCATATGAAGTCATCGGCTGATGTTTGGCTCTTTTCTGTGCCTCATGAGCATGCAGGGATGATAGCATTGAGGAAGGAAGAGTATTCCAACAGTAAAGAGGTGGGTGTCAAAATGCTGCTCTGCTTTTGATTAAAACTGGAGTGGCCAAGACGAGAGGGATTAAAATGTTTAACAAGAATGAAAAACAAGTTGTGATCTTGGCAGTAAAAAGCTGTGCCTTTCGTGAGAGCGCAATGGGACCTCACTAAAGCTGTGTTAAAGCGTACAGTTTCTGAAAAACCAACACATCACACACTGAGTTGCCAGGGGACACCACAGGCTGACTGAGCCAGAGGGGCAAGACAGCTATGCAGGCAGGAGATTGTGTCTGTGTTTGTGTTTGTGTTTGTGTTTGTGTTTGTGTTTGTGTTTGTGTTTGTGTGTGGTCCAAACTGAGATATGACCTTTCCCCGTCTGGAAAAAAGTGGACAGAAGGAAGATGAGCCCATTTGTACTGTATGTGCTTCATAACAGCTGCTGACATGATTGTTACTTTGGGAAATTATTGATACAGGCTAACATACTCCAGAGGTTTGTGTCCTATCAGCAGCCAACTTTGAGGTCAGGGAAGCACAGTGTCAGAGCTCTCAAGTCACGCTATCTCCACCAGGGTGTGTCCCATCCAGCTAACAGGACACACAATCACTGACACTACAGCAAAACACAGCTGTAAACACAGATACAATACGCCTGTTCTTTTGCGCCAGAAATGCCTACAACCTCAGTTTCACAGAGCATCTCCCCAGCACTTACTGTTGCTAGGTCACAGATGTCTTTCCGCACTTACTGCTACTCTTGGTACCTAAGTTAGTTTTAAATTAGTCTCAATACTTAATGTTTGCTTCTACTTAAGGCAAAAAAGTTACAAATAAAATAAAAAGACATAATTTCCTGGCACTAGCTGAAGCTCTAGACCTTTATATTGTACCCTTGAAAAAAAAACTCTCTCCTCCACTGTTGTTGAAAAAGTTGATATCAGATGTGTTTGTTCACCACCTTATTTGCCTCTATGAAGGTTTATTCTCTGATGGGCCCACCGCCCAACAGACCTGTAGTATTGCTTAATATGTAAATTATGTAATCTGAAACTTATGATGCACCGTCTATGTATTTTCAACTTAGAGCATTGTGACCACAGCAACAAACAAACAAAAAAACAGACGATGCTGAAGGCATTTTTGCACTTACATCTGTGAGCACTGAAGACGCTAACTGTATTGGTTTTGTGTATAAATAGACACTACCAGTGCAAAAAAAACATAGTTTATGGACACAGGCCCTCATTGCCTATTAGACCAGTTAACACTAGACCCCACCCTGGCAGAGTGGTCGTGATTTATCTGTTCTCATAAATACATCTAAGGAGGTTTTAACTAGTGTCTGCTGGTTGTTTAAACCCCGGGGAAGAGAAAATGATCCTGCTGACCTGTAGAGGACCCATGAAACTCTGAAGCTGAGGCAACAAAGTACATGAACTGGAAAGGGACAAAAAAGGAGGAAAAAACGGGACAGAAAAAGGACATTCATGAAGAGAAGGAGCATGAGAAGAAGAGTTAGAGGAGGTTGACATGATGGGTGGTGTTGTGGCTTTTGGTGCTGTTCTGACTGATTCATAGTGGCATGTTGTTTTTTCCTCTGCTGCTATTTATCCATGTGCCCCTCACTGCCTCTTGAGTCACCCAGGCATCAACCCCAAACAGACATCCTAACAACTGACAGCCAAATAAAAAACATGTCACATCAGTTGCTGTTAGTGTTTGGATTGAGGAGGCGGGGATGGTTGTCTTTTTGTGTTATTTGAAACTTGTTTGTCCCTGCCATTCAAAGAAAACCTGCCTCACATGAATTAAAAGTTACATACGATTACTGGAAACCAATCACAGGCTTGTCCTTTTGGTTTTTTGACAGTTTGAAGTGCTACTCTAAAACTTTTAATTTTCTGTCTGTTTTTCTTGGGCCCTATCTTTCGTAAGAATGGATCGATGAGACCGAAGGATGACTCTGATTAAAGATAACCTTTGTTCTGCCTACTCCCAACCAACTGAAGTCCATCAACATCTGTGGCAGAATTGTGCACACTATTAAAGGGTCAACTTCTAAACTATGTTTCTGAGAGTTTAAAGTAACAAGCAGTGAAGACCTTTATTCAGTTACATAATAGCAGTCAAATTAAATTACCTCACTAGGCTAGAAGGTTGGGCTCACAGTTCATCATCTCCTGTAGAGTCACCTACTAGTCTGGGAGGCAGTCATTCAATCATTTAATCAATTTATTATTTATAGAGTGTCAAATGACAGCAAAAAAGATCTCAGAGGTGCCTCAGCTCTCCCCTCATACATTCAAACAGCATGTTTGATGGGCATGGTATGAGCAAAACAACTGATTTTCAAAGACTAAAAAAAAAAAAAAAAAAATCTAAAATGTCAACACAAATGGGAAGAATCTTGGACCCCCTTTTGAACATTAGGACTGTTTATGTCAGCATTTGTCTCTTTATTTTGACTGTTTACATTTTTTTCACATATTCATTATGGATGAATTGCTTGTGACAACAGCATAAAAACAATAGTGTTGTTGACACAGGGCTTAGAAAAAATTATCTTGTATTAGTATTCTTCCTCCCCAGTTGTAGATTTGTTTAACCTCAGCTTCGGTTATGGACAAGCGGCAACCTCCTGTCATGAAAAAATGAAGTCAATGCGTGACTTCACACGTTCAGTCCTTCAGTTCGTCGAGTCTCCACAAGAGGCTGGCTCCAGGAGGCCCGGAAGTCACATACACACCACAGCCACAAAAAAAACAGTTTTTACAGCATAAATAAACATGTTTACAGCCTGGTACAAACAACGACATAGGTCTGATTAGTTATCGTCATCATGGGCACACACTGTACGGAGGGTGAATTGTTGGTTTTATGAATGATTCCTGTTATCTATAGTAAGGCACGTAGCTAACATGATTGACAGGTGGGCGCGATGTAACAGTTTGTCGCAAGGCTTAAAACCCACCTCAGCTCCAGCTCTCAGCCTCTCGTTAGCGTGACTGAAAGTTAGGCTGACAGCATTTCCAGCATGGCGGCTGCTGCTGATGAGCCTCTGGAGCCCCCTGCAGTAACAGATGGCTGACATCACTCAGGCTTCTTCCATTAATATTTACAGTCTATGGTTATGGACTCGAAAAAAATTGGCTACATGTTGTCTTCCAAACTATGTCAATAAAATTAATATTAAAAAATAAGTTTGAGGAATTCTTTACACCTCTACTATTACCACATAAAGTCACTGGCTCTTCTCCTACATGCAGAGTATATTATGAGCTTGTACTACCTGTCCACTTATGGTTGAAGTTTAATTTGTTTAAATACTGCTAGCAACATGAAACTAATAGAAAGTGCTAGCCTTAACAGATGCCACAGCCAAAAACTACAAAAACGTAGCATATTAGCATTAGCATATTAGCTCTGTATTAGGTCATGTTTCTTATTGGAGAATTTTTGATAACTTCTGTTAACACCATGTACTGCAGCATAAATAACTTCATAAGGAACTCTAACAAGTGAAGAAGAAGGTTAACCTCAGCTCGGACCACAAAAAAAACTGTGAAATGTTTGAAATATTTCTCTGTTCTCTTTATTGACCAGTCTCTTAAATACATTCATCCTTCTCATTTCAACATTTCCCACCTTTCACTGCAAAAGAGTTTAATAATGAAACAACATTTACATTCTGTTTTATAAAAGAAATGCACAATGAACAATGGATTATTCACATAATTAAGAAGCTTTATCCACTTTGCAAAATATAGCATCCTGCTGTTTAAAGTAGAATCACATTGTCAGTTATGACACACATTTTTCTGTTTTTGGTATTCAGGTCACAAAATATCGGTTACAGATTCAAAGCAGTTCTCATGACATCTTTTCACATCTTTTGGACTTATCGAAAAACAAAAGTAACAATTAAATAGCATTAATCAAGAAAACATATCAAACTAAATAAAATGAACATAGAACATATAAAAACAGTTTTATCAGTCTGTAATTGAAAGTGGAGGAAGGTCTTCTGAAACCAGAGTATGAATTGCATATTTCATTCCCATGCATCAATAATTAATTATAATTTTACTGATGATCAACAAGTTTCAAATTTCAAAGAATGAAAGTTTCCTAAATTGTCAGCAAAAAATGCACCAAAGCAACATAATTTCATTGTTTGGACGACTCAGATTCATCACTGCTATTGTACGCACGCACGCACGCACGCACAACACACACACACACACACACACACACACACAGACAAACATGGCACTAATGGGGGCTAAGAGAAGCATGCTTTAAAAAACAGTCACTCAAGACAACATGATTTGGAAAATGAAATGCAAAAAACATCAGGATCCTTTCAGGTAAACACAGACTGAGGTCTGCACTTACCTGTATTTAAAACAAAACTGTTTGAATGGCTTCATAGAAAAAAATTTTTTTGTAGTTTCAAATATCAGTCAAGAATTCTGTCCAGTCCAATATTTACAGTCTATGGTCCAGTCAAATGAAGTGAAACATGACAAGTTGTAGACATCAAGAGAAGCATCGGGAAGTGGATTAAAAAAAACGGTAAAAGTAGACTGTGAAAAAAAATGTGTCTATGTCTTTAGCTCTCTTTGAAATGGTACGATGATTTTTGACCTTGTTAAAAAGATTTAGGTAAATATAAAATGGATGTACACATTCAAGGCAACACAACAATAACCTTTCAATCTGGAAACAATGCTGAATAAATCAAACTTGTTAAATTGTGTTCACTTTGACTTGCAGTCCCTGTGGCTTGTCTAGCAAATTTTAAAACGAAACACACGCTTCAAAAGTGGACAAAGTGCGACAGTGGTACAACATACAGTTAGTACTAGCATACGGTGAACTAGCATAATTCTGTATGTCTAACTGAAGAGTTATCCAACATGCTCTTACATGCAAACACAATGACTGACACCAGAGACACTGAAAGCTGAACTTTAAAGCCCACAACCTTCTGTATGTCATCTGTGACAAATGCACCCTCTGCCTGGTAGGCAAGTCAGTCTGCAAATAGATCTACTGTCTGAACTAAAAACAATCATCCAGTGTAGCATGAACCCTGAACTCTTCATCACCCAAAGTGTACATATTAATATCATTCATTCAGAGTCGTTGGAAGGATTTCCCACCAGTCTTTCAAACATACAAACAGACAAACCCATGCATTAACAGTGTCTCGTTATAAAAGTGCCTGTTTTTGTAGGTGAATAGAAAAGCAACAATATACATTTCAATTTATATGTTCAATTTAACAGAAAAAAATTCAGGTTTATGTCTTTAAGCAGTCATAATCAATGTCATCCCTTCAAATGGTTCCCTCTAACATCAACCGCACACAGTAATCCCTGTTACAATCCAGTGCAAGTCACTGCAACATCGCTTTACTGTTCCAAAACAGATCTTTAGGAAGTCCCAGTAAAGTCTAGTCTGGCCATATGCAGGGTTCAATTTGGTTAGAAACCACTCATAGGCTTGCTTAGTCCTCTGGTGAAGAGACTGGTTTAGACGAGCTGGTTTAGTCCCCTGTTGGAAGAAGAGCAAAAGGAAGTCCTTCTGTTAAATATTCAATGTGTCTGTATGATAACATGCGTTGGCAAACTAGCAAGGAGCTGCAGGTTAAGCTGTTTCTCTGGAGCACAGCGGCTAATGCAGACTGTCAGGAGGGTCCAGTGACTGCAGTGTCATTTAAAGAAAATATCATATATTATTCTCTGCACTTTTAAAAGTGCTGTATTCTTGGTTTTGTTCTGGCTTGGCCGGCGAAGTCCTTTTGTTGACAACAACTGTGGATAAACTGTGCATATATAGGCATTTCTATCTAAATCCCCAGTGAGAAATACTGAAAAGTCTTCCTGTTTTCAGTAACCCAGCAGATATGCAGCTCTGTGCAGCATATCTGGCTTCAAAATTAAATATTCATCAAATGTTACAAAACTAGCTTGTGGAGGAACCATTGTGTCACTGAGAGGTTTGGAGGATGCCAGTTGAGGGTGTCACATTTTATAAAATGTAGTGTCATTGGGCCCGTCACTCTGAGTAACAGTGTGGAAACATCACCTTGGGCACCAGACAAGCCATTCAGGGACACGCTCGTCCCTCAGCAAAGCATCAGTCTCAGTCTACTTCACTCCATATATCCCTCTTTCTCTCACCACATCTCTCCTCACAACTGGTCAGAGGGACCGGTGCGTCACAGTTTAGTCAGGTCTAACACACAGGGAACTCACCAGTGCTTCAAATTCTATCTATCAATCCCAGCAGGGAAATTAATTTGTACACTCTGCTATTTAGACAAAAGCTACTCATACACATACGCCTGAAATACACATGAACATACAGGCAGAGATGTCAGAGTGAGGGGGCTGCTCACAAGCAGTGGAGGGTTTGGTGCCTTGCTCGAGGGAACCTCTGCAGTACTCTATATGTAAATTGGCATCTCTCCAATACAACAATTTTCCATACTTTGGTCCGTACCAGAACTTGAACCTGCGACCTTCTGGTTCCCAACCCAAGTCCCTTCAGGCTGAACTAAAATCCCATTTCTAAAGTCACTCTCCTCACTTCTTAAGTCTTAAGTGTTTTGCATTGAGCTACATTTTGTCTATAATGCAACAGTATAGGCAGATAAATACATTTCTATTCAACCATTTCCAAAATGTAAACAGTAATATTTCTTAATGAATCAATTTACACTAGCTTTGGTTTTAACTGCAGAGCATTTGAACAGGGCTGGAATTACATACATTTAATTCAATTTTTAATGATCACATTTTTCATCACCGACATGGAAATAAAACACTCATCATAATTTATGGACCTTCTTTTACCTTTTTCATATGAGCTTGTTGGCAGAAAGGTGAGCTCCTGCTGTGTGCAAAGACTCAACATAGGCCAAGGCACTCTGCATGGAGGTGAGACAGTAGCCTTCCTCTCCTATCAAGTAGCTGAAAAATAAGCAGGTGGACAAGACATCAGTTAGTAAGAAATAGCAACATGAAGAAAAGTGTAAGAGGTCAAATAGGAACACAACAGAACATGTTTCTCTTCACAGAGTAGAAATGACCACACCTGCATTTTGCAATAGTGCCTGAAGGAGAATCTGCTTTTTTTTTCTTTATAAGATTTGTAATACAAGTATGAAAGGTAGGAAACATTGGGAAACAGTGAACTCTGGCTGACCTTTAACTAATGAGAGCAAGACACGAGAGCGACTGAAGCAAGGACGCAGCACTGCACGGATAGACACAACGACTTGAGTGGTTGGGAAAGGAGATAAGATGTTTATCCTTTGACTGTGGTCTCTAAACTCGTGAACTAAATGTGGCGTTAGCTTTTCAGATTACCCGAATGTTCATGCCGAACAGTATCATACAAAAATCTAACTGTGAACATTGTGAACTATTTCATGAAGAAATCTACCAGAAATTCGGGAGACGATAGAAGAATTAAATGAATACAGAACTAAGAGAAGAGGAAGTTGCTGTTGTTTTTTAAATACCCCCAAAAACTTTTTCCAACAATCCTTTTTTATTTAACATAACTGTAAATATTATTTGTTTATTTATAAATGTAGGCTTAGCACAAACATAACCCTTATTTTCTTCTTTCTGTGAAACTACTCTCTAATTTGTGTGTTTATATTTTTTTGAACATTGTGAAACACGCCCAGCTCTTTTGTTCATGTTTTGCCTTCCCTGTACAGCCCCTGTGATGTCTTCATTTACAGATGGTAAACCTCTGTTGACTTTATATGAAATGGAAAAACTCTAAATATAAGAATGACGGAACAAAAGAAACATTTTTGTATTCTTCCATTTTTCCGACTTAATTTACTTTTGTTTAGGCTTTTAACCTTGAATGGTTGGTTACTGTAGATATTACAAAACATCCCAAATCCGCTGACCGACAGCTGCCTCAATGAATCAGTTTAAAGTTTCTTGGCTATCTGAGTCACAGCCTTTTGGTTACACCCCTCCTTTTACTTGAACCCAACCCACTGAACTAGATAAACATCCAGCGGGATTTTTTTTAGAGAAGAAAAACCAAATCCCAAATATCCTGACATTCCTTAGTCACTGCCAATCTAACCAGACGGCTTTTACAACCCACCGTTTTTTATTGCCACAAGTAGACCTCTTGGGTGTGGGCTATACTCGCACGCAATGACACCGAGTATCTCAACCCGAAACATACAGACCTCCAGACCTGTCTTACTGCTCTGCTTCTCTTGGTATATGCTTGGTGATGAAGTACTACGTATGGTATTGCTATGAAGTTAGTATTTTAAGTTGAAAACAACATTAGAACTTATGAAACTAGTGCAATGTTCTTGATGAGCAAATTGTGAGCAGCAAGGTTTGGGGGTGGTCTTCCAAATGGGCCAATGGCCGTGTTCAGAGTGAAACACTGCAGAGGTCGAAAGATATCTGATGCATTGTTGGTTGGAGCATTGAAGGAGCGATCTCATGATGGCCTGTTAACTTGGTAATGACGTCTCAAAATGTCCACAAACTAAACTCACTGTGATGAAAGAGGAAAAGGATGATAGAAAGAGATGTCGCTCTGACGCTGACAGTAACAATAGACCGCCTTCTGCTCTGGTGATGACTATCAATTAATTCAGTGAAGCTACATTTGACCCTCTGGTGTGCTGTTGCAATATGAGCAAGATGCACACTTTTACTTTCTCTGACTTTGTTGAAATCGGATATTTTCACATCACATATGAAGAGAAATTGAAATGAATAAAGGCATTGTATAAATATCTTTTTTGTAACCAGGTAAAGCCTAATTGAGATTAAAATGTCTTTTTTTATTGGTGACCTTGCAAAGAGAAAGCCCTGAAACTCTGTAACCCCTCAATGTATTTGCAGTGATGACTTATGTGCACGCTGGCTGGGATTTCTATCACGTTAACTTAAGGCACGCTAGTTCTGAGTAAAAGACCATTTGCTGACTTCTTCAGATTTGGGGAGGTGATTGTGCAGAAAGACGTTCCTTCAAAACTGTGACTAAACTCAGACATGTTTTTGTATGTTATGTGCAAACAAAGGAGATGGTTATTAAGCATCTTTTTCCATTCTGGTGACTCACCCTTCATGAATGAACTCCTCCAAAGCAGCACATTCAGCCACCAGCTGAGGACACTGGCACCGTAGAGCCACGTAAGATAGGATTGGCAACAGGTCATCTGCTCCGCTGTCAGAAGAGAGAGAGAGAGGGGGGGGGGGAGGGCAGGTTCAGTGAAAGAGGAAAACAAGTAAATAAAAAGAGAACAAGGGGGAAAAAAGAGTGACAGTGTGGTAGCATGAGCTCCCAGAGGAACTGAATGGAAACTAAATCAAATGTAGCTCTTAATGAGATAAGTGTTCAGGGAGGGAAATGATAAAGCTTTTTTTCCTCTCCCTGAGATCTTTTGGGAGGACAGATTGCAGCCTGGGAGATGATGACAGCCTGATAGCATTCTCCCTGTGTGCAGACAGTGACCATTTGTTTATCAGGACTCACACGCAGGGCTAACTGCTGGCTTGCTACTTTGCGTGAGAAGGTGGGTTGCTGGCCCTCGACTGACCCGGCTTCATGCAACTGGATATCCTGCTCTTGCAGGTTCTGGAAAGGTTTGGGCAGGCTCATGTAACCACAGAGAGCTGGACCTCACATGCACAATCACAAGCGTGAATTATAATCTCCTGTTTTCACTACTGTAAACACACACATCGATCGTCTCACACGAAAAAACGGGTGTCTCTGCATTCCAACAACACAAAGCACTCTTCACACATGAATAAATGCTGATTTCAGAAAGGAAAGTATGCTCCATTATTGGTTTTGCGATGCTTAATTTCAGTGGAGTGTACAACAAGTCAAGAAAAACTGCAGAAATGGACAGGGGCGAAACAATTTTTAATAACAGGATACAGGGGAAGAGAGGTGACCAATTTCGCAACACAATGGAGGAGAGAAAAGAAAGGGATGTGGACAAAAGCGCACAAGAGAACAAATGAGCACCCAGTTGGCAAAGGACAAAGAACGATGAAAATGGAAATTCTGGTCAGAGATTAAAGGAGGGCAGGGAGTACAATACAATCTCACACAATCAAACATAGATTGTGTGAGATTGTAATTTAGTAACTCAGTGGGGGACAGTGTAAGTAGGCAGAAAGAAAATAGGAGACAATGAGGACAGCTTCATATGCAGCTAAAATATAACATGCATTAATTACTTTGGAGTCTGTCTGTCTGTCTGTCTGTCTGTCTGTCTGTCTGTCTGTCTGTCTGTCTGTCTGTCAGGAGATCATTAAAATCACGTTCATGTCAGAGACTTACTGATAAAGAAGGGGAATAAACTCCCGGATAACTATATCCGGGAGTTTATTCCCCTTCTATATAATATAACATTATAAAACACTGTCGACCAATTCTAGTTCTGACCCGAGTCTGTTCACTGTAATGATCTGCTACATGTGTTGTAGACAGTATATGAAACTATGAAGTCAGAGCCCACTCTAAACCCTGGCTCAGATTGCAGGATAACTGGGCCGATTTGAGGTCCGATTCCTACTGTATTTCACGACAATCGCGGGATCGATCCCGACTCAAGGCTGCTCAGAACTTCATTACCTACCAGATTATCTTGTAGTGTGAGTCGTATAAAGATCCAATCATAATATCCCCGATCTGCTCGGATATCATCGCACATTTCTTCACCCAAAACTTGTTTTTCTCTCTCTACAAAAAGCATTGTAATCGCAAATTTAACTGCAGGCTACATTGTTTACGTGAAGTCACGTGAGTACAATAATCCCCTTTTTAAAATGTCTTTGAGTCCAAAACGTCCAGTGGCTTTCATCTAATGACGATTAAGCCTCTAGGAGCAACGACACATTCTGGGGGGCTTCTGGTGTAGCCAGCGGTTGATCAGGAAAAGTGCGATTTCATGCACTGTTTATTGTTTACAGTCTAACTTTCAACCTGAAACAGAAAACTACAAACAGAAACCAGAGCGCTTCAGAAACTCAAAATCTTCTCCTTTTGCCAATATCTTATGTGATCATATGCAGAATGTATTAATAGAGATTAATCTGAGTCAAGCCTTGATGGAAAACACTTTGTGTGAGTCACAGACACGCAAGAAAAGCAACCTGTATTAGATGGATTAGAGAGGCAGTCACACATGGAGCCACAACCAGGATGGAAAAAATGTCAACTCTGGCATGCAGAGAAACAGACAGTTCACATAAACACTCTCCAAGGAGCTATTTATCAAATACAAAATCAAAAGTTCAGTTCCCTTCTCAATGCTTCTGGCTATTGTGACACTGTTAAAAAGATTTATGATGAGCTAGGAGTGCCAGGGTTTTTCTTTGAAAAATATTTGTTCCTCTGAAATGCTGGTTTTGATTCATATAATTTATATCTAAGCCAAAGTGCAAACACGATTACAGATCATATCCTGACATGTCAGATACGATCGTATTCATGGTTTCTAAAAAATACACAAGTAAAAAAAATCATCTTCTTCTATGGTTCCCTCATGTTTGACTCCAGTTTCCAGGTAACAAAACAGATTCCATGTGGCGTGATTCAGGTTTCATTCCTTGGAACTAAATGTTGTCAGCATGTTGTTTATTCTAACTGACCAAAAGTACACAAAGTATTCTTCATCATCACCACTTTCTTTTTTTGGTTAGCTTTGAGATGCACTGTGCCTGGTCAAGTCTTTAACTCTGCCATCTCTGTTCACTTTACACACACAACGACACAAAGAGACATAAATGGAGCAGGAGACGATCTCTCAATCTCTCTCTATAAAGAAGGAACCACTCGTGCATTTGATTAAAAGAACAAAGGAATGAAAACAAGACAGGATATCAAATAACTCTGTTCTTGTTTTCAGGCTCCCCCTTCTCATACTGGATGTTTGAGGGTCCCACTACATGCGTTACAGAGGATATTTTTAACAGCATTGATTATGTGGACATGCACACAAAAAACTCTATCCACATGATCTTAATGTCAACTGTTAAGCCCCATTAAAAAGCCATAACCCAGGACTGGTTCTCCAAACAGCCCAGTAAATGCTTCTATTCCAGGTCTGAGATCCCCGCCCACCGTATAAAAAATATTGGCTCTAAGTTTGTTTACTGTTGTGGTCAAAGTCTCAGTCTCTGCTTGTACAATATTGATGCTAAATATTTTCAGTCCATTAACTTACACATGAGAGTTGAACTAGGGGGTGACAAGTTTAGTTAGAAGCGCATCACTGCGCTTTCTCTTGGATGTGGTTCAGAGGATAATGTGGAGCCACGACGAGAAGATAAACAGCTTCCTCAGCTTCCATCTATTTGTCGGGGCTTTGTCAACACGGAACAACTTAAATTGGGTGCACAGTGCACTTTATGTTCTCAATTATGGGTGCTACAACAACCCACTGAGCCTTTGTCTGGCTCTCTGTGCATCATCACGGACTCCGCAAACCTCAGCCTCTTTTCTACCCGAAGCCCCTTGTTGGACCCTGGGTCTGTTCCAAATCCAGACACAACGACCCACTTTTAGGCCTGGCCAGGAAGAGGCACTCAACAGGGGGCAATAGACCTAGGAGAGCCCCTGCTGAGCCAGGCATATCTGAGCACTGATGAGAAGTGACAGGGTAGCTACCACAGCACCGAGTCCTTAAACGATGTTTGGGCATTTCAACTGGACGTTAGGGCAGTCTTTCACTTTCCATCAAAAGGATGAAATCAATGAAGAGAGGTCTCTGATTTTGAAGTGTAATTAGGGCTAGCATCAAAATGATCTCAATAGAGGGGTTACCATTACATTTACATCAACAACAACAAAAATAAACTTTAGATGCTCTTATTAAATGTGGATGGGTCAAACTCACTCCTACACACGTCAAAAAAAAGAGAACAGCAAGTAAGTGTTCCGTTTTTTGCTTGCATGTGAAATACACGCTGGAGAACACACCCACTTCTCTCTGAAGAGAACTGTAAGAAGCTGGGGACGACGAGAAGAAAGAAAAAGAAGAAAGTGTGAGGAGCCAAGGTGGAAGAAAAGCAATGATGAAAGTGAACTCAAAGTAAGAGAAAATGTGGTGCCTGTAGACGAGCTTTGAAGAGAAAACTGTTTTTAGAATGAAATTGCTTCAGTTAATATTTGTATTGCTTTTAATCATCGGGTCTGTTAGTTTCAGAGAGGAAGAAACTAGAGCTGGGTGTTGTCAAAAATCTTTTTTGGGTCACTATTCAATTTGTAATCGATTCAATAATATGCATAGGAGACAGAAATACAAAGATAATTCATCAGAGTTGTTTCTGTTATTTGTTAAACATTAATGTGTGCATCATGTGTATTGGTTGAGAACAAACCGACTCTAAAATGTATTTTACAGACATAGTTTAGTCAAGTGAGGCCTCTGTGCAAAGCCAATCACAGTGTGGCTTCACTCACAGTGCCCCCACAGGAGTGGGGCTTCATTACAATGGAAATAATCGATATCAGGGTTTTCTGAAATGATATTGAATTAGGAAAAAATATATTTCAATGCAACGATGAATGCATGTTTCTACTCAGCCCTAGAAGAAACCTTTGCAGATGATTGTGCTCCAGGTAAAGAGCTCGTGAAACACGGATGGCATCATAAGCGAAAAACAAAGTTAAGCTCCGACAACAACGCAGAGCTGATGTTGGAAGAGGCAAGCTCTGCTGTGCTTCCTATATCTGCTAAAGAGCATTGGAGGAACACTAATTATCAACTTGAAACTGCTTTGTTCAGAGTTTTAAGGGGTTTCCTTTAACTTAAAAAAAAGAAAAAAGAATACAGTTGTCTTTCTCTTAAGTGCATGTTGAGTTTTTGATGGTCTAAGAATTCCCCTAAGGTTCACTATGGTTGCTGGAGTCCTCCGTCACCAAGATACTCTTCAAACAGGAAGCCTTCTTAAACTATACTGTGATAAATATCAAAGTTGATGAGCATAGAAAAAAATATCATGATCATAATTTTGGCCATGTTGCCCATTCTTCATTTTAATGAAGATGTACTTTACAGGGATTCAACCAAAAGACCAACACAGTCATTACAGCTCTATTCAGTAGCCTTTCCCTTTAATCCGTTCAGTGTGTTCTATCAGGTTTAAAGTGAAGATGGTTCCTGTTTTCACCTCTTGAGATATCTATTAAAAACTCTGTTGAAGTGGGGTTTCAGTGTTAGTCTGCAGAAATACAAACTTCACTGAAGGAGTTTGCTTGTTGAAGCTGATGATTTACTCACATGGCAGCGGTTTTGGGTGTAGAGTCAACTTCGTGAAGACACCTGTAATCCTCAGCGCAGGCACAGATCAGCCGTAACGTCCTCACTGTAAGACAGCAGGAATCCATTAACATAAACACTGTGTACAATGTCTTGTCTAAAATCAATACCAATCAGCCACAGCATTAAAACCAGGGCCTGATCAATATGGAATTTTTGGGACGGATACCGATTTCCATATTAGGGATGAAAAAATCTGATACAGATATAGTGGCCAATATCTTCTATCCTTATAGATAGATAGAGACACATTTTATTGCATTGATAATTATAATTATAATTTAAATGCAGTTATCAAACACTTGTGGAAAAGATATTTAATGAAAACAAGATGGTCACTCATCTGGAAAGTAACTAGGCATGTACATGCATCACTGCTTGACACCCTGGAGAGTGATAATGTTTGTTACAATAGCCATACCGATAGTCACTTGATTTGCTAATAACGCCGATATTATCTAATTAAAACCACTGACTGGTGAAGAGAATCACATTCATCCTCTAGCTACAGAGTCACTTCTTGAAGTGGTGGATCAGAAGAATGAAAATTGTTCGAACGTAAGGATGCAAGAAAGTTTAACAAGGGTGAAGTTCTGGAGGTGAGAGATGCTCTAGCATACATTTCTATGAACTTTAGCTGGCTATGATAGAAAGGTGTCACAAAAAGTGAAAAATAGTGCATCGTAGCTTCTTGTGTTTGGGATTACGATGACACAGGCTGGTTAGTGTGCCAACACTTATAAGGATACCCTGTGTTAGAAAGACAAGCAGCATGAGCCAGTGTCAAAGTTCTGCTGAATCATGAGCTTCTAGCATCATGTTTCACTTAATTTGCCAGCTACCATCAACCTAGAGACTGTTGTAGATAAAAGTGCAACCCTTCATGGGGGCAGTTAATCAGTGTCACATCACTCCCATGCTGAAAACCCTGCACTGGCTCCCTGTCACTTATATGATTCAGTTTAAAATTCTCACCCTCACGTTTAGAGCCCTTCACAGTCAGGCCCCAGAATATTTCACAGAACTCATTCACTCGTATTCACCAACCCGCTCTCTGAGGTCCAACACCCTACACCTGCTGTCTGTCCCAGATACATTTTAAGACTAATCATGATCGTGTGTTTGAGGCCATAGCCCCAATCTTTTGGAATTCCCTGCAAATCTTGTTACATTCTTCTGACTCTGTTGAGTCTTTCAAAAACCAGATGAAAATGTTTGTTTAGACAGGCCAACATGTAATCATGTCCACCCAGTCTAACTACTTTATTGGTCCTTGTCATAGCAGGATTGTATAATGATGATGGTCCAATAGCTACTCTTTTGTTCTTGTTTTTATTATATGTATCTTGTATTTTGTTGAAGTAAAGCACTTTGTGGCCTATGTCTGGGAAAAGTGCTAGATAAATCAACTTTACTTACTTATTCTGTGATGTCAGTCGCACTTTCAACAGAATCATTTGCCCTGCCATGCACCAAATTGTTCAGGAAAAGTTTGAGAGGTCTGATAAAGAGTTCAAGGGGGTTTCTGTGATCTTAATCTGAACGAGCATCTGTGGGAAGAGCTGGAACAACAAGTCAGACTCTTGGAGGCCCATCTACACAACTTACAGAGCTTAAATGGATCTGATGCTAATGTCTTGGTGCCAGATAAAACAGGATATTCTCTGTTAGTGGACTCAATGGAGTCAATGCCTTAGAAGGGTCAGAGCATAAAAGGCCCTGACACACCAAGCAGACGGCAAAGAACTAGTGGTGACGAAGGCCGCCTGTGGCGTCGCCTCACGTCGCCTTTTGTCTTGGCCAAAAAGTTGCACTAGAACACACTTAAATACTACAGGCGACGGCCAACCACCACGTACGTTCTGCGCGTGCGTGAGAGGAAATAACTCTCCATGCCAGCAGACAGCAGTAGTCCATTGATGTCCGTCCATGATACGAGAAGACCATTTCACAACGGTGTCGCGCACACCTCGTATTATAGGTACTAATCGAGAATAATGTCTGATAAAAAGTTGAAAATGGCACTGACGTTGTCAGCCCTTGGTCTTTTAGTGGAAAAAGAAAAGAAGAGGTGGAGGCGGCAAATAAAGAGAAACCGCACTAATGGGTGTGAAAGCATGGATACTACAGCGACAGGCTCAAGGGGCTTTCCCGAACCTGTGTCGAGAGCTGGAGATAAATGAAACCTCCGAACAGCCAATCACAGAGATTCCTCTCACCGACGCCAATTCAACATGTCGAATTGGCCAAAAAAAGGCGACGACCGCTCACCGACGGTCCAACTAGGAACGACGGCCGATGAGTGTCAGGGCCTTTAGGTCAGAACAAATGGGACCTATCCAATATTATATAGGTGGGCTTTTAGTTGTAGCTGATTGGTATGTACAAGCAAAGAAAAGACACACTGCCAGAATAAAACATTAAAAGAAACTTCACTATTACATATTACACACACTTTTAGATTGTTGTTAAAGGCTGAATGTGTGACATTTTACACATAAATATAGCAGAAATCCAGTACATCCTCTGAAAATATCTCTCTGAGTCATGACTGTCTACAATGAGTGTGACACAGTGAGTCTTGCTGTCTGTGAGGCTGTCTGAGCCATGTCTACACCGTGTTTACATGGACGGGCCGGCCGGCACTTCTCTTTGGGTATAGAGTTGTTTAAGTGAGGGACTAGAGAAAAGAAGAATAACATACTGTACTCACTGCTTATTTGAATGTCACGTAAGCGTTTTTAGATCATGGTCATTTCATGTATATTTACATGCAATGTGAAGCTACAAGCAAACTAAAGAGCGCTACCATTAGCCTGCTAGCACAACAATGCAGCTCGAGTTGTTTTGGTTTCATGCTGGTTCTCAAGGGCGACATCTACTGGATCAAAAAGTCGCACATTCTTCCTTTAATTAAAGGTAAGTTGTGTATTTCAGATACATTTGATCAGTTCTCACATTCTCCTGGTGTAATGGAAACATTTAAAAAGATTACATAGATGAAAACCTTTTTGAAAGACACACTTGAGCTGAATGTGGGCGGGCTTTCTAGCTAGGCTTCTTAAAAACCTTTTTTCACCTTTGTGGCTTAAAACCAGGTTTCTGCAGGGTTCACCAAATCCAAAGCAGTTCAGTATGTAGAAAAGAAATATGATGGAAAAACAATGGAGACCATAATATGTTGTGTTTAGATGCATAAACCAAACAAAATAAACTTGAATCAAAAAGAAACACATAGTTTGACTCACCAATACATTCTAACTTTCTTTGTGGACAGCCGTCTGTAATGAGAAGCTTGAGTTCCTGAACAGCTGACTCGTAAGGGTAGGAACCTTGCAGTGTGCCCGGGTCTTTGGGGAACAGCTTTAAGGGAACACCAACATCTCCAGGTGATACATCCCTGAACAGCTTCATACTCATCTCATAGGCCTGCTCCCTTTCCCTGTAGACCTTCCTGAGAGAGAAACACAAAGGTTACCAAACTGAAAACCCAGGCAGAAAATACATTCCAACTGTAGCTGTTTCTAAATGAGACACACGAAGAGGAGTATTTGTGATGAAGCTGCAGTTTGACTACTATTGACTGACAAATTGAATAGGTGAGGCTGGGTCAGGCATTCCTGCTTTTACATTTTTTACATGAAGACATCTATTGAATTTTGGTTTCAGGAAATTAAAAATGGCCGTGGCAGAGGATTTTAATTTGGAGTGGCTTGTAATGGTTCGAATAACGTAGCAACCTCCTTGGCTGAGCAATACAACCAATGCAGAGATGCCAAAAACTGCAGGTCCTCAATTGGCCACTTGAAGCTGGCTCCAGTTGAGCTGGGCTTAATTCAACTTTCACAATTGATCTGACTTGTTAAAATTCTTCTTTTTTTTTAAGGTGAGATTATAAATTACACAAAACAGCAGAACCCAAAGAAACACGTCCTACAGCAGCTTAGATCAGCCGAATCATTTTCTCATAGTATGCTGAGTGAGGAAAAGGGACCAAGCTTAGAACACTTCCCAGAACTGATTGCCTTACTTACTGATAGATATGTTTCCAGTGGACATAAGGATCATACTTTAGTAAAGTATGTTAACATCCACCTTCCTGTGTGCCCATATGCAGTCAGCTCAGCAAGCAAGTCAGCAAGAGAAACAAGAGATTCTTTTTTTTTTGCACTAACGGTTCTGAATTAAACACCATTATAAACTGACTGTTGTTAAAATGACCAGCAGAACTAACAATTGCATGAATGACCAGCACAAATTTATTCAGAAATTTCTGTTGTGGTTTGACGAAATTGGAGACTTTATTTTGAAGCCATTACGCTCAGCCGTTTTAAGAGTTTCAGGCCGAGCTGGGGCATGATAGCAAAAAAAATTCAGAACCACTGTGTTAGCTTGTTCCAGAGGTAGGTGAACTAAGAGGTAGGTGAAAACAACCAGGACTGTTACCCCCCTTCCCACCCCCACTATAGACATGGACCAAAAGGGATGATCAAATTTCAAATATGAATGAATGTCATCGCGGCAGAAAAACTGTGAAAATGTACAATGTGAGGACTGTCAGCAGAAAAGATCCACACTCTTAAAACACGTCTACTCTGCCTTTTCAACGTTTCTTAAAAAATATATAGAAATACAATTTTTATCTGACTCTGGCTTGGTGAACCAAAGAAAAAAATGAATCTCTCATCAAACACAATATTCGAGTGTTTGCTTCATGGTGCTGGAGTTAACCGAGTTTGTCATTTATCTCCGACGTCACTGATGCACCTCATTTCAGAAAGGCAACTAAATAACAATATAACTACTACTGCTATAAGTCACATGATGGTTTATATGTTCAAACTCTCTGAAAGCAAACACGTCCTAAATAAATGAATAACAATAATAGCACATTTGTCAATGGCATTGAAAGATCAGCCCAGTAATATGAAAAGAGGTCTACATGTATTCA
Organism: Tautogolabrus adspersus; assembly: GCA_020745685.1. NCBI lineage: Eukaryota > Metazoa > Chordata > Actinopteri > Labriformes > Labridae > Tautogolabrus > Tautogolabrus adspersus. The sequence continues at coordinate 11,944,839 of CM036539.1, forward strand.
GGTATTAATATCAGTAATGATCATTGTGTTACTTTTTCATCATAACTGATAAACTGAATAATCTTTGAATCACAGCAGCATCAGTATCTGGGGAGAGGGAGACATAGAGCAGTACTGCCACATGCTGGTCACAGAGAGACCCTTAGCCACACTGTGTATGTTTAGCTAACTTGTCAGGACGAACATTAATATTTTTAATTTAACATTTAAAGGGTCTAATTACAAAGGTTGGGAAAAGTATGTCTGAAGTCCTTCTGACTTCATGTGTACATGTTAGTGCAACAGTTTAAAAAAATGTTGATGGTTTGAACTTGTAAAATTAATAGAATAAACAATTTATTTTCACACAGCCCATATAGCCCAATGTTTGGTTTCTCTAACATGAGGTTTACAAAGAGCGGTTTTGTCTGATTCCTTGCATCACACAGAGGTTTGTCTTCCAGATGTTTGTTCTCTTTGGCTCACACTGGGTCATCTTGTCAAGTTTTAGAAAAGCTAGCTGAGCCTTGACATAAAAAATGTTTATCAACCTCATCTTTGCCTCAACCCAAAGATTCAACCTTCAGGACCCTTCATGCAGAACTATGACTTCAGAGAGAGAAGACTTTTTATGAGTCTGAAAAATACTTGGACCCTACATTCACACAGTTTGCCACTTAGCTGAAGCCTCATTTCATCTTTAGCAATCTCAGATGTATTGGTGTCATTAGGGTGGTAACTGCTGAGGAGGATGAGTGTGAGGAAGACCTTGAGGTGAAAAGGAATGAACTTCTTCTGTTTTGAATTATTCTGGATTCAGGAGAGAAGAAATCTTACAAACACAATCACTGAGTGAAACATGCTGAACAGCAGAAAGACATAGGAACTGTAACTTATAGCTCATGTTGTCAATTTGATATTTTGTTAATCATGTTATATCACAATATTGAAAAACTTCAAAGCACATAGCAGATTTGTATATGCTGCTAACCCCTTTTTGAATATATTAACACGATTTATTTGAACATGGCGATGGTTTTGTTTGATAATGGCGATTTTAGGATGATGCTGATAAGAACTCTAAAGAACAGTTGTAGATGTTGTGGTTTGCCTCTGTGCATTTTTTTTTTTTTTTTTTATTTTATATACTTTATTAATCCCCTACGGGGAAATTGTGGTTCGCACTCTGTTATTTTTAGACATGCTTCTCACACACACAGGCCTGAATCACACACATGCACAACGAGACCTGTGGACATGCATTAATGGAGAGAGATGTCAGAGTGCGGTGGCAGCCCCTTGGGAGGCGCCCCCTGAGCTGGTGGGGGTTCGGTGCCTTGCTCAAGGGCACCTCGGCAGTGCTCGAGAAGTGGTCTGGCACCTCTCCAGCTACCAGACCAACTTCCATATTTTGGTCTGCATCGGGACTTGAACCGGCGACCCTCCGGTTCCCAACCCAAGTCCCTACGGACTGAGCTATTGCCTGTCAGCACCTGTGTGTCCGGACTTCAAGCTGTTTGTTTGCTCTTACTGACGTTGTTTCCTCCTCTCTAGATCCTTGCTTGTGTTGTCCTTACTCTCTGATGTACGTCTCATTGTTTGGATAAAAGTGTCTGCTAAATGAATTGCAGAAATGTACATATTTTGCAGTATAAGGTTATGATGGTAAGTTTTAAGAATATTTTCACATTCAGGTAAAATTATTTTGAAAATCTGGAAAATGAATGAATGAATATTTTATTTTCTTGTCTGGCCATTAACATGACCCATCCCACATGGAACTATTATCAGACACATTAGCTGGAAATCAATCAAATGTTCCGGGATGTCATTAAGTCAACATCACCACAGAACCATATTTTTGCTCACAAGAACTTAAGCATACAAAGTCCTCTATACTGAGCAGTGCTTTCGCAGAGTAACAGAAGGCCATGAGCCAACTAAGCTCTTCATCTCACTGAAGCTGCTTCACAAAAGCAGTAGGAAACCTCGTCTGACAACACTTCATAGTATGAAAACAGGTAACAAAGTATTACGGATGTTCTACCTGAAAAGAGCCAACAGGACGTTCCACAGGGGCGTGAAGAAGGCTTCCTCTATGCTGGCGAGACAGAGGTCTTTAGAGGTGGCTGTGTTCAGGCACTCAAAGGATAGCAGACACAGAGACAGGAGCTGATCTGTAATATAAACAAAACACCCCTTACTACCATTATCATGACATTTGATGTACAGTTTATGTACATTTCTTTACCAGAAAAACTGGTGAGGCACTTTGCTCGAATGCAAAAACTAACACATCCTTAGTTTGTGTCATGCTCACCAATTGCAATGTGAACGTCTTTGACAATGGCCTTCAGATGTTCTGTCAGAGCTCTCAACTCCAGCTCCTGAAAGCTTCCCTCTTCCTGCCCTGACTGTATAGAGAGCTCACTGGTATGCTCTAAATCTGAGCCAGTGTCACCTGTGTTGCCATGAGGCTCGGCCCAGTCTAACTGGGTCAGGAACTGTTCGAGATCTTCAAACGAGTTCTCCCGCTCCACTGACACCTTTGTGTGAGGCTCCTCCCCCTCCTCATAGTCATCGTCGTTTGTGTGGAGGTTGTGAGAAAGTGAGGGAGAAGAGCCAGTGCTCTGGCCACCCACCCTACTGCCCACAGTCCTGGCTGGCTTCCTTGGGGTCTCTGCAAGGTAAATATCATTTTCACACACACAAATGTGTTACGGTTAATGTCGCACCTGTTAGTGATAGTGATAAATGGTGACTTTCCCTACACAGTGACACAGCGCTAATGCATGGCTATCTTTCCATTACAATTTTATCAAGGTCAACCCCTGAAGCTGCATTGCCCTGGGGTGTCAGTCATCCTGTCACTCCACTGTTTTGGTGCAAAGTGAAATATCTTAACAGCTTTTAGATGGCTTGACATTTGCCATACAAATGAATGGTGCCCTGAATGTATCCAGAATAATCGGGTGATTTGAGCTTTTTATTTAGCACCCTAAGTTTTTACGTTGACAGTAAAGTATCTTAAAATCTAATTTGCAAAACTTTAGTTTCATCATTCATGGTTCCTGAAAAAGTTCACATGCAGCTTTTAATATATTGACGTCTACAAAAACCTTAAGCTTGCTTTGAAGTATTGGCTGCAAGAACAGCTAAAGCAGAGCTGAATGAATGGGTGGTTTCCACTTTTACATTTGCCATCCTCCATTTATAATCTAGAACATTTTCAGGAGTTCATTTGTGAAAGAAGACTTAATCGTTTTAGTGTATGTCTGCTATTAATCTTGATCAATGTGATGTGACCATTTTGTATTATACACATCTCAAAATAATAACAGTAGTACTTGTGGTATTCTTCATATCTGTCTTTGCCTTTGCAGACAGAACAAGATCCTGACTCTATAATTTCGTTATCCTCAAACACCCAACTCTGGCCCTACCTGGGTGAAGCAAGTTGTGAGTGCTGCGAGAAGGCCTCAGCTGCAGGTCAGGACTCTGAGGCAGGCCTTTACTGACGATGGGGTAGAGTCTGTTGTAAACCTTGTACTGGTGTTTCCTCAGCAGCTTCACTACTGGGTGGTCAGATCGGCTGAGGGCACAGTGCAAATGAAAGTCAATTGTAATCTGGCCTGACAATACTGAAAATGTGTTACAAACAGTGTGACGACAGAAATCTGACAGCATTCTGTAGATTAATGAATGGATGTCTGCTAAAATCTTTAGTATACACATTGAGACTGTTACTCTAAAAGGAATCCAATTTGTAAATGCACACAAACACGTTCTCTCTCCTGTCTGTCTTACTTCATACAATAACTTGACTTTAGTGCGAGCAAAGTAACAATCCTGAGTAATAGTGTATCTGTCTTTAAAGAAAACTCATGGGGAAACAAAAACTTCAACCATCATGATTTGTCAGGACTGCTACATCAGAAGCAATCCTGAGCGGACCTTTTGAACACCGAAAATCGGATTAGTGATGGCGTCATGGTAAAACAAAAGCTGTAATTCAGGATCCTTTCCAAATAGAAATACGCTAAGTGTGTACGTTTGGTGAAGGTTTAAGTCTAAGTACTCACCAAACACATGAGATATAATGGCATCTTAAAAACGTCTTATTCTCTACTGATTCTACTGTTTTTTTTAACTATGGGAAAGACATTTCCAGTGGTTAAAAGCCACATCTGCCAAAACGCTGTCATATTTGGTTTAAAATCTGGATTTTGGGAAACCTCAGACCTTCATTCCCCTGTTCAACTTTTGTTTGGTTTTGTCAGAGAAAAGGTCAGAGGCCTTGGAGTTATTTGTTTTCTGTCGACTACAGCCACCCATGCCAATAATCAAATTGATCAGCTTTAACCTAATATTGGTTTTTATGAGTCTTTGTGCAGGAATATATGACCCCACACTCGTTTGACTATGCTTGTCCCTGTGTTTTCTTCAGTATTTGTCCCTTGCAGAGCTTTATGACAGCCTACATAGACCTACAGCTAATGCTACCACTACATGTTCAAATCTGCTCTGATTTGGTGTTGCAACCGTGCAACATGCAGTCCCATAACAAAAAGTGACTTTTCACCTACAGAAGCAGCTGTGACTAAATTTGTAATGCTGATCTTGTCGTTTACGTTGAATTTGATTCAACAGATAATTTCTGCTTTTTTATAAAGCTGCTACTTCTTACATGTGCAGGGGGAAATAAGTGTTCAAGCAGTTCCTATTTGTTGCAGCAGCATCAGTCCTAGATTGATTTGGGTGAGAGAATCAATTCAGCAGTTTATGCTGATGAACATCACATGATCATCAGCATCATCATATATAAACACATACATATATCTGCATGTCCAGTGTATGCTGATGATCATGTGATGTTTATTAAGGTTTGTTAATATAGACAGAGAAACAGTCTTTAAATGCTTGTGTGGGCGGAGATAGTGAACACTATTCTTGAACAAATACTTACAGACTGTAGATGTAGCCTGGAGCACAACTACCAACTTCACACAAATATATAAATGTTCTCTGTTGCAGTCAGTTACCTGAGAAGGTAGGAGACGAGACCCGACACTAACGTGATGTCATTTGGATTCTTCCTCATGTTGGCTTTCCACAGTTTGGGCCAGTCCTAAAATAGACAAACATGATTGTGTGAATAACTTTCCGGCAGCCTTTATCTAATATTTCATATATTCATAAACTTACATGGTCTTGTTCATATTCCAGGACGTTAGTATAGAGAATACGCTGCTCTTGTTCCTCTGTGGTCATTGCTCCAGGAGCTGCAAATCTCCTGTAATGTGAAACATGAATCCCTCATCACTGTAGACACATTTATAAATACAGACAATTTGTTCACAATTTAAATGAATATGAATATCCCTAACCCTTATCCTTCCAGGATAATCAACACAAAGGCATTACTGGCTGTGTAACCTGATCTGCAACAATAAACCAATATCAGAAATAACCATCATTACCAAATGTTAACTAAGTTCTTCTCAAAACACTCTCAGTTAAGTTACTAATGGCATCTTGAAAAGAATGATGGAAATTGAAAGATTAAATAAACGTGTGAACTATGGCAAACAATGTACCTCAGCGTTCTGTGGATAACCCCACTGGTAGAATTAAGTAAAACAGCTAAAGTGACAGTAAACCTTCATATCTGTGTTGCTCTAAATAATTTCTAAAAGAGACTACAGCCTTTCCAAGAATTTACTCAGTGCCTTAGACTCAGATAACAACACCAATAGATATTTACAGAGCTTCTTAAAGGAGCCTTACATGTGCACTATGGGGTCACTTCAATATCATTTTCAAGTTTAGAAAACCTAGTATGACATAACTTGGATTAACATTCATGAAACAGCAAATACACTAAATGTCGAAGAAAAGACTGAAAATTCTTTAAGATTAATTCTTCAAAAATGTAAATTACAGTCCATTTTGTATTTATATCATTTTGAAATGTCAGCTCAGCACACATTACGCTTGAATTTATGTGGAAGGAGCAGAGTGAGAGCTAGATTTCTGTCAAAAGGGAGCTAAACAGCGCTCATCTATTTTTAGAAGCTACGAGACAGATGGCAGCAGCTAAAAACAGAACAAAGTTTGAACCTATTTGCATGATTTTGTAGAGGCTCATTTTGTACCTGTTGGCCTCTTCCTGCAATCGAAGTCTTCTCTCCTCCATCTTCCTCTGGAGCTAATGTTTCAATAATCATTAAGGACAAACGTCTTAACTTCATAGTCCTCACATTGATCAGGTGTAGGTGTTTATGTCTTTGTGTTCAAATTAGGAGCTTCTTCAGCATTACAACTTTTGAAGGACATGAAAAATCGTGTGGTGGGGGGGGGATTTTGTGTAACTGTTAGGGGCTAAAACAATGCTGTTGAAAATATAAGGGCACTTGCTTAAAAGAAGGTTGTATAACCTATATATAAGATCAATGAAGCATCATGAGTTAGAGCAAGGACTGTTTCTAAAATCAGAATATTTCATGAGCCTTCCTCTTTTCCAGGACTGCCTTTATGTATTTTATGGACAACAAACATTTGAACAATTACTAAGGCCATAATGTCTGCACTTTAATAATGTGTAACTCATCATTTCTAGCAATCTACAAACTTAAACTCTTAATTTTCTAAATTCCTGAAATGCCAGAGTCGATACAAAAAATAGATCATTGTCTTTGGCTCTTGTGTTTCATATGTGGATCATGTTTGTTACCTATCCTTTCTTTAATGAAAACAGGGCACAATATCACAACAAAAGGATACAGCATCCTGTCTTGCTTTGGCTATGATGAGGTTCTCCATCATCTGCCGCTGGAGAGAGAGTGTCTGCATTGGAAAAGAGGAGAGGAAATAAATGTATCTGTTAAAATCCAATTCACTCAACCAAGAAGAAGGTAGGAAATTAATGTGCTGATTTCTTGGTATTACCAGGAGAAACAAAAGGTCAGGCGGTTTCCACTGACATTTTGAGGTTAAAAAAAAAATAAAGTTAGAATTGTAAAACCACTCAATACGTACAATCTCGATTTCCCATATCCAACCGGGATACACTTTGAAACAAGTGAGTGAATAAAAGTAATTTCTTACAGCGGAAATCCAGTATTTTTAATCCTGGGTCCTGTTTATGTATTTTGGAATCTAGTTTAATGATGAGGTACAAAAAGTTTTGCAACAGTTTTAGAAAGCAAAAGTTGGTTTTAATGGCTGTAACGTTATCCTCTGAGGAAAATGAGCCCAATCAAACTATGACCATAAAACTTAGAACTAACTCACTGAGACAGCAGGAGACCTGCAGCTCCTGTTTTAAAGGTTGAATAAATTGTTTTTGTCAAGTGAGGACAGTGGCTTTTAACAGAGCCATATAACTGCTGCTTCTGGTTTTAAAAAACGTCTTACTCTTTGACAAAAAGGACTCTCTGTACGGATCATTTCTATTATGTTGTCTGACACTTAGAATAATAATACAAGTCTATCAGAAGCAAAAATAAGCAGTGCTAGTGGATGTACCGGTACTTTAACCTGGCACAATGCCCCCATGGATTATTTCCACACATTTCAGCCTGTTTTGCAGCTGCTGTCTTAAATAATCTACAAGAGCAACCCATAAACATGTCAAACTAGGGCTAAGGTTTGAAAGAAGTAGAATTACCCTTTAATTTAAGTAATCTACCACCTTGTTACAGTCTGCAGTAGAATGGGAGACAACAAATCAAAATTAATTATATCAACCGCTGCAACAACGACCTGGAGACTGCATTAAGTCAACAGTGACATCTAGAGCAGTATTGATCACCAAAGAAGTTTCCAAAGTTTCCAAGCTTTCAGACACAATAAAAGTAATTTGCTGTGCAGTTCGCCTATTGAACTAACAAAGGTTTGCAGGAGCGAACAGGACTAGTACTGTTCGCTCCTGCAGCGCACGAAAACAGGAGTCAATCAGAATTTGGGCTCGCTTACATGAAATATTACCGTACTTAAATTAAATAAAACATGCAAAAGAAATATTGCTTGACATGTCTCAAGATTTCCTGCTCAACAGAGTCGGGACGTGGAAACAATGTCAGGATTTGTGCATTGTTTAAGAGTGACGCAGCGTTAATTAGCAAGCTGATAAAGGTTTACCTTCACAAACGCCTTCAGTGATCTCCAGAAAGACCGGAGCTCCACCTGACGCCGAAACATTTTCCGGATCTGAGTAATGAGTTACCATGAATACAAAAAATACAACAGCACAAAAAGTTGATATCCGGCGAATTCTTCAACTTAATAATTGTTTAAATTAGTAAACTATTTAACGTAACATTTAATGACATGTCTCCCGCTTACTATTTTTCGTTCTGCCTGGTTTCAAATGTCACTAAAGAGATAATAACGACGAGAGGAGAAAGTTTTCTGCTTAACTGAGACGTTTGAGACCTAAATAACAGGACTGGTAGAGAGAAATCTTATCATCCCACTCCCCCTGGCTCAGGTAGCCTATTCATTCATCAACAACAAGCTGCAGCAAGCTAACAGAGACAACAGACCGGAAATACTACCACACGGAGTTCAAAATAAAAGCACACAGGATGTTGTTGAACCCCCTTCAGATTACAACTTTTCAAGAACATCGAGAAAAAGTGTCATCTAATATTGCTTTGTGTGATAATTATAATAAAAACTATCAAAGGAGGGTCTTAGAACTATTTTCAGACTTTTATTTCCATGGGTGAACAGATTCAAAATATTTAATGACAAGCATTAAGTTTATATCAAGGACATGATTCCATAGAGTTCATACACATTCATAGGTTTTAATAGTATATATTTTAAATTAATTAAAATGTATAGTATAAGAATTTAGGCTTCACAATATCAGATCCAGGGGGTTGGCCAGGGATTGGCCTTGGCCACCCTTGAAATCTGATTGGCCCACCCAGGTGCTTACCCAAATTCCTTAATCCCAATAATCAGCCCTGTCAGAGGCGGGACTAGTGTTAAAATCAACTACTTAGGCTGTGTTGCTACAGGCTGCTGGTAGCTTTCTTTGTATCTAATGTGGTATTTCCATTACCGGTCGTTAGTAGGCCTACTTTAAATGGTGACTGGACACACGTCTTCTTTTTGAGTCCTGAAAGAATTAAGCTTAGACACTAGAGAAAGAAAAATTAAATCAATGCTCATATGTGTGACACAAAACATTATACCACCTCTGCATAAATGAGTTCCCCATTTGTGCCACTATCACAGACAAAAAATTCTGGATAAGCCCCTGATGAAAACAATTAAATGAGAATCAATCCATATGAATGACTGTCGTCATCAGAATTCAGGCAAATATATAAATATATAATTTATTTACAATGAATACATTCAAAAAATACTATTTCTATTATAGGAACCTAGACTGGAACTGCATATTCCAGATGCTCCTGAATATTTTATACTGTATTTGTTGATTGCTGTTAGGACATTGATGCAGAAAGGTTCAACTTCCAGGTACAGTACATAAACACTTCACTCGCTTCATCTCGCCTGTTGAGAGTGGCTCCTACTCTGCAGTCAGCTGTACATCAATACCAGCTTTGAATCAGATAAGGGGCACTATAGAGCAGAAACATTTGGGAAGTGTTCTTTACAGGGCATAACATGAAGGCTAGACTGAAGGGTACTTCCTAGTTTTATCACTCTGTCACTCCCACTCATTTTCACTTCAGTTACTCTTCCAATTTGTGCAATCAGGTTTATCAGGAGTATTAAACACCACAGAGACAACAACTAATGCTGTGTTTATGTGTTTTCATCCATGAACATGACTCAGACTCTACAGCCGTGCTAGCAGCTATAAGAGGCTGTACTTAGGTACACCAATACCTTAAACTACATACAGTAATTACCAAAGCACCCTGACATGCTCACAGTAACCTTGCCCCTATGTAAGTGTTAAGTAGTAGGTTGTTTCTTCAACCTACTACTTTCATCTTATCTTAGCATTTTCTATTAAGCACTGGACACGAATAGAGCCGAGGCTAATTTAAATGTCCCTAGTTGTGCAGACGTCTTGAATCAGAGTAGTGAACAATGTAACATATTGACCTGGTGTTGGCAAGACAAGAACCAAGAATGGTTTCATAGCATTTCTTATTTCCCAGCTGCTTGGACTGAGGGTTTCTCACCAGCGTCAGAGAGGAGCAGGTGAACAACAGTTAGATCTGTACGCTCTATAAATCATCTGTCTCCTACCTGCTGTGCCCCAGGACAATGCATACAACATGCTTGATAAATGTGGATCAACATGCCCTATAAAACTTACATATAACACTTTGAGATCTGATTTACCCCAAAATCCAAATCTATGATTGGCTATTGTATTTGCCTAATCAGAGGCAGGACTTAAGTACAAATCAACTATTCTGACTGTTTTCAAAAGGCTAATGGTAGTGTTTTTACATGTAAATAAATACTTTGCACTTTCCATAAACATTTCCAAGCATGCACAGCACTCTCTAACTTGCAATACACCTAATTGCTTATGAATGTCTTTTTGCAAGTTAGCCAGTGTACAGATGTTTGCAAGTACTTGAAATCTTAACTTTGCACATACATATTTCACTTTGAGTCCCTTAAGAATCAAGCTAAGAAGATTTACATGTTGCCAAATTGTGTTACTTACATATCATTAGTGGGGATAGAAAGGGGAAAAAAATTGAATTCATTTGCATGCAAGTTGAGCCACCCCAGATAAAAAAAGTCTGGACAAGCCTCTGCCTGTATTTAAGGCTGTCCAACTGTGATCAAATAAAAAATATTGGTCAGAGGTCACAAAATGTGTTTCTCACACAAAAACACAAACAAAGACACATACCAAAGACGTCTTCTGATAGGCCTGTCCCGGAGTGAGCCGTGCGAGACGAGCTTCATAATTAGCTTTCAACTTCTGGTTCAAACGTGATGCTTCTTCAATCGGTGTCAGCTCCCTGGAGTGTGACATACACAAATATTACAAAAAAGCAATATGTCACTTAAAGCCGTGTCAACGAAAGTCTCAAATCAACATGGCTGACTTTGTCATAAAGAACTCAAAAAGCTAGAGTAAATCACACACTACAGAATAGATTAAAGAAATATCAGACAAAGGAGAACATGTTTCAAGTGAAGGTTCGATGGATGTGTTTAAAATCCAGTTGAAATGCACCACCTTTAAGTGTTCTGGGATTCCTATTACAATGAAGCATGACGCTTACTTCACAGCCAAATGTGAAGATTTCCAGAAGCCAAAGACAGTCATATGTTTGTCAAGTCAAGTGTGTCCAGTGATTAGACATTAAGGGAGGCATGAAAAAGCATCCTTAATACAGTCCTGCCCCGGCAATTATTCTTTGAATACTTGGAATTTAGGCCCCCTTATTAATACATATGCTTGGCCTGCTGGCTACTTCCTGAAACCCCATCAGCACAGCAGTGAGTTCAAACTATTAATCACCTTTATGTTAAAAGGATTACTCTTTCTCTGCCTTTTCATAAAGACGTGTTCACTACATTACATTCTGAGCCAAGTAGGCCCATACAGCCAGATTTGCCGAATGTAACACTGTTTTATTTTAGATAACCACATTGATTTTCAGTTTTCTATTTCTCTAAAGTCTCACCCTGACGCACTTAAACCATAGTTCAATCTTTAAATCTTCTACACGATTTTCTATATTTTGGGTAAATCTTAGGAAGGTAGAGGAAATAAAAACGTTACTTTGTTCCAAAGTATGTCAAGTAATAAAAAAAAATGGTCCCAAAATTAAAGAATTTAAAGAAACGTTCAGAAAGGCATCAACATATCTACATTTCATGGCAGCAGGATTAAGTATAATCTTATTGACGGATATTGTTGCCACTCTACACTTAAGACTGATGTGACTCATCCTTAGGCAGGGAAAGCAATCAGAAAGAGGGGGCAGCATTTTTAAATCCTTGGAACTTGAATTGAAGAGTAAAACCTTCTAATTGTATTTCCAACCTCATGCCTAAAATTAAGATAACTGAATCTAAGCCATGAAAGAGTAGGATTCTTTGACCTGATCTAGCTGAAAACATTGTGCTCTAACTGGAAACTCGAAGAGACAGGTTCTTAGAAATCTCTGTTATCTGTGCTGTGTTGTTCTCTGCAGAGAATATCTGTCATTGAATGGATCAATATTTGAACTCCCTGATAAAAACTGGCCCCTTACTTCTTGCATGCGTCCTGTGACTCCACAGTTTGTAATCGCTGGAAGATTTCAGGAGGCAGAAAAGGAGAGAGTTCCCCACTACCATCTGACATAACCCTGCGGTGCCCTGTCTCCTTTGGGCTGGTTGCTTTACGCCCTGGGTCCACAGGAGAATCACATGGTGGGACTGTGAGAGCAGAGAGGAAAATGAGAGACAAAAAGAGGTGATTGGCTTACAGGACACAATCATGTAGCTTTACAGTGGCTAGCTTTGATTTGTGACCCCTGGGGCAGGCTTCATGTTAGCAGTGATTGCACGGTATGTGATTAGAAGAGTTGTCTCTGATTAAGGAGGATGTATTTACTAGTGTTTAAAGCAGAGGCGGCAGCAGTCTGACAGGCTTCTGATAGGCTAGGAGGACAGACCGGGGGAGTAGAGACGCAGTCAGAGTGGGTAATGGTGTCAGCGCTTTTTCCCATAAATGACTTGGCTCGCTCCAGACATTGCTCTGCCAGCCTCAACATCCGCTCCACCTCCACCTCGCCGTCCTCTGAGGATGGAACAGAGAAAAGGAGAGAAAGACATGAGAGTCAGGGGAGTTATTTTTAAAAGTCAATACTGTATGAAATTTGATATCTGATTGAATTTGGTTCAAGTAACAAGTAACTGCTGAAATCTAGCTACTTAGTTCACATCTGTTTAGAACGACTACACAGTGACACATGATGACTCCTAAAACATAGCTTTTATGATTTTATAATTCTATTATCCACCCTTAGAAAAATCCCAAATAATACAACAACTTTTTGGACAATTAAAGATACCAACCACCCCTAATATGAAACACTTACAGCCATAACAACCACAGCATCATTTGGCATGAAAATCAGGCATCCAGCTTTGTAAACTACCATTTAAAAGGCTTAATTTGCTTTACTTTCTTACTCATATACCTCTTTCAAAACTTTGTATTTTGTCAAATGTAAAGTGTTATCTAATTTGTAGCTCTATAATTGTAATGTAATACTTTTCATGGCATTTATTCTATTTTAATCTTTATTTTTCGTCTAGTAATTGGGTTTTTGTCATTATCTCATAAATGATGCATTCTACTGGATTTTTTATAATAAATACTGTCATGAGTGCATGTGTGATTTCTTTACACACCTCCTTTTACATAAACACTCACACCCAGTTGTATGATTATGAGGTACATCTAGCTGCAGTCGGTGACACTGGTAAATTGCTTTGTCAACAGTTTAACAGCGCCACTAACGACATCCTCCACACTTATCATAAAGTTCAATCACAAAGTCTCTAAAAGTTTTCTAGAAAAATTGGACATTATAATCTCCATGGAGGACAAACTGAAGAACTGTTATAGCTGTGTGATATGGGTTAACAGTGAGTGTACATAAATATTTCATTTTTTACAGTACTGTACACACGTGCAGTTTTCAATTGTTTTAAATTGGAAATCATTGTGACTGCTTTGTAAATGAGGGAAAAGAGATTTTTGTTTTCACCTCTTAACCCGACACACCTCGACTCAGTTCAAACATGGACTGAAACTGTGTTGACTTTTGAAACGATAAGCCTCTTTGGAAGTTAAAGTTAAAAGTCAATAACAATGATGTCGTTTTAAATGTAGGTTACAGTGACACATGAAGCAGTGTTATCTTTAGTCATCGCACCTAAAAACCTGGTGAGCTACGTAAAGTAAACCTAATGAAACTAAAGACAAAACAACGCTACCTGCATACAATTCAAAGAGGAACATGACAACAATTATAGTTTGTAATTTCTTCCACTATTCCAGTTCTTAGTGGTTAGCACTTGAGGCTGGTAGAGGGCTGAGCTTTCTTGATTCAGCTCTGAAGGGAATTTTCACCATTCTGTATTTTTATATTGATGTCTAACTAGTGTTGATGCTAAATGTAGTCGTTTGAACGGATTTATCCCTCAGTTCGGTCCTCCGTGGACAGAAAAATGTGTTCTCCTGCCCGCTGAGCCAAGCAAGCAGGGCCTACATGTAACAGAATGTATTTTCTCCACTGTATAAAGCATTTGCCTCTTCCAAGCCACTACATCAGATGGATCAGGTGACTGAAGAACAGATTTTGCAGCTGCTCAACATAACCAGAAAGAAAACATGCAGCAACTGTTAGCATTTGTCAAACCATTCCTCATCTAATTTGAAAGGACAGAGATAAGGTTGAAATGGGACAAACTATTCTTTTAATGCTACTAATATTGTTACCATCTTTTGCTAATCTTTAATCAAATTAAATGTAAATGGTGCCTCTTCAAGTAAGTTCAGATTTAACTATGATATCAGATGTCAACGATGGGTACGCAGTGGCCCTATTTAAAAAAAAATAGAATATAAGCTCTTGAGACAAAGATTAAGTCTTTCCTTCTACTGCGCGTCCCACACGTAAGGAATCACTGCTCTTGCTATTCAATACTTGATTGTCCTTTGTTAGGAATTTTCTGCGATGAGCAAAGAGAAAACAGCACAAGATAGTTTGATTAGAAAGCTGCCTTGTAAACATTGTTGTAAGCATTGCCAACTCTGTACGCAAAATAACTGAAAAAGCCATTGAGCAACAATCAAGAGGTTAGTATTGTGATTGTTTAGCTAAATAAGTCACAACTCAGATCCTACTTTGTGATCCCGCCTCCTCCAAAAGTGCATGTGAGATGTAGTTGATAGTTCGGAGGTATTCACAGTAGGCTTCCTGCAGATAGACAACAAGCATGTAGTATCTTATTATTATCATTATTACATACAGTAAACATGACGGCAGCCAATAAAAGATGGCAATAACAAGTCACAGTTATAAACAGAACTATGCTCAAACACTTTTGCATACACTATATTAATCAGTTTGCCATCGGCTTAAAATGCAAATCTTTGTTTCCAACAACAGAACAAGCTTTACTGCATATTCCTTATCTTTAAGATGCCTTTCATTTCTTAACTTTCTGTTCTTGACAGTCCTTCAAGTACTTGTGTGAAGCTTAGAAAGATTCAGATATCTTTAAGCCTTCTTGTTCAGTGTTTCCAGACAAAACATTTCCCAGAGTAATAATGTAAAAGCATGGTGTGCATGAATGCATTAAGGAGTTTCATTAGTAGAACTGAACACAAAGTATAAAAAGAGGCAATGCACTCCTGCTTTTGGAATACAACCTCTCTTTTATTGGTATTAATTGGAAGAATAGTAATAGTCAGTTTTTAAAAACAACTTGACACATTTAATAACAAATTCAACGTAGTCTCTTTACTATAAGGTGTCTGCCCATCACAGAAGGTGCGTTTACGGACCGACCGCTAAACAGGACACAACATCCTTAAGTGACAGGTTAGCTAGCTAACCCACTGACAGCTCCCGCCCCTCTCCGTCTGTTGACATCTTCTTCGTCAGTTTCCTGTTGGCTTAAAACCTTTCCGTCATCATAACAAGACAAGCGGTCAATAACCCTACCTTAGGTTTGTTCGCTCCGTCCAGCTGTATGGCAACTTTTGCCATTTTCATGGCATTTTGAAGGGGCTTTGCCCCACCGTCAGCCGCAGCCATGGTTAGCCAGATCTCTTTCTTTTTCTAATTCCTTGTTGTTTATGGGAGGTTGGCAAACCAACTTGGAGACACATTACCGCCACCAACTGGACTGGAGTGTTGAAGAGGCTATACAAAATAATAATAAATAAATAACACATAGGCTACATATAGACATAGCTCCATCTTTATGTTTACTTCTGTATTTGTAGTATGGATCTTTTTCTTTCCCAGTAAACTTTCATCTAATGTTAAAATCTGAATATAAAAAGCTCAGTATGATACAGAATAAAGCAGCATTCAGCGAGTCGAAAAATGCTTGTTTAGGCTATTGAGTAGTCAGTGTCAACAAAGATGACAAAGGAATGGAGATTTTTCCATAAGAAATTTTTCCGGGTTTGACTGACTCGGTGACAAAACATTTAGATTGGTGCGGCTCACACAATGACAAAACAACTTTTCATTTTGGTGGCATTGACCGATTTAGGCTACTGACATTAAATCTAGGTTTTAAAACACAAATAAAATGTTTTGGGTGACTTACTGTCTTTTGCAGAGTCAAAAAGAGTTTTGATGTACCATGACACTGTTGTGACTTACAGTTCTTTAGAGAATGTTAAGACTGTTTCCAAAAATGAGCCCAAACGAATGTGAAAACTGTAAAGGTACTTTTTTAGAGTAGTTTTTTAAGACCTATTGTAAGGAACTCTTCAATGTATGTTTCAATGTACCCTCAGATGTATTTTTTAAGGTAACCACAAGTATCTGTTTCAATTTCTTACTTGATATTATCTTTTTCACATTTCTCTTCAGCACTTGATTCAAATTATTTTTTGCCTCCTGTTTCAAAGTACACTTGAAACCCTGTTACACTTTTAAACACTGGAGTCATGGGAGGGTTTTTGTTTTTTTTAACTTCTCTAGTTTCTTTAACCCAATCCAGCAATGCTCAAGGAGGAGGAAGTGGGAGTGGACTGTCATCTAGCTGCTTGGACCACTTAATACCCCACCAACTGACCCCAGTGCTGTCTGTCTGACATAAGAGTTCTTCAGCACAGGGGACAGTCTTCATCCTGTACACATGGGACCCCACATACAACTCTGATAGTATAACTTCCGGACGCACTTTAAAGACACAGCCGTCAGCAGATGAGTATCTGCAGGGAACCAAAAGGAGTACTAGGAGGTCATTCGTGTGAGTTCATCCACCTTAAAAAATGCCAACAGAGACAAAAGAGATGGTGAGGTTTATCCAAGCTGACATCTTTAATGGATAACCTGCTGCCCCCTGCATGAGACTTTACTTATTATTGTAATTATCATTTCTACACATATCAAATCCTTAATATATTTTAAAGCTGGTCTTCATATATTCGGTATGTATATCATACTGAATATATTTAAAACATATAAAATAAACATATTTAATGTGAATATAGAACATATGTTTATGTAGACTTGCATTGTCTAATATATTTATATATCACTTAAACCCCATTGTGTTATGTTCTAAAATGTGCAATATTATACTTCAATTGAGTCATATCCAAATGCAACACATATTCTTGTGACATTTTCAACACAATTCTGATTCATCTGTAATCAAAGATTAAGTCATCATAAAAGAGACAATACAAAAGATCATTAGATTCACACTCGACTTCTCTTAAATCACTATAGTTCACTCAGTCTGTGTTCCTCCGGAGTATTCCTGTTCTCATGAGCTACCAAAGATCTTTGACTTCTTGTTAAGTTTGAGTTGACATAATGTTCAATATGCTTGATTTGGATATATGTCCAAAGTTTTGGTCTCAACAGGATATCATTCAACTATTTGTCTTTATTTCCAGCCAGTCGTATTTCTATAAGCATGTTCACACTGCATGGTAAATTATTTCTACAAATGTATTACTCAGCTTTCCCGAAAACAGCATGAAGCTTCTGCAGTTTACTCCAAAGAACAACTCTCTTATTGATCCTTTTATCTGACATATTAATGAACCAATTTCACAGCCTGATAGTTTTACATTTCCTCCTCATTGATGCAGGAATCCAAGATAGGATTTTTTGTGAACGTTTTCTCCACTGTTCAAGACAATAAAGACTGTCAGAGCCAGCAAAAGTACTTCACTTAAAAGTTTTATTTGCCTGCAGCAGCTACAGTAAGGTCTCACATGTGAAGACAAAAAAAAAAAATTCAGATTTGTTGTTACAACAAACAGACTTTAATTAGAGATGCACATAACCAGCAACACATCTCATTAAATCGATATACTGTATCTTCATAAAAATACAATATGTTACTAAAACTTTTACACTTGATCCTGCAAATGACAATATTACATATCTTCTTCAGGGCTGTTGGCCACTGCCATTGCTGTTGTGATGCTGACTGTAGAGTTCCCGAGCCAAAGTAAAACTCTGCTTAAAGCAGAACTCTCTTCCTCTGACAGTCTTAACTCTGCAAAACATAAAGAAGAAAATATTAAAATCAACATGTGAAAGAAATCTACTGGAATAAAAGTTCATTCATGGGTTTATAATACACAGGACTGCCTTAACTGTAGCCCAATCTTATGTTTAGTCAGGTATATTGAGGAATCAATTCTTACTAAGACTATAACTTTGGTTCTGGTAAAACTTCAAACACAACACTTGTAAACAATGACGCTCAGACAAGAAGTTGGTGATGAAGTCTTTCTGGAGGTCACAGACCATCAATCTTTACATCAGGTAATATGAGAGAAAAATAATGGAGCACAAACTTACATGAAAGCCTTGTGTTCACAGGAGCTGCTGGTCTTGGTTATGTTCTTCACACGATTTCCTGGAATTCGGATCTCGGAAAATCTATAGCAGCACTTTATAGGTGCTGTGTTTGACACACCTTGAGCTGTGAGAAAGTAAAAAGATAAGGTCAATACAAACATGTATGTGAGCAAACTCTGAAGATGAAGAGGCATAAACAGAAATCACTCACATATGGCATTGCAGCAGCAGGCGGAGAGCAAAATCAGCCCCAGGATAAAGCAGAGAGTCTTCATGATGCTGTAAGGATGATGATGATGGTGATGATGATCTTCTCTTCTGTCTTTGCTTTGATCGACTGTGATCACGCCGTTTCATTTAAACCCTATTCATTGGGGGACTGACATGTGTGGGTTGTCAGATTTCCATTTATCATTAAAAAAAATAGCCCTGCCATTAGGCAGTTCTCTGCCATTTTAGCAGAAATTCCCCACACCTCCCCTGCGTTCCACTACTAAGAAACTCAACCAACATCTTGTGTCTAGTTTAGGGGTCGGAAATGACAACGCAGACATTGACTACAGTTATCTTGTTGATCTCACCTCCCTTCCACGCAAAGGGGAAGTGTGTTTTATCTGCATGTTTATGCTGTTTATTTTTTTATGCATGTGTGAAGGCAATCTGTGGTGTGAAATTTTAAAGTTCAAAAGGCAAAATACATTTCAAAATTTAAATAATACCCAAGTGTTGTTTTTTTTCTTGTATTCTGGTTAAAGGGACTTTTTTTTTTTCGTTTAATTTTTCACAAAATAGACCTAAACTCAGAAGTTTAATCTCGCTAGGAATAAATGCAAAGCATCACACTTTTTGTAGTTAAATGTATATCCATTTTCAAATGAGCCACTATTGTGATAGCTTTTGAACAACCTCAAGAGAGCACACACACAAAAAAAGGGCCCATATTCACAACCGAAGCAAGAAAACAGACGAACAGAAACAGACAATAAAACCAAATAAATAAATAGAATGACAAAAAACACGAGAGATACACACAAGAAATATACCCGTAAGATTGGGTGACATAATTACATGTACGTTACAATTTTATCGAATACGATTGGCTTTAGTTAGTTCCAGTGTTTTTAATAGAGCAAGGTTCAGTTCTGAGGGATCAACCATGTTCATGACTGGTTGCCATATTTTAACAAATCCTTCATAGATGTCCCGAGGAGTGTAGGTTAGCCTTTCCGTCCTAGAAATCCAGATTTGGGAACAGCCTTCCTTGACTTGACACATGCAAAAATATTCCAATCAGTTTGTCATTATTATTGTTCCTCTCACTGTCCACTTTAGGTGCCAGAATACACTAAAGAGGTGATAGCTCCAGGTCATATTCAATCAAGGGGGGCATTCTTAACTTCACTCCAGAATGAATGTATCTTTACACATTTCCAGAACACATGTGTCTGAGTGCCAGATTCTGAATTACTTTTGGGAGTGCCTAGAGCAAGCCTGCCCCTCAGTAACGGTGTAATGAAGCCTGTGCAAAATTGTCAGCTGTGTCTCTTTGTCAGCTTTACAGCTCAAAATAGTTTCAGTCAGACAATTTGTTTGAAATATTTATTGCAAAAGAACATAGTTTGTGTTTTGGATCTGACCTCATCACTCCTCACTGCTTTATTTTACATGTAGAAATTTGAGAAGTGATGGGATGACATATTAAAAAGTTGGAGCCTACAAGTGGATGCTGGTGGTGGTGGGGCTGAGTAAGAGTGCAGTACTGGTGCAGGTCAGATAAGATGCAAAAAATAAAAGGTGTGGTAAAAGTGAGACTGTTGTAAATAATATTTACTATTCAGGCCCTCAAATGACTACTATTCACTTATTTTTTATACATTAGGACAGACCCTTAATTGAAAGGAGTTGTTTATTGACTTAAAAGGGCTTGTCTACGATAGAGAACTCGTCACCTGCCTAAGTGAAAGATAATGAAATGAAACAGTATATTCATCACTACCTCATGCTTCTGCTGGGAAAAGCCAACAACAACCAAATGCATAAGCCACCACAAATAAATCAATGTATGAGAAACACTGAACTAGAAAACAAGCCAGAAACAGTAGTAGTTAGTGTCCACACCCCATGTACGGAGGCTATAGTCTTCCAAGCAGGCGGCCTGGGTTCAAATCCGACCTGTGGCTCATTTCCTGCATGTTATTCCTCTCTCTCTCTCTCTCTCTCTCTCTCTCTCTCTCTCTCTCTCTCTCTCTCTCTCTCTCTCTCTCTCTCTCTCTCTCTCTCTCTCTCTCTCTCTCTCTCTCCCCGATTTCCGACTCTATCCACTGTCCATCACTCCAACAAAGGCACAAAAAGCCCACAAATTAATCTTAAAAAAAAGGGTTGAGCCACTCAAAAAACATGAATGGGGGCATTTGCTTTAAGAAAAGAAACTCATTGAAAAACCGCTCATACGAGCAAAGTTCAGCAAAAATCAGTTAAAAGGAGTCGCTGTCCAGGTGAAATCTCTGTTATTTTTAATGTTTTGCATTCACATTTTCCTGACCCAGCTAGATGCTGTCATATGGCAGTTCTGCTCAAGGTTTCTGCCCAAATGGAATTTCTTCCTTGTCGGATCGATAAGTGCTTGTTCATTGGTTAATTCATGATCAATCTCTTTAAACCATCTTTCAAAAAGTACAGTTTGACCGGTTCTTAATATAACTTTTGTTGTGATCTATATAAATTAAGTTTGATAAATTGATTAAAGATATTTACATTAGCTCTCTGTTTGACCAGGAAGGAACAGAAAAAAACACATTCACCCAAAAAGAAAAGAGGATATAAAAAGCATCATGGATTTATAAATACGAACCCAAAGTACAGACTACCGGAAAAAAAAAGTTTTCTGTTTAGGTGTCTTCCAGGGTAAACTACATCACTACTTAACCATGAGTCAGTTCCCTTTATGTAAATCTCTGCGGTGAAGAGGGGTGATGGAGACAGCAAGATGACAATGAGATCTTATCACAGCTATTTTCGTGTGCAAAAGATGTTGGTTTAGCAATGCATCTGTGACCTGTATGCATGCATTTGCAACCCTTTCAGTTTCCTCTTGATATTATCTGTGATTAATCTGCATAAATATCTCTCAATCGGCTGATCAATCTATTGCTCAGAGCTTTAATAGTATCAGTAGTTCAACTATAATTCCAAATGCAAAACAGCTTACATGAAGACTACATGAAGATCTATGTTTAATGATACTGATAAGTATATATTGTCTGCTGTTTAACAAAAAGAGGAAACTCAAGGAATGCCCTTTGTATGTACCAAGGTCTCCTTTGTACACATGAAGAACAAATTACTTCATGATAATGGACAAACACTGCTAATTTTATTTAAGTTTTTCACACTTAATTGCTTGATAGATTATATGAATACATGTTAAGAAGTTATCTGGGAGAAAACGTACCTATCTCTGGTCTGATGTTTTGTTTTGACAATGACATTTTATTGAAGTATCTAAAGAGAAAGTTCAGACAGTTTTTTGGGACTGTATGAATTACTTGTAAATACACAGTATTTTACCCCCATAGTCACTTGTCAGGGTGGCTCCTCAAGCACTCGTTAACACACCCACAGCTGGTACCTTCTATTCTACGTTTTCAACTAAGTAATGATTGGTACATTGCTGTTCTCTTCTCCTCTCCTACCCTCTTGTACTGTTCCCACAAGTTGCAGCCACCGGACTGCAGTGTGTTTGGCCCTCTCAAGAATATGGTTTACATCTTCTTTGACACCTGGATTAAACATCATTCCATGCCTATACGACATACCAGCAATTATAAGAGACGCTTAGTCCCTGGCTGCCACCATCAGATGTCCAGGCTGGCTACAGGTGCACATCCAGCTAGAAGTTTTTTGTTGTAAAACGTTCTGAAAATGTTACGGAGAATGTTTTCGTAACATTTTCAGCAGGAAGTTTTCTTTAAGTTCCAATAATGCTCTAGGATAACATTCTAAAGATGTTTGGTGATCCATCCATCTATCCATTATCTCTACCGCATGTCCCCTTCGGGGTGGAGCTGTTCGAAGCTGTACCCGGGGGGGAGCATGTACCCACCTATGCAGGGTATAACCTTTGTTATCATGTAACGTTATAGGAACTTTATATAAAATTATAAAAAAAAGCTCCTTTTTTTAAACTTTCTGAATGTTGCTTTGAGATTGTTCTTCGTTTGTTATCATGAAACATTGTTGGGATGTTTTATAGCAGAACATTCTCTGTTCCTTAAAGAATGCCCCAAAACATCCTCCGAATGTTGCACCTAAAACGTTCTACCTTTGTTAACAGTTCAGATTATAGGAACATTATTTAAAATAATGAACATCCCTAAAATGCTATTTGAACATTACATGAAACATTTGTCTTTAAAACATTGTCAGAACTTGTAGAGAATGTTAGCCAATGTTTTGGGAACATTCCCTGCTAGCTGCAGGCATTTGGCCCTTCAACAGGGACATTTTCAGCAATGCTGATTTTGCAACCGTCCAAACAGTCCAGAGGAATTAGTACTGGTCCAGTTTCCAGTGTGGAATCAAACATCTACATTTTTTACGTTTTGTCTTAAATTCTTTTTCAAATGTAAATAAAACTATTTCTATGTAATCTCACTGTTTTATTCTGTTCATCATGTACAATTTCATTCAAGTTTGGTGAGAGACTGCTCTAGACTCATCAACTGAACAATCACAAATCAAGTCGCTTATATTTTTGCCGCAATACAAATATAGATATCCCTAGATTAGAGGCCTAGCTGTCTCCAAAAATAGATATGTACATAAATAACATTATAAAATACTACAGCAGAAATGGCATGACTGTAAGGTATGCTTTTAGATGAGATACACTTTTTCATTGTTACAATTTCCCCCAAACACTTTTTCAATTGCCCTCTTGGGGTCATAGGAGTTTGCTAATTTTAAGAATGCAATTATAGAAGAAGTATCTTTATATTTACAAATGTTTACAGATAACTTACTGTAAAGTAAAGGGGCCCTGCATGGTCAACTGCACAAATATTTAATAATCGCAAAAAACATTTCACCAGACCCCAAAAACATTTCACAAAATGCAAAAATATTTCTTGAAAGCTTGAATTTCCCTCGGGATCAATAAAGTATCTATCTATCTATCTATCTATCTATCTATCTATCTATCTATCTATCTATCTATCTATCTATCTATCTATCTATCTATCTATCTATCTATCTATCTATCTATCTATCTATCTATCTATCTATCTATCTACAGTTTAAAAAAACATAAAAAAATATGCCATGAAACTTTAAGAGCATTTCACTTACTGCAAGAAACAAGCTAAAATATTCTGTAGGTCTATTTGTGAAAGTGAAATGTTTTTGACATCTGGTGAAGTTTTTTTACAATCATGAAATATTTATGCAGTTTACTTTCAGGGTCACCTTATTAAAGCCTATAGACTGTAACACAGACACATCCAATGTAGAGTCATTATTAGCTTTCATTGTTGCGAAGAGTGCCCTGAAACACCTAGGCTATCTCCAGACACTGAGTTATGTAAAAACGAAGTAGTTACATTCAGAGTGATAGAGTCACTGGTTACAATGATTTGGTAGCTGCATCAGAAACCACTTGACTCAATACAAGTTATTGTATGTGTACGGAAGATGGCGCTATAACACATTTCCTCCTGGATTTTCTTCCGTTAGCACTTCCGGGTTTTGATGTTTACATCTGGGAGCAGCGTTGGAGCCACACAGAGCTGTCTTCCTGGCTCATGAAAACAATGTTTTGTATGAGAAACAACATGAGTTCGGAGTTCTAGGACTTTTATTCATCCACGGTAGGAAATGCATTTGTCACAGCGTTCATGCATTTTCTAATTTTACACACTCGTCAGTAAACGCATCTTTTCTGGTCAGGCTTAGCGGCTAACGTTAGCTACCTGAATTAACACCTGCAAGAGGACAGACATTCGTGTTGTTTAAAACATATTTCAGATGTATCTGTTTGTTTTAAAAGAAATCAATAGAAAATGTAGGTTGACTATGGATACGGATAATAACGTTAATGTGAGAATAATTTATTTAGCTTATTAAATAGTCTTTGAATGGATTATAATTCAACATGGTTTTTAAATGTTTCTACTGACTTTAAAAACTGATCTGCTGTTCAAACATGACGTGTTTAAAAAAAATAATTTACTAATATACCTAAATAATATTAAAGGAAAAACTACAAACTTAAGGTTGGCTCATGATAAAAAATGAAATATTTGATGTGGAATGTTTTTTATGCTAACCAGTAATATAATAAGTTATATATATATATTTATTCAAGTATTCACGCTATAATTCTTTATACTTCACAATCTAATTTTTTATTAATTCTGAAAACCAAACAACAAAGATCCATGGATGTCCAAGAGGCTGAGAAACTATGCAGCTTTTCTATAGTTTTAGGTAACTGTAGTAATGCTATTAAAATCAATTACAAATAAATGTAACTATTCATTTACATATCTTAAAGCTAAATAACAGTGATATCTATTTATATCCTACAAAAGCAAACAAGATCATCAGAAATACGGTAAGTATAAATAAATAAGTTCAATTTACTTTAATTAGTGCTTGAAACTTCTGCCCGGGAGTTGCTGTCAAACAAAGTGAGCCACTGCATGCTGCAAAACAGCCTTTAGTTTTCATCTTCATTGGCAAAGATTCACTGTGAGAGAAAATTTAACCGCTTAAAAACACTTAAAAATAAGCAAATAGGTACAACCTTGTCCACAGGATGTGCCCAAAAAAATATCACAAGACAAATTGTCCTCACAGAAGCTTTAAAGAATGATTGATACATTATTAACCAATCGCATTAGTAAAGGCGACTTGATCATTTGTTAATGCTGATATATCAAGCATCATTAGGTCAAGTATAAATAACTATGAGTCATGCATTACTCAGGCATTGCTTATTTTTTCTTTACATTTTGAAAAAAAAGACTTTCAGGCTTTTTGTGCCTTTATTGGAGGGACAGGACAGTTGATAGAGTGGGAAATTGGGACGAGAGAGAGTTGGGAATGACATGCTGGGAATGTGAACCTGGACCGTCCGATTGGAGGGCTGCAGCCACTGTACATGGGGCGCACAAACTAGCCACTTGTCCACCCGGGCCCCTGCTCATGAATTTTGGGCCCCAATTGTCAAGTTTTACAGAAGAAACTTTTTTTAAAGTAGAAAACTGTTGTTAAGCAACTAAAAATAGAGCATGACCAAATAACTGAACAGCAACATGTTTGATTAAGTTGTGTTAAATAATCCAACACAAATAGATGGAATATTTGTTGACATAACTAATGAAACATTGCCTGATATTTTAATATACTAAATAGTTTTTTATTAAAACAGATGAAACTGAAATAAACACATTGGAGCTTGTCTTAATTTGTACATCTTTTTAGCAGTACAGGCTCCATCATCAGATCAGCTGCTGAGAGTCAAAGAAAAGGATAAATTATGAAGAAGAAAGGCAGACGTCCAAGGTCGGAAACTTCAGGGCAGACCAGCACGACAAAGACCACAGTGAGCGTCAGTGTGGAGAAGAGGCAGACTGGAAACAGAGGGAGACTGCGGAAGACTGTCCCTGTAACCGCAGATGGTTTCTATCATGAAAACACTGCAAAAGACAAGACTGCTGACTCAGACTTCAGTGTTACAGCAGCTGACGACACACAAACACACCCAGAGAGCATGTCCAGACCTTCAGGTGAGTGTCTTTGTGTCGGTCCTAATGTGCTGTTTCTTGTCTCGTAAGGAGTTGACATTGAAAACAGGAGACACAATTTTATAAGACAAAAAAAGAACACAAATACCATCAGACACGTAAGAAATTACGTCCATTTACCAGTTAAAATTCCTTGCCAAACATGACTACCAGTAAGTAGAAAAACTATAATCTGATCTATCTCCCTGCAGGTCGACTGTCAGCCGCTATCTGTCGGCTCTGCCACGGGAAGTTTTCTCCACGCAGCCTGCGGCACGCCTTCGACAAGTGGCCTCGGGATTCTGTTGATGTTGGCGAAGAGGAATCCGACTCTGTGGTTCAGTCGCCCCTTTTATTCCACACAGACTTCCAGCGGCTGGTCGGTGTTCAATTGGACCGTGACCCCCGGCTATCAGAGTTTATCTGTAAGAAATGCCACGCCAAGTTCTACAAGTGCCACAGCATCCTGATCAGGTTTCTGCAGAGAGTCAACCTCCCGCCAGTGGGGAAAGAGAATCTCAAAAGCCAGTAAGTCCGCCTTAAAAGTTTCTATTTTTTGTGGGGTTTCCAAAAACTAAGGCAAAAAAACCTCAAATTACAATCAGCTATTATTTTGTTTTTCAGGAAGAACGCAAAGTGTCCAGAATCCTCAGTGAGCCAAGGCTCAAAAGGTAAATTTTTATTTATTTTTTTAAAGTCCATTATCTTCTGCTGCTGCTACACAGGTCATCGCAATTGACAGAAACACATTCTGCTTTCTTCTTATAGCACCACCTTCCTTTAGCTCGGACCCAAAGGGCCTCCACAGTCTGGTTTCCTGGGCTCACCACCACGGAGAGGGCTGCCACTTCTGCCCCGACCTGAAGGAGGTGCTAGAGGGCCAGTGCTGGGGCTCTGTGAAGGCTGTATGGGGCTGTGTTGATGGTCACAGATACATTATGGACACTCAGTGCACAACTGCTTCAAACCCAGGGTACACTTATAACTTGAGCACTGAAGCATTAGGGACCGGCAACGGTGATAGGGTGATGTCAGAGGAGGAGGAACAGGAGGACGAGGGAGATGAAGAAGAGCAAGCCAGCAGGTATGGAAAGACTCCAGTAGGAAGTCTGGCTAAACACAGCTCACCTGCAGTCCCAGCACAGACTCAGAGCTCAGTGATGGCAGACTGGAGCAGCAACACTGAAGGTGAGAGTCCCAGGGTCAGAGAGGGTGTGAATCATACAGAGTCTTTTAAAGCTCCTGTGTCCATTTTGTCACCCCTCAGAACAAAAGTCTGCCTCTTGTTTCTTTGCACTGAGAATCTTTTCAGTGGAAAATGTTTAAATAAAAAGGCTGTTAAGGCAGCGTGCTATAAATCAATACATCTGATGACCCCACAGCAGCGGTTACAAATAATTAATCTATATAATAATGGTCTTGTTGGCTTTTGTAGCTCTTAAAGAAGCATCAGTACTAATTTGGGTCCGTTCCATAATCAGCTAAAAACTCTAAAAAAACAAGATCCCATCAAAGTATGCAATCAAAAAAAAACTGCTGCCTTTTACAAATATACATATATTAATATATCCCTCCCAATATGTGCTTTTATAAAAACCTTTAGAGAACATGTAATGCTGAAAACAACGGTTATTTTTATCCAGCAAAGTGCCCTCTGACTCGAGAGTTTCCAATACTCTTTACCGTCTGCAGAAGATCACATCTGAGCAGACGCTCTCCTGCACTAAAACTGGAAAAATAATAGATAATAATATTGTTAAACTTTCTTTTAGCAAGTGATTTGTTTATTAAGAGAACAGTCTTCTGTGTTCTTTGGTATGGTTCTATTAATAACTGTTATTTCAAAAATAGTGACAGAACCAAGTATGGTTGTTAACGTTCTTCTAAACTAAGATATCTTTCAATACTTCAAAATACCGCGTGTGTTCAAATGATACAGTCTCCATTATTTTCATGTTCAATAGTACTAAAAAGAACTGAACTAAAATCAACAGATCTACAGTCATATTTTTAATCCAAAGCTGCCGTTAGTGAAAAGAGAGAGAGTATCGTCTGAGTGATATAACAGGAAAGTGAAGAGGGCGAGTAACGCTAGTGAAAAGAAGGCTGTTAAAAACATTTATTTAGTCTTAATTTAATTCTGATTGTTTATCAGCAGGTACACTCTAAAGCACTAATAGTATAAACAGGTTCACAGCCTTGCAATAGCTTGCAGAAAGGAGGAACATTTTGACAACATTTCTCAAATTTCAGTCCAGACTTCTATCTTTGTTGCCGTGGTATCGTAACAGGTATCAATATGGTTAGGTTTGCACTAATGCAACCCTAGTCTCCAGTGGAGACAGATGATTGGAACTCATCACGATGCATTTTTGTAACTGCTTGTTTGTATCATTGACTCACATAGTTGTTGGTTTCCCTCCTTCAGTTTTTACAGGTCCTGTGGGGGCGCTGTCTCCTCCTCAAACCCAGCTGGAGGAAAGAGCGGCTGACAGTGATCTGTCTGACAGGTTTGTTTCACTCTTTGTTCTTGTTGTATGAACACCAACGTGTTTATAAAACCTGTAGTTTCAGGGTGCATCGCTGCCTTTCAAGAGTTTAGATGGAGATCGAGATTAGGCCAGAACCTCGAGAACATATTTTTCTGTGTGGTTTCAGGGGGATCTCAGAGGATGAGTTCGAGGAGAGAAGAAAAACAGGTTTATCAGACGATGAGTTGTTCGAGCCGTATTCAGACAAGAGGTGGGCGTAGATATTCGTCAGCTGAACTTTGTTTGTCCTTTTAAAACAGCTGAAGTGGGACTGAATGTGACAATAATCCTCTCCTCCTCCCAGAGCTCACAGGGTGACTGTCCCCAAGAGAAAAAGAAGCCCGAAAGTCCTGGAGGAGCCCAAAATCAAAAAGAAACCCGGACCTAAACCTGGCTGGAAAAACAAGTTCAAACCCAAAGCGTAAGTCTGCATATTTGATACAACTTGAATCCTACCTTTTCTTTAATTCATAGACATCACTCAGCATACGTGAAGTGTGTTGTCCATCCAATTTAGAAGCAGATTTAAGTCCAAGCTTGGTTTCATGTATTTTGGTCTGTTTTGATAATTGTTAGCAAACATGTGAATGAACTAATATAACTCTAGTAATGGTGTTGTGTTTTTATTTTAAGAGAGGAGCTGCCCAACATCTACAAGTGTCCTTATCAGGGCTGCACAGCCGTCTACAGAGCTCCTGACGGTTTGAAGGTGAGACTTCACTCAGACAGACTTTCAAAGTTTCTTTAGTGAAACTAGGTTCTGTAATTCTTCTTCTGCAGATTTCCTGGTAGTTTTTCTTCCTATGTAGGTCCAGTTAAAAGGCAAACTTCCTACACTGGCTTTGCAGACTTATAGTCCTGATGGTGGCACAGAAACCATCTTCATTTTAAAAACTAGAAATAACAATAATACTGATTATTTGACTTTCCACTTTATGCAACTTAAACCAAAAGGTTGAGTAATTAGAGCAAGAATGAATCAGATTCTTGGAGCTGGTAGGAAGTCATCACTTTTCTCAAAAACTTTAGAGCTAGGGGAGCTGGTAGCCTAGGGATTATCCTGCGCCCCCAATCTACCGAGGATATAGTCCTCGACCCAGCAACCGTGGGTTTGAATCCGACCTCGGCCCTTTGCTGCATGTCATCCCCCTCTCTCTCCTCCCAATCATTCCTGTCTCTCTTTATTGTAATATGGTAATATGTAGTCCCAACACACATGAGAACTGTCCTGCATCAAAACCACACCTGAACAGAATTACAGTCTTTGTAGTAAACTCATCAATGCCGTCACCGTGATGACCGTTAAACAGCGGCCTCTTCATTAGTGTACTTTATTGCACACAATGCTATAATATATGAAGACAATGCAACCTTACTACCATTAAGAATGATTCGTAAACACAAGTTTATTGTATTTGTGTAAGTGTTTATCAAATTGCCAGTTGTATGAAGGTTCATTATGTTCTCTCTTTGACTGTATAAATGACGGCTTCTCTTCAATTGTGTTTTTTTTTTAGAAGCACATCAAGGAGCATCATGAGGAGATGAGACAGCGACCCTGCCCTCATCCTGGCTGCAACAAGGTTTTTATGATCGACCGCTACCTGCAGCGACACATCAAGCTCATCCACACAGGTGACTTCAACACAAAGATTTGTTTCAGACTGTGTGTCTTTCTGAAAAGATTATCCAAGCCTTATATTGATTACGTTTATTGTGTATACAGTGATGTGTTCGTTATACAGTTTGCCTTTAATTTGATTAAAAAAATGTACATCTCTTTTTTTGATGAATTTAAATCCTGCGTCATGATACATACAGCTCCGGGAAAAATGTAGAGATAACTGCAAAAATATGTTTTTCCTCTGTATGCAGTATTAGTCAGACTGTGAATAATGAATAATAAAAAAAAATCTTATTCATATTCAAACAGAATCCTACGAATTTCACATATGATGAGTTCAGAACTCAATATTTAGCCTAATAAAGCTGGTTTTGAATAACAGATTTCTTGTCTCTTGGCATGCTCTCCACCAGTTTTCACATGGCTGTTAGGTGATATTATGACTCTTTAGGTGCAGAAAATCAAGTAGCTTGTCTTTGTTCGATGGCTTGTAAGATGATCACCAAATCACTTGAACCTGACACTTGAATTAAACGGCGTTCAAGCATGTCATGGTGCTGATTTAAGGAGGATTAGGAGCAGTCTCTATGTTTTCTCCAGAGCTGTATATTACCAAATGCTTGCCAAAACATAACCCTGGAAGTTTGAGGTGTTGATGCATGGTTTGGCATGTGCTTCATTTTATCCGTGCGTACAGAGGAGAGGAACTACATTTGTGACCAGTGTGGCCAAACGTTCAAACAGAGAAAACACCTTTCAGTCCACCAGATGAGACATTCAGGGGCCAAGCCACTCCAGTAAGTACTGTCTATGTATGCTGCCATCAAATAAATAACAATTATATTTAAAAAATTAGTTATTCAATTTGAAGATCAGAAAAAAAAGACACACTAGAAATGTTGACCTTTTTTTTCCTCCCTTCTAGATGTGAGGTGTGTGGCTTCCAGTGTCGCCAGCGTGCATCGCTAAAATACCACATGACCAAACACAAGGCTGAGGCGGACTTGGAATTTGCGTGTCTGATGTGTGGAAAACGTTTCGAGAAGGCCCATAACCTGAATGTACACATGTCTATGGTTCACCCGCTGACTCAGGCTGAGGGTCAGAGAGGCAGCAGCCAGCAGCAGCAGCCGCTCTATGCCAACCTGCACACCATCACTCTGACCGGGGAGGTGGTTCAGCAAGACCAGGACAGATGACGGCAGGGGCTCCGAGTACAGATCTGCTGCAAGAGTACATAAACTGTGGGAAAGGGACCAGTCCTGACGATCTTTGCTGTAGTTTCCATATTTTCACGATAGTACTTGGACAAAGATGAGACCTGCTGTTTGGCTTCAGCGCCATATATAAAACTGGATCAGTTCTTTATCGATGTAGCATTTTAGCTTAGCTTTTGTCATGACATCAAAGTCAACTTTCATATTCAAGTTTGCTTTAATTTATAATTCAGAGGATGTTGACCAGGCTTGTGTCAATTAGATTATCTTATGGGCAGCTCTTAAAGGGTATCTTAAAAACCTGGACTATTCTTTTATATGTTGAAATCTAAATTAAGTTTTTGTAAAAGCGTGAACATTTTTTCGGGGAAACCAGGATGAGCCATTTTGCTGTCTTTAAAGCCTCCGAACTTGTTTGAGTGAAACTGAATTTTTACCCACAAAACAGATGGTGCTTAAATCTGAAGTAAACCTTTTCTAAAATGTATGAATCAAGGCAGCAGCAGACCGTATTTTCTGTATTCTGCAATGTAACATTACTGTTGTTGTTTTTCAAAGGAGTCCTGCGGCTTTAAAGAATGCGATGTAACAGCTGTTTCTGGTTTCAACATGTATTTGCCCTTAAACAATAAATTATCTCTGTTGTCAGACACTTCAAATAACAATCTAAACTCTTGTAGTGGTGAAAACTCTTGTAGTGGATCTAGTGGGGATTATTTTGCATACATGTAGGCTGTTTAATGGCTGCTGGTTGATACATTCAGCTTGAGCATTTCCAGAACTTAAATATCTATCCATTAAAAGGATATCTATACTGCTCATCTCTTTAGGGGTCGCTGGGGTCTGGAGCAGATCACAGCTGTCATTGGTTAAGAGGCGGGGTAAAGCCTGGACAAGTCGCCTGTCAATCACAGGGCTGACATATAGAGAAAAAACAATTACGCTGTCACTCAAACCTCTGGGCAATTTAGGAACTAATTAATCTAACGCGCTCGTCTTTGGACTACGGGAGGACTACAGGGTATCCAGAGTGAACCAATGCAGGGACAGGGAGAGCATGCAAACAAGCCAATAATTCAAACTAAGGGCTGACAGATTATCGACCTGGCTAAGTATCGGGGGCTGATATTCTGCATTTGGCTGATTATCAGTATTGGTGTTTTATTTTAACAGTCCCTCTGGGTCTGTTTTCAAACACTACTATGTCTCACCCAATGTCCCGCCCACAACACTATCTGATTGGCTGCACGTCACACGATAATAGCCAATGAACACTGAAGCCTGTGTACCTTTGACATGCACAGAGATGAAAGCAGCCTGAAGCAGGAGAAACTCCAGTTGAGCATTTAAACAAAGTCTTGTGCTGGAAAGTTTCCAGAGTCTAAATTGTGTCAGATTTTAATTTTAACTGTAAATGCATATCAGTTCTAACTATCTGTTGAACTGTATGAACTAATAATCGTTATCGGCCCTAAAAAAACAATATTGGTCGACCCCTAATTCAAACCAGGAAGCTTCCTGCTGTGAGGTGACAGCACTAACCACTGCATCACTGTGCAGCCCTGAACTTGAAGATGTAATACAAAACATGCAAACTGTGGAAAAGATCTGCTTTTTCTTCTCATATATTTCAAGGATCCAATATATCATTCCACAATTCTACATTGTATTGTGTTCAGGTATTTAAAGCTGTTTGGGAAGCAGGAGACTCTTCTTCAGATATAACATTGGCAAACATGTCTGTGCCACCTGAAGATGGGGGCCGTTAAGGATCTCATAGTTTCTGTGTACTGTAGTTCAGAAATGTGAACTTGAGAGGGTTTCTATGCAAAGAAACCAGCGTAAACGGTAAACTATCTGACAGCAGAAAATATGTCACACTTTGAAAGTTGTAATCCTTTAGATTTCAGTTCAGTTGTGAGAAATAGATCAACCAGTGTTTCATTTAAAGGTGCAGCTACGTAAAGATTGTGCTGTTATGTTACATATTCAGTCCATAATGTTTTTAAATTGTGCTGAAGATTGTTACCTTGTGGAGTAGGAGATAATTATAATAAGTAAACACATGAAGTCTCTTTTTCTATGAGGAAATAGAAAACATCTGTAAAAAGTGTATAAAATGGTTTGAACAGCCACATCTGTAGCCTCTGTTACAGATGTGATGAATTCACACTGCCTGTGGACTGAATGAATTCATACACTCATTTTGATTTCACAGCTGAAGTACACCGCAGCATCCAGCGGATAGAAAGTACTTCAAATGTCAGATTATGCAATATTGTAATCATGTAAAGCATGTGTATGTGCGGTGTAACATCCTCGCAGTGCAGAATCAAACGTTCAGTTTTATTAAGTCACTGTTTTTTATGAACTTACAATGCTCAGTTCTCCAGTTAGAGTTAACTTCTGTGTTGTAAACAGTGGAAAGGGCTTCAGATGTACATGTGTTATAAAGTACTACGTGTATAATGTAAATAAATGTTAATTTTTTTACAAAGCTGAGTATAAACAGTTTTTGACTCTTTCCTTGTAAAATCTGAACAGATGAATAAATATCACAACAGGTACATGTTTCTGTGGGACGTAAAGTAGATTAACACTCGAACAAACAGCTGTACAACTGAAAAGGGGAGACGTTACTGTATAGTAGATTTAACTGATCACTTTAGACAATGTCTTTGATTGAACATGAGTGTGTAGCTGTTTACAGGAAGTCCATCTCGGGGCTGTGGCTGTGAGGGTCGAGCTGCACAGAGAGAGCTGCTGCCACCTCTGGGTCCAGGTCTGCACACTGAGACTGCAGCTGGACCAGGAAACACACAATAAAGAAGGGATAAAGAATATACAGTTTGAGGGAGGTGTCCTTGATAAAAGATTTTACCAGGAGGCACAATACAGATTTATACAATATGTGTGTGCATGTGTGTGTGTTACCTGTGCGAGTTGGCTGGCGGACAGAGCAGTTGGAGACGTCTGTGAAATCGCTCTCAGAAGAAACTGCTTGGCCTGCCTCAGAATCTGGAAGGGCTCCATCTGACAATACAATTAACAGATTTTACATCAAGAGTGATGTTACAGCTTTGTGTGACAGCGTCTAGACACAGAGAAAAACCATGGTCTGAGTCTTGATCACCTGATGGCCAGAGTGCTCAGTTGTTGGTGTTAGTTTGTGTCCTTCCAGGAAAAGCTGCAGCAGATGGATGTAGCAGAGCACAGCTGTATGGAGGAACCCTGGACCGCTCACAGCTCTCTGACGCAGATCAGCACTCAGCTGGAGCAGCAGGCTAAACACACACAGACAGAATAAAGGTAGGTTCAGGTATTTGTCATGTAAGTGTTTTAAAATTTGCAAACATACGACGGTCCTTGTCGCAGCAGCCGTAGGTTCAATTCCAATCTAAGCCCTTTACTGCATGTCACCCCCACTCTATCCTTCCATGGTTTTTCTCTCTCTCTTCAGCTGTCCTACCAAATAAAGCTAAAAATTCCCCCAAAGTAATTTGGCTTTCATTTCATTTATTGAAAGACAGGACAGTGCATAGAGTTTGAAACAAGGATTGGGGGGGTGACACATCCCCGGGTGGCATGACAAAGTGTGGGAGTTGAACCCGGGGCTGTCACTTGGAGGAATGTGGCGTCCGTACATGGGGGCACGTGACTTAACCACTGAGCTTCACCAGCGCCCAACATTTGATGTTTGTAAAAACAATTACCTGTAGAAGGCCCAAGGCATCAGTCGGGTAAACTCATCTGATGTCACCATGGTTACCAAATGGTAAACATTTTTATCTAGAGCCAGGGAAAAATGTAGCCCAGTTATTTAGTAATGCATACATATTTAAAACAGACAACACTTAATATCAGAGCTAGTGGCATTACTACTAAATAATTACTACCAGGCAATAAGAATGATGTTTACAGCTTAGTGAACCAATATGTGACAATAGAAGAAATACCATTTGAATTAAAAATGAGCAGCCAGTCAGCAGAGTCCACCAACACTCGCAGCAGCTCAGTGCAAAAAGTCCTGGCTTTCTGGTGGCTCTTCTCCTACAGCAGTAATCAAAGACAGATAATGGCATGAGGATTACTTCATCCTTTAAAAAGACAGACTCTGCTAACCAGACTGTCAAAATACAACAGCTAACATCTCAAAATGTACATTTATGTCCGTTTATAGGTACGAGCTGAGACTGAAAGACAGATCTGTCATATCTGCTCCTTTACTACATCCATCCTAAACCTAAACACAACCTGTTTGAGGAAATCATTTGGGGCAGTTACCTGAGGAAACAGAAGTGCTGACAGATAGTCGTTTACAAACAGGAAAAACAGAAGAACCACCACCTGCAGGGAGAAATGAGAGAGCAGCAGGTAAGTACACGAGAGGTGGGAAACATAGAGAGAGGACATTTTAGCTTTATACAGAGCACGCATTTAACAATCAATGATTGATGAAACATCAACTAACACCTTCAAATGTATGTACTGGTAGTTTAAAGTAATTAAGAACATGTAGCTCTTCATAGTTTGTGTACAAAAGTCTTTATTTGTGAAGGAACTGAAGTTGTCAGTTGAGTGTAGTGGTGTGGAACAATTCACCACAATTATCATAATTAGATTTTTTGTACTTTTTTCTTGAATTGAATATAGTTTACAAACCATTACTAGATGGTTAGACATGATCACACAACTGGTTTGTTCTGAGCCACAACTTCAGATGACCCTTAAAAGTGGCAAAGCTTGGACATTCCCTGACTGAGAGTGGTAGGCTGTTCCATAATGTGCTTCCTTTGAACGACAAAACATTTTGACCAAACGCGGAACGTCTGATAGGAACCTCAGTCACCTCTAACAGCTGCTCTGGTATTTCTAGATGAAGAGATAGTTTGCTGTTTGATGTAGTCATTTAGAGGGAATAGAGCCTGCCCGTTTTGCACTTTGTACATCATACATGCAGTTTTGAATTTTTGGAAGTTGTCAAAGCTAAATAGCTTGTACTGTAGAAGG
The DNA here is from genome assembly GCA_020745685.1 of Tautogolabrus adspersus. Classification (NCBI taxonomy): domain Eukaryota; kingdom Metazoa; phylum Chordata; class Actinopteri; order Labriformes; family Labridae; genus Tautogolabrus; species Tautogolabrus adspersus. Next base: position 11,981,517 of record CM036539.1, read on the forward strand.
ATGTAACAATGGTGATACGAGAGGAGTTTCTTATCTAATATTTTTTTATACAGTTTTAAGGTTTCTGCTCCAGCAAGAGACAAACTGGTTATACAGTAGTCGATATGAGAGAATATCATAGAGTGAAGGAACATCAAGGCAGCACAATCAGTCAGGAACGTCCTGATTTGTTTAAAATTGTGCAGGTTAAATTTGACCGTATTTGACATTTTTTTGACGTGGCTCTTGAAAGAGAGTGAAGAATCCAGGATGACCCCAGGTACAAGCTGTAGTTCTTCCCCTCCTAAGAATACATGTGAGCGTGAGATGTTTTCTGGACGTTTTGAGAACATCATGCACACAGTTGTGTTAGTATTCAGTAGGAGACAGGAATGTGTGAGTCAGTCCTGAATGTGGCTCATTGCTGATGTGAGAATTTTGGAAGCTTCTTTGGTATTTTTTGCACAGGTAAAAATTACTGCATCATCTGCATACATTTGAACATTGACATTTGGGCACACATTGGGGAGATTATTGATAAAAAGAAAAGAAAATAGTCCCAAGTATTGACCCTTATGGGACCCCCACTGGACACTCAAGGTAAGGAGACATGACACCGTTAACGGAGACACATTGCTTTCTGTTTGATAGATATGATTTTAATTAATAGCTTGGTCAGAGAAGTTACAGTGAGTCAATTTAACAAGTTGAACCTGGTGATCAACAGTGTCAAATGCCCTTTTTAAATCTAAAAACACAGCCCCAACACAACCTTTTCTGTCCAACAAACATTTTGTTTTTTCAATAAACAGTGACGGCACTTTCTGTTGAGTGGTGGGCACGGAATCCAAATTGCATGGGATGTAGAGAGCTGTGCTCGTTGTTTAGGTGGTCAGTTAGTTGATTAGCCACCCATTTTTCTATTATTTTGGAGATTACAGGGAGGATGCTTATAGGCCTATAGTTACTTATATCTGTTTTATTTCCTGATTTAAATATTGGGATAACCGTGGACACCTTCCAAGCTGCCGGCAACACAGAGTGTTTGATAGATAAATTGACAAGATGAGTTATAGGACGTACCAGAGCGTCTTTATTAGCCTTTAAGAAGTTGGTGTCTAGCCCGTAGTCATCCTTAGCTTTGGAGTTATTAAGTTTACAGATAATTTTGTTTACTTCAGTTTCAGATATTTAATTTATGATAAAGACAGCATGAGCATGATTAATAGGGTTGAGAGGTTACATAAACACAGTCCTTGGTTTGCATTGACTCTGGGTGGTGATGCTCACCTGTTTCGTCCTCTCTGGTCTCAGCTTTTTTATGGCAGCACTAAAGCCCTGTGGGTCACAAACACAGCCTCGCCAGGCACAGTGCAGGCAGGCAGCCAGCAGCAGAGCTGAAGCTGCAGGTACTGGTGGTGACGACGACAGCGAATCCTTCTCTAAACTAAACACCACACAATCAAAAGTTACTGTAAAATAAGCGAAGGGGCACAGGAAGCCAGAAGACCATCAGGGGTCTGCACCAAGTCCTCTATATTCCATACACTAACAGTAACTTATTAAAACAAGGCAAACATGAGTTAGATCATAGTTTCAAAAACAGTGTGTTATGAGAATGAGGTTTGGTACCTGGATGCCCAGCTGTGACAGTCAGTGAGGAGCTGCAGCTGCTCTGGCAGAGGCTCTCCATTGCACAGACGACGCCACAGAGACAACAGCAAAGGAGACAGACGCTCCCACCAGTGCTACACATGCAAAACAAATACACATTGACAACTCAGTTAAAGCTCCTGTAAGTAGTTTTTTAACTGTTATAGACAGACTGAAAGGAAAACTAGCGGCTCTTTATGACCTAAAGAAGCCAATGAAGTACATCAGCAACATTGATCATTTCTATACAGTTATACAGTATCTGCTGGCTGCTGGGTAGGTGTCAGACGAAGTGATTCAAAGCACCCTGCAGAACCAGCCTTGGTTTACATTTTCCGCAGCAAAGATTCATTGTGAGTGATAGGTTTTACTTTTAAAAACAGCAGGGTTAGATTGCTATCATAAAATACTACTTTCACAGGTACAGACCAATATTGGCAAAAGTCATTAAAAAGTTGATGTATACAAACTGATCAGATAAAGGCATATTATTGGAACATATAACTTGTGTAGGCAGACATAATTTACAGAAACCTGTGTTGGACTCATGGACAGCATTCATAAAGTTAATAAAGAACATCAGCTGTATGAAGAACAAACATTACCACTGTGGAGAGCAGGAGAAGAGGACAGTGTAAACTGATCTGAGACCAGGCTCTGTTGACTTCCTCCCTTGAGCGACCACAACGAACACTCGCACATAACACACCCTGCAGAGAAAACAAAGACAGCTCCATCACTTGTTTATTTTTACCTAGAACTCATACACATTCTGAATGGCATTTTGTTGTAGCCTTTTTTTTGTATTTCAATAAAGTGGTCCTCACTTTCAGGAGGTGTGCCGTCAGATGGAAAGACAGCAAACCGGCTGGAGAACACGCCTGCCTCTGTTACATGAAGCAGAGAGGAAAGCAGAGAAATAAGGTTGGGAGCAGTATACGTTTGACTTAAACAAGACACTCATACACAATCACTGCACAACTTATCAGATTTGGTCAACATTGATAAAACATTTCAACAGATGACCTGATGCTGGTTGACATGTTCAATCAGCTTGTCGCAGTCCAGAACTGTCCTCCCTCCTTCAGTCTTTATATGAACGATCAACACAGCTGGGAGAGCCAGCAGCACTCTGCAACAGACAAACATTATCTTTAGTGACTGTACATTAAAGTCGTGTGTGTGTGTGTGTGTGTGTGTGTGTGTGTGTGTGTGTGTGTGTGTGTGTGTACCTGTTCCATGTGTTCAGTGTGTGCTGTAGGTTGAGCTCGGTGCTCACGCTGGGAGAAGCTGAGGTCCCCGGAGGAGAACATCTCTGATTCACCAACTCAAAAAGGGAGTCACACACATCAGCTCTTCCTCCACTGCTGCCAGAGATGTCGGTCACTTCCATCTCATAGACAAGCTCCTACACACTCACACAACATACACGGGTTGGAGACCAAGTCATGACAGTAATCAACAGTTTTTACATGTGTAAGCTGATGTGACACACACACACAGTATACAGAGTACACACCTGTAATCTTGACAGGATGTCTGGCAGACAGGTTCCTGTTTCAGAAACTCTGTGATGAAGTTTTTCGAGGCTCTCGTTGCTGTTGACATAAAATTCATGGATACATTACATTTTTCCTGAATAGAAAAATTAAGGTGGGTATGATGTGCTGCCTTCTTTAAGACAAAAGCACTGGGGGGGGTCTCAATTACTTCACGTTCTTAGGAAGAACATTCCTCTAAAAATCAAATGATGCTGCTTAGAGCTTTGTTCTTAGCTGAAACAAAACCTACAAACACCTATGAGCATACTTATATTTAAATGACCAGTATGTCGCATGTTCCACTGTTTACACCTTTTAGAATGAATGCACTGTCAGTACATTTACTTGTTAACAGTGTGTCTTCTGTTTCGTGTTCATTTTCCCCTGAGGTTCGATTTCAAACTATTTAATTCCATTTCATCGGTTGTGCTGTCTTTCCTGATGACAGTGCTCAGGTGAAAAATATCTAAATATCACATAATGAATCAGTGGTGTTTAACTTGCAGCGGCTTAACCTCCGCTTCAGAAACCTTTTTCTGACATTTGGACACAGAGAACAATCATTCTTAGATGTTCATCTTTTGTTTCCTTTGCTAGTTGGGAAGAACTGGGAGGAGATCTCACTTACGAGGATGTGACATTCATCAATTTAAGAACGCAGGTGCGAACAATAGTTTAAGAACAGCTTCAAGAATCTGCCAGACTTTTTCAGGAACAAATTAAAACAAAAATCTTACTAAGATGTTGGTAATGTGGCCCAATCATCTTAGATCTGCTGCTCATCAGTCCCTCGTGATCTGTCAAATTTTACTGTAGTCAGAGTTGAATAGCCTTAAAATACAGTATGTCCATCAGGATTAAAGAAAGATGCTTTTTTTTAAACAAGAGCAGCTGTTACTTCAATCACTTAAAGTCACCAGACACGATTGACAAAACGGACATTTAAACCATGCAGAACACACGAGTAGCATGTGCTCTGCTTTGACTGATACGTTTTTTTATGTTATTGTCATTCATACAATCATGCAAAAGAAGCCTATTGGAATTAAGGGAGCCATGTCACAGATGTTTCTGGTTTATATTAAAATAGTTCCCTGTCTGAGACGGTTGAACACTTTAACACGCATTATCCCAAAAGGACCTTAAATACCTGCTGAATAGGCACTTTTTAAAAAGCAGTGAGCGACATATGCCTCAAGTTTCATACATGCCAACTCCCTCAAACTTGACTATCATGTCCTTTTGGAGGTTCCTGTGAAATAGACCCTAAAAATTAGACACCCCCCCCCCCCCCCACTACCTAAAGGACAACTTCTGAATGAAACCAGTCTGTACCAATCAGCTACACAAAAGAAATACATCTAAAACATGTGTAGGCATTTTTTAGTTCACATGCATTTACAACACAAAATATAACAAACACAACTTCTTCTTTTTTTACGAACATACACACGGACCTGTGATGCTGGTCCATGATGGCACTAAGCAGATGAGTGCAGAGGTTCTTCATGTCTCCTCCACAGCCTCCCTGCTCCACTGGAAGAGGCAGGTAGTGCTCCAAGCAGGCCCACTGCTGGTACTCCTGACTTTATTCACACAAACAAACACACAAAGTTACCGTGTGAATAAACATCATGTCTGCTGTGTGTCTAACAGCACATGTGAAAGTGTGCATGTGTTTTCTGCCTCACCGTTCTGGGTCTGACAGGGCGTCTTCACTTCTCTGTACACGGAGCTCGTTGGCCAGCCATTCTGAGAACAATAACTTTACAAACAATCAATCGATCCATCAGTTAAATTTAACATCAAAGTGAATATTTCAAAGCCTCTGATTTGTCTCTGATGCTCACTCTACATTATAATTTGGCCTTCATTACACAGGAACCTTTTACCTGATAATGTGGTTTGTGTTGTAGCTGACAAAAAGCAGGGTGCCTCCACAGGTGCCAGGCAGTCTTCCTCCAGGTGCTGTTGGTGTCTGTGGCGCTGCTCCACAGACCGGGCAGGTTCTCCTCCAGGTGTTCACTAACTGGACCTCCAGCAGTGACGGGAGTTCCTCTGGCTTCAGGCAACAGTCTTGGGATGAGGTACAGAAGCTAAACAAACAGTTACATGTTGAGTTTTAGTTATACATTGACATTAGGTTTATACGTTTTTTGTTCTGTTTTCACAGCATGACTCACAATACTGTACGATGAGGGATACGTGGCCTGTGATAAGATGATACAGTTATACTAGAATAGTTGAGTTTACTCGCTGCAATTAGGGTTCAGTCTCACCACTTATCAAGCTTCATCTCTTAACTTGTCAAACTGGCTGAGAAATATGTTCAAGCACTGATTAAAAGAATAAAAAATAATGACCATATCTGGAAACAGCGATTTAATTATTATATCACACAAGTCAGGAGGACATTGTAATGCCATATCTACATTTTATCACAGCTCATGGTTCTATATATTGTGAAACTTAAAGTAACACCATTAGCTGTGTATTCTAACTGTCACAGCATTAAAGAATAAACACTTACCTTTATCAGTACAACATTAATACAAATGCTGCATATCAATGCTGAGAAGCAATACAAAATCACAAATCAGGACATTGTGATGCTTCACTGCACGATAGTTTCTTAAAGGAAGAATGTGCGACTTTTTGATCCAGTAGATGTCGCCCTTGAGCACCAGCATGAAACCAAAAATAACACCTCCTCTATTCTGAAGCCTCCGCTCTCCTCCAGCGGCACACCTCCAACCGCTCTTTAAACTCCTAGTATGTATTATCAATCATAAAAACATACCTTCTTATAAAAGCTGTTGAGGATGTAGTCCTGTTGTTGTTGCTGAGGCAGTGGGTCTCCTCTGCAGATCCCGTAACACACAGCTGACACACACAACCTGGACACCAACAAGAAGACTGTGAGGAAACGTGGCAGCCAGGCCTGAAGCTAACACGAGGACTTCGAGTAATTCACATCATAACATGATGGTCACAAAGACATTTTGTACAATAAGACTACAATGATTTGTCTTTAACCTCACCTGGCACAGAAAAGCATGTTGGTGTGTGTACTGCAAAGCAGCGCAAGGCTCAGAGCTTCTCCAACAGGCAGGGGCTTAGGCAGGATGTGCGGGACCAGCTGAACCAGAGGACTTTGGGGAATGGAGGCGTGCAGGTGGACCACTAATGCTGCTACACCGAGTACGTGTGCTGCACTCAGCGATGACCCCTTTTGCACAGAAGAGTTAAACCGTTGGAACAACGGAAGAACTCATTTTAAGCTTATCTGAGGAAAATCCACTGCAGATTTCGGATACATATTAAAAGACTTGACATACAGAGAAGCGTTTCTTTATGTACCTGGTTATGAAATAAGTCCCAGAGTCTGTGTAAGAGGCTGGACAGGAACTGTGTGTTACCCAGCAGCATTCCAACAAACCTGGAGGCCCACAGGCTCTGTCTGCAGAGACAAAAAATATCAGCACCGAGGCACAGGTGACATCAAGACTGAATAGATCTGTTTCATATTCCATTTGGGAGTTGTTTTTGTTTTTTTACTACTTACTGTTCCTCACTCATTATCTGTAAGTCTTAAGAAAACGCTGCATTACTTACTTATTAGGAGGGTTTGCTCGTGAAGTGCCTAACATGCTTTGGCAAAAGTTTCTCAGGATCATGTTGACGACCTAAGGATACAAAGAATAGACTCATGAGGAATGCACATTATCACTAACGATCTTACAGCTGTCTGAGATAGCACAACAGGCAATACAATAGAATGTTTAGAGAGAAGACAGTAACATCATTTAGTGCATACTTTGACATGGAGTTTGGGAGACTGAGGAGTGTTGATGTGAAGGTTGATGACTCTTTGTCCAGTAGAGTCGTTGGGTTGGCCAGGAAAGATGACGCTCAGTGTGTGCAAGATCCTGGATAGCTGTGCCGACATCTCTAACAGTACATAAAAAAACAGGAAATGCACGGCAGACAGTGTGAGAAACTTAAAAATCCTCACAGTTTCCTTTAATGTTGCATGTTGATGATCCAAAAAGAGTTCTTTGTAAACAGATGTTAAAGAATACACATTTTCACCTCTGAAATTAGAGAACAAACACACGCTGCATGTGATCCATTACTATTTTGGTAGAGAAAGTCAGCTTGAGTGTCATCAGCATCAAATCATAAATTCACGACCCTTACTACAACATGGGAAACATCAATGTGTGTGTGTTTGTGTGAGGTATTATTTCTTATGTCCTGAAATACCGACCTCCATCATTTCCCTCAACAACCAGCTGTGTGAAGTCATGCAGCTGACTCTTGAGGACCTCCAGAGGATCGTCGTTAGTGTCCAAACACACTGCACTTCCTGAAACAAACACACGTCTGAACACAAGAAGGACACAGGCACAGAGTCTCACGCTGTGAAGACATCTTTTGCTTTGTGTAATTGGACGCATTCACAGAATCAACAGAAGAGCAGAGAAGAACATTCAATCGCACCAGTCACACGATATAAGCTTTACCACCCCTGCCTGCTCTCTCAATGTGAATTTTCCTGAAAATAATCGGCTGCATTCAGTCATCGGCTCACCCTGATTCATGTGGAAATTTTGCGAGGGAGCTGGCAGAAAAAATTCGAGATAAAGTCAGGGTGAAAAATGTGGCTGTTTGTGCAGCTCACACCAAAAATGTCGAATGTTGTGCATGTGTGAATAGGGCATATGACAATGTCATGCATTTACAATTAGATTTTACTTCCATTATTTCAGGCCTCTCACTGCAGCCTTACAAAATGTAAGCATGCTGTGCTACTCTGGGATATTTCTCTTCTGGTTTAAAATGCATTGTTTTGCATGCCATGTCAGTTACATCATGAAGGGAATCCAAGCTTATGTTCTTTAAAACCCACAAACAGAATTCAATAAATGATGGTAATCTTGTTTAATTAGAGGAAATACTCACTATCCGTCTGTCTCTCTTTCTGGCAGGCCTCCACATAGGACAAATACTGAGCGGCAGGGATCTTATCTGCTCTGAATGCAGACAAAACAAACAGTAAAAACACTGAAGTACAGCTCATTTTCATTTCTGTTAGAGTATAAAATCAGCTCTCTGATCCACCAGACCCACAAATGCTAAAAAAACAGTCAATGGATTACATGATGAGATAAAATCATATGTAACCTTCATCTATAAACAATAATAATAAATAATGAAATAACTAACATGTTAAGAGTCATGATAACAACAACTCACTTTTTCAGAGCTTCGATGAAACTCATCTTAGCATCAGCCTTCACAGGAAGCTAAACATGAAAGAAAGGTGCATTTTTCGACACGTGGATGAAGATATCTGACAAATTGCCTTTTCGCGTCGAATCATTAAAAATAGAAAAGTGAAGTCGCTCACTACTCGTGGTGTCAGCAACGCAGAGAGGAAGCGTGTCAGGAAATATGGCCTGCGGAAAATACTGAAAGGACAGAGGTGTCATTAATCTGTCCTTGTTTGTTCGGCTCAGTTATAACATCGACATCTATCCTGTGATATACTCTGTAGATGTGCTGCAGGAAATGAGATGATACTGCCGCTGAATACCTGGCCTCCATTACGGTGGCTGAGATTTTTCCTGTGCTCTCAAACAGAGAAACAGCCTTCTCCACATCCTGGGCGGCCTGGCACTGAGACAGCACACACACACACACACACACACACACACACACACACACACACACAAACATTAGGCTGTTATATTTCTAATACCGATATTAAAACATCAATGAGATCCTATTAACAGGCATTAAGAAGCCGACCACAGTATGATTATATCAGCTAAGCTATATACAGCTTAGCATAATATTCTAAAGCAACTTAAAAGTCCCACCTTAATAGTTTATTTATAGACTCTTTTATTTATTTTATTTTCTCATTGCCCCATCTCATCTTAAGACTATTAGTGGTGAACTGCTCAAGAGGCTGAACATGGACTTTACAGCAGGGTCAAAGTCTCTCTAATTCTTCTTTCAGCCCTCAAGGCGGTTCTTAGTTGAATTGTAAGATCCAGATTGTATCCAGAAACTTAGACAGGGCCAGAGAGATTCTCTGTCGTCCTCAAATTAGGGAAAAAGGTTTTCTGACTTCTCTTTCCAAATCACTCACACAGCTAAACACACACACACACACTAACACATTTTCTTTATTCAGGGAACCTGCAGGACACTTATTCCTCCGCTCTAACAGTTAGTCATTGTGTATGGACTAAGTTGATCCCTGTTCTCGGTTGTCGGGGTAGTGATGCCTGGGGAACTTGTGACCCTCCTTGAAAGCTGTCAGACAGCTGAACAGTTTCATGAGGTTATTATTCCCAAGTTTGTCAGGACCTCACATCAGATCCACAAAAGAACAGGACTTATCCTCTCCATAAATGGGACGGACAACTGATAAAAGTGTCCAGTGTTAAGGTTAACATGTTGCAACTGAAAGCCTGGAGTGCTGATTTCTTGGGGTGCAGATATCTTTCATGGGTAACCTCACTTTGCAGGGTTAATCACATTATAACATTGGCAGTTACTTTACTTAATGCCCCCCAGAAAAAAAAAGGTTCAATACAAAATAACAATGTTGAATTGCCTTTCCCCCTTTCCTAGGCCAAGTGATTCAAAGAGCCTCATCCAAATATTCTGCCTGAGGTCTGGCATTAATTGTAATTGTTAAAAATGCTGAAGCATTAAAAATCCATCAACAGGAATCATTACACAAACAATCCACTAGGTGTCAGTCTTACCTGCACCGATGCTCCTCCTGCACCAGAAACATCCTCATACAAACCCATGTCCTCCACTGATTCCTGCATGGACACAAGATAGTCACTGGTTAAGTTTTTCAATATGAAAACAATAATGAATACTAGTGCAGTAATGAAGGATTGAGAGTGTATTCTTTCATGTAGGAACTTTAGTTTTCACTCCTTCTCCTACCTTGAGATCAGCGAGTCTGGTCTTTGCCAGAGAGATATATTCCATCAGGAGACTGCGGTGTTTCACAGGTACATATGGAGGGTGCAGGATGTGAACCTGCAGTTAAGTGTGATGAAAAGGTGGTAAAAATCACAGCTGTATTTCTAATGCCTTATTACAGCTTGCTCTATATTTATCTCGTCTACATTTCTCAACACTTCACCCTCTCAGTATTTGCTGTACAAGCTTCCATCCTGAACCATCCTGACTATCAAAGGCCCATCTATCAGCTATCATGTTTCAGAGTCAGACACACATGCAGGATGTCACCTTGAGGTATTGTGGGGGCTCGAAGGGCACCAAGTCTGAGAGGAACTTGAGCAGAAACACCAGAGATTTCTTGCTGGTTGCATGGTAGCTGCTGCCTCCACCAAATGACATCTGAAAATGTAGAAAAGTATCATGCCATTATGAAAACAATTCACTAAGGCAGGGGTTACCAAAAGTATCAGCTCGTGATCCCCAAAAAAGGGTGCTAGTACTGAGTGGACATAGTAACCTTAATAAATAGACACAGAGGTGTGTGAATCTTTATGTGTAAAGAGCAAGCGGCAACCTCCCGCGTTTCAAAAAAATGAAGCCAATGCAGAAGTGCAAAATCCTTCAGATGGTCGAGTGTCTGCAGAAAGACCAGAAGTCACATACACACCTCATTCAAAGACGCCAGTTTAACAGCAGAAATTGACATGTTGACAAATGTACGGCGTACACACTGTCCAGGCACATTTTTTGATAACTCATCCCTTTTGATTTTATGAAGGATATGCGTTACTCACTATAAGGCGCGTGTCTGACCTGACTGACGGTCAGGCGCAATCTAACAGTTTGTCCAGAGGCTTAAAACCCGCCTCAGCTCCAGCTCTCAGTCTGGTGTTAGGTTGACTAAAAGTTAGGTTGAGAAAGCATTTCCAGCATTGTGACAGTTAGATAATTAAGTATGTTTGAGTTGATGTCAAAAAGATTTTGTGAAACCTTGAACCAGTCGTTGTACGAGGGGAATATGCCAGGTCCCTCCAGCGCCCCCCTGTCGAGCCAATAGGAAGGCAGTTATCATGTTTTCCAAGTCGTAACCTTCGAATGCATTAGTCAGCAGTCTGGAAAGCAGATCTGACAGAAGCAGAAATGACAAGCCTGTTAGAATAATATCCATATTTAATACTCTTTGACAAACTGCTCAGACAATCTGATGTTTTTTCATTCACATTGATTCTTTTATGTGTTTCCTTTGTTTAAAAAAAGTGAATTGATGAAAACTGAGTTTATCTTAAAGAAACTGCTGATCTGATCTATTTCTAATGACATTGTAATTATACACACGTGTAAAATGTAGGTTTTTTTATGCTGGTTCAGAATAAAAAATAAAAAATAAAGAACACTACTATTAAAAAATGTTTCCTGCATCAGCTAAGGTCAAATCCTGGCACTGGGGAGTTTTAATGTAAAGAGCTATGAGTATGTACCTCTCAGGCTGGACTGGGCACAGGGGTCATAAACCAGCAGAGTGGAGACGAAGCACAGGACGTGTTTCCAGTTGACCTCATGAGTTTCCAAAACGTGCTGCAGGTGACTCAGCAGCTGCTCCATGCTGAATATCACAGCCAGCTTTAATGGCAAAAACAGCAACACAATTTATATTTACAAGATTTCTCCATATGTTTATTGTAAGAAGGCTATAATGATAAAGTGGGTTTGGAAAGAATTCTTTTCAACTGTGGAAATCTCTGCTATCTGATGTTGTCACTTTAGAAAAGTTAAAATACTGTATTTGAGGAAGGATTCTTTTTTTTTTTAAAGAAATGGGAGAAAGATCTGAATCCTTGAAGCTTGGCATAAATATAACTCAAAGGGCTCAAGGATTAACACCACTGTTAATCCCATGTGCACTATGCTGTCTTTATAAATGCTGAGTGAGATTCCTGGACAAACTGTGCAAATACTTTGTCAAGTGTACAGAGCTTTTGTTGTTTTCTCTTTCAAAATCAATGAAAAATAAGAAGAATTCAGGCTCTAACAAATTGCTAACTGCGTAGCATTGTGGAAATGGGAAATCACAGCTAACGTCTGAAGTCAAATAGTTCTTCTAGAAAAGAGGGCCTTCATCAGCATCAAACTGTGGCTACTTTAAAGTACATAAAGGACATTTTTCCTGTTTGAATCGAGCGTTCCTGTTAAATGTTCAAACTGATAGACCAAATAACAGAAGAGGAGAAGAGAGAATGACACCAGTGTATCAAATTGACTGTCCAACACAGTAGTCTGAGTTTTTATCTCTGGGGGAGTTTTTAGGCCTGGGCGATAAAACGACAATGATAATTCTGGAGATATAACTTTTCTCAGCGTTGTTCAGCACTGAGCACTGAGCTTATGATTGTAAGATGTTCCTCTGTTAAAGTAGTTTGTCATGTTCTGACGTTAAAGAATGGTTAAACCCCAATTAACCATCAGGTTTCTTCAACTTTCACTGCGGAGCAAAAATCAACCTTGGACATTTGAAAGAAATATAATTTGACATTTATCGTGACAATTATCGACATCCACTGATGTGAAAAATTCCATCGTGATAACATTTTTAGTCATATCGCCCAGCCCTAGTTTTGACTGCTCTGGATTGGACCAGATAGACTCAATCTTGAACAAGAAGAAACACCCCCTCATTAATCAGTCACATGTTATCTGTAGTTTACATTTTGTGGAGAGAGGGTCAATCTGCAGCACTAAACACCTTAAAGCATTGTCTCGGTGGATTTCTTGGTGTAACGACAAATGTACCTTACGAAAAAGAGACGTCAACAAGCGGCTGGTTTTTGCAAATATCCACTTGTTCTGCAAAGAGATGGCATCTGAAACTGAGGACACCAAATAAAGATTTAACGTTCAGGTTTTTAAAAAATGATTAATAATATTAAAATGAAGGCAGCGTGTATTTTACATCACAGCACTTTAAGTTTGTACCTGATGAGTGTTGCTGACGTGTTTTCTTTGTCAAAGCTTTAAAACAATGTATTACTTGTGCCTACCTGTAAGTCGAGGCTTGTATGTCAGAGTGTGTGTAAGGGAGTGTGTGAAGAAACGCTGCAGGGCGTCTGCTGATGCTGACACTCCACACAATGAAGCATCAAAGATCTTAATCCTGCACAAAACCCAGGACAGAAAAGAAAGAAACAGAGACAGCCTGCATCATACACTTTCTCAATTTTAAACACATGATCCAGAGTACAGAACAAAACATCTTGAGAAACATTGGTATAAATATTACTTAGTAGAATCAAAACAAACTTGTATGCTGTTGACCAGCTTTTCTCTCCGTTAACCTTAAGAGATAAGATCGCGCTGTCATTGCTTTAAATCTCTATAAATTACTGAGAATGGATCTGCACAATGTTGCATTGTAAGTGTCTTCTCTCGTTGTCCATCTGCATTTTTTAAAGGGGTTTGTTTTCCTGCTTGAAGACTGCAGCTAGAGTTACAGTAACAGATTAAAGCAAACAGTCTGATCACTTGTGCCAGGTTTCTCTGCTCCATCATATCAGGATAAGTACAGTAGTAATTTAAACACTCCAGTGTCAGAGTTTACTGAGAATGGGGCAGAAAACAGAATCACCCTCCCGTAAGGTACGGTATTGTTGGATTTGAGTGTTCAGGAAGATGTTTGAAACACGTCTGAACAGAAAATTTGAAGTCTTTTAGATGATTTTTCGGTTTTTCAGCTACAGTAACAGATGAAGTAAAAGTGAGCTCAATAATGGACAGCCGAGGGTCAAGAAACCTCAGCTAGATGCTAAAAATAAAAAGACTTCTAAGAAGTTTACGTAGCCAGTGTGACGTCACATAAAGGGTTGACGTCTTCTTTTTTTTTTTTCAGCCAAAGTGATCACACTATGATGAGAGACAGGTCGACATACTGATTGGCAGATCACAATGGTTGGTTGGAGCATGTCAATAACAGGTAACCATGCCTGAAAGCATAACCAGCTTTATCAAATGTTCAAAGTCACTGTGAGGGACTTTCAGATTAGAGAGGTTTTTTTAAACAAAAATCCCCCCCTGCTTTATTCTCAAAGTCAAATGTATCACTATTCAACAATCTTTGCCTTCAAAAATGTGTACAAATAAAAGACCTTTTATTAGTGGCGTGCTGTTAAGACACCTTCCCCCCCTGGCAGTGGATTCAGACATTAAAAATAACTATTAGAAAAAGTCTCTATGCTGATGGTCTTGTTTGTTTTTGTTAGTCATAAATAAAGACCAGAAATAATTTAATTCTGTTTCATAACCAGCAAAAAAAATCCTCACAGAAACTTGAATTCTAAATGGACGAAAAAGCAGGTCAAAGATCTGGTTAGTAATATTTTGAATTAACTAGTCCTGTGACCGGCATTGTTTTAAAAGTTTGCTGTTTCAATTTAACCTCAAAAGAAACAGAATAATAAACTGACTACTTTAACTTTGAACTAACCTTCTCAGTTATTTTAAAGAATTGATACTAAATCTCACCTTTTTCAGCATGTCTGCTATTTCATCAGACTTTGCTCTTGTTAATAGTCAAATGTCTGTCAAACATTTATTTATTTATTTATTGGCCCCACTTAGACACTACTAAGTTATCATTGACTCTTCCTGGGGTCCATACATCTATGTTCCTTTTCATGCTGTCTGTCTACATAACTCCTGGCTTCTTATTCAGACAGAAGCTTTAATCTGAATAACACTGAAGTTTTTGCAATCTCAAAGCACCATAGCTCAGGTCCTGGTCCTGGTCCTGTAGACTGAGGGTTCAAACTCTCCTCCACAGTGTCTAGCAGCCCTGCAGAAGAAAAGACAACAACAATGAAATGTTAAAGAGCGAGATAAAAAAGGAAAATCCTTAAATAATGATTCCGTAAAAATAGCTTTCAAGTTCCAGAGGTGTGAAAGAAAGTGCCGTACTAAATATTTCATAATCACAGAGCAGGGGAAGTGGAACAAAGCCACATATACTCACAGAAGAGCATATCGTCCAACACGGAGCAGCAGAGCAGGGACGTCCTCCGCTCGGCTGACGCTGGATCAGGGTTCTGTTCGAAGCCCATTCCCACCAAAACTCCAACCAAAGCTGTAACACGGATCCTTGATTAGATTGATTCTCATATTTAATGTGTTAGTGTAATACGTAAGAAAGAGCGTCACTTGACTAGTTAGTCGGCTTAGCTGCAGAAAGAGAGTCTTTTTGTGAGACAACAAAGTTCTGAGATGAATTTAGCAAGTCTTACAGAATCAGATCAGTCTTTCTTAAAGTACTGCTCAATCAGAGAAGGACCCTAAAAAAATGTATTCTACCCCTGTGTAGCATCCCGAAACTAAAGCAGTATCATAGACTCATACAATAGGTCTGTATCCTTACTTATTAAAACTTTCTGTTGAACCTCTCTGGTCTCCTCCTCCTCCTCTCCATTTGAAAGTCTGCAGCTGCACAGAGACTTTAACTGAGAGTCCAACCAGAGTCTCACTGCTTCATCACTGAAGGACAACAACAAGAATAGGGCAGAAGTAAGTGACCAGTTTCGCTTCAAATGTGCCATGACTTAATTTCAAATGTCTCTCTCTTGTGTCGAGCTGGTATTTAAGTCCGTCTGTGAACTGGACTCTAAGTTAAAAATCAAATCCACAGAGGGGCGCTTTTTCAAAACTGACAGTCAAGTGTGAGTTGGTGTCTTTTAGAGTGAATTTAACAAAGTTTGAACTTTTGTTGTATTGAGTGATACATTTTAAGCAGAAGGTAATCTAAAATGAGATCATTCAAGATCTCTGTTTTCCAGAGTAACGCATACAGTTTAAGAAAATACTGAGCTTATACTTGACCAGTGAAAATGTATTCAGTCTCCATATAAATTAAACTCTGCTTCTATAGTGTTCGTAGCAATAATATAATCATTCCAAAGTAGAGATGTTTTATCTATTCTGAGTTTACCTCTATGTCTAGTTATCGAATGTAACCATTTCTTACCTCTGTAAAATGTAATTCAGCGTAATGATGCTGTAAACATGAAGTTGGTACACCATCTCCAGGTTAGGTAGCCTCTGTAAAAACACTGAATTAAATATTTCATTTGCTATAACATTTCATTTTGTAAAAGGTCGTCAAGCTGACTTTTTACACAGTGGCAGTCTGGGTCAGATGAAAAGAATAGATACAGTGAGTGAGCTCTTTAACTGTGTTTCAACTTTGACTCACTGGCTTCAAACTCTCAAACAAATGTGTTCAAAGGAGCCTGTATGAACCACCTAATGTAAGAAGTAAATGTGTTTTTTGAAGCCTCACACACACCTCTTCTCTTCTGTACTCCTGCCAGAGGAGTTTGGGGCAGAGGGCTCCCTGTGACAGCAGTTCTCTGCAGGTCTCCAGCAGGACACACAGCTGGGCCTGTGCAGGACAGGAATGATACGTTTATATCTAACATGCTGTGTGTGTAATCTGAACAAGGAATCTTGCAGTAATGAAAGACACACTCGGGGCTGTGACTGCTTTGGTGTAACTGCGGTTCAACAATGTACAACCACAGAGGGAACAATCTGCCAAGAGATCTGCAGCACAGATGTGAGGCAGCAACAACTTTAGACATTCAGAACTGGTACAACAGGGAGTAGAAATGTGACTGGACTGTGCATAGGACACCATGATGACAGAGGGAAACATACAGATCATTAACCTATAGACATTGAACTAAAGGTGTAGCTGACCTTTTAAAAAGACTTAAAAAAATCCATTTGCCACATTCCTTTGAAGATGATACCTATTACATGCTGATTGGCATTTAGAAGAAAAAGTGCGTAGTTTGTGTTCAACATTTATCTAGAAAAGTGGTCTATAAAGATCAAGAACAGAATCCAGCACATATTTGGCACGAAAAGTCTTGAATGCCTACAATGTGCTGCATTTATATTTAGATGTGTGTTTATATCGATCACAGCTGGATTAACTTCTCTACCAAAAACAATGTTGATGATGCGTAAAGGTAAAACTTCTGGGGGTACTTTGATTTAACAACAACTTCTTTTTGGGAGTTCTTTTAACTTCAACATGAGGGCATTGATTTTATTCTTGACCTGGATAATGCCACAATGACTCCAAATCCTGCTGTCAGGTACTCACTCGTTGAGAGGAAGAGAGCAGATATCTCCTCGTGTCTTCCTCCTCCTTCTCCTTTTCAATAACAGTGATCTCCCTCAGTCTCTTCAGCACCATCTTGACCGAAAGCCCCACCACCGGGACACCAAGCTTTGAGGCTTGACGCCTCAGCTCACACACTGTCCACAGACAACACAAAACATCCTGAAGTTATGAGATCAACTTTGGGTCATAGTTAGTTTGTCATCATACATTTCAGCAGCTGACTTGTATATAAGACGTTGCTGAGAGCACATACTGTAACACACAACACAAATTGAGAATTTAAGGTTTTAGTCATTCAACTGAGTGGTTGCTCACCCAGCAGTGAGCCTTGAAAAGTAGCTAAGACGCCTTCAGGCTCTGCTTGATTCTGTTTTCCATTCTGTGATTGGAAAATGTTGCACAGATCTGGAGTCTATGAGAAAAAAAGTTCAAAAAGTTAAATGAATACAGATACATTAAATTTGAAATTATCACAGTCCATAAGTTCCCATTTCTAAATAGTCTCTAGCAGAGGCCAGAGAGCCAAGCAGCTTTTTAAAATCCTTTAAGGAAATTCAACAGTTTCTCAAGCATGAAGCATTTAACCAAATGCAGTATAATGATATTACAATTTCCTTTAAGGGAAACTTTTTTTCTGGAATTGACATGAATTTAAGTCATCTTGGTTCATGACACTCTCAGTTGTTATGAGCCACTTTGTCATTCCTCAGATCAGAATAATAAAAGATGTTAGGGTATTGATTTATAATTGTAATATTTGGGTATATGTTCTATTTGTTTGTAGTGGCCTCACTCACCCCGACCTCCCTGAGCAGACAGCTGAGGCTCTGCTGCTGCTCCAACAGCTGGATCGCTGCCTCCTGCAGCCGCTGACCATCCTCCTGCTTTGGCCTCTTCACAACACGACCAGCTGAGAATACAACAGCAGGAAAAAACATATAAGTCTCAGAACTATCCATTCCTAAAGAAAAAGCTCAATGAATACTATTGTTCAGTACAACTTCAAACAATAATATCATTTGGATACTTGTACTAAAGTTCTTGCACAAACTTAGTTTACTTTATGTTAATGTTTGTTTACTGAAACCATGACAAATAGATGCCAACATGGGTTCACAATTCACATACATAAAAACTTTCACCCACGCTTGCTATTGAAAAGGCATGTTAATTTTAAGGCTTGTTTCGACTTCAAACTCCGCATTAAACCTGTCAATAGATGTGTGTATGTTAATCGAGAGAAGGGGTTAATAAACTTCAAATTAAATCAGTGACGTTACAAAAGTCAGCCAGGATATATCGACACAATGGGGGCATACAATATTGACATGAACGATATTTACTGGCAAGTATTTTGAATGTCAAACTGCTCACAACAACACAACACGTTTACTCAGGAGTCAACTCACCCAGAAGAGTCGACAGAGTCCTTTTCTGAGAGACCGAGTCACACGTTGCACTCAGTGACATTTCACTTTGTATGAAAGACTAAATCTGCTGTTATTCAGAGTCAAAGTTTTGGACTTTCGGCATTTAAAGTTCATCAGTATGGTTGGCATTTATTGTATTTGATGTCCTGGTTCTGCTAAATCAAGCTAGTGCTTCTCCTCCATGTTTCCCCTCGCGCTCTTCTCTCTCATTGGTCCGTGCTACAGCCAATCAGAATAAACTATGGGGATGTGGGACAAAAAGAAAGTAACTCGGAGTTTTCACGTCCTTGTCAGTTTTTCTGTTGTTGTTTTTTTCTGTTTGTTTGATAGTTTCAGGTGTTTAGTGTTTTACTTTAGATAACCGTAAATCATAACACAAAGTCATCATGAGCATTTATGTGTTTACGGTCCGTGTACGAAGTATAATTCATTTGCAATAGTTCATGATGTATAATGAAACATGCCAGTTTAAGGGGTATTGCCTAATTTTAATGTCCGACTTGGCAATTGCAAATACACGTTTTCGCACGTTTACTCATTCTCCCACTGCCGACTCAGACTAACGTTGTTAACGCTTTGACTGTATTATTGTTTCATTGAGCGAGGACGTGCAAAGCTATTCAGCGCAGCTTGTTGCATTATCCAACTTGTACAATGAAAATTGAACCAAGGAAGTCGACAGCCGGAAACAGACACATCTCGCCTTCAAAATAAAAGCTGTGCGTTTTGAATTTATTATTTACAGTCTATGGTTTTGAATCGTGTTAGTTGCGTATGTTTTCATTGAGGACAAACTTTTTTTATGTAAAGTTACTGTTTATTCTCGGTTTTGTTAATTTGGTAGAGATTGTGCAGGTGAGGTTAGGTATTAGTGGTTTAAAGAAGGTTTAAACTTTTTAATAAAGGGCGAAAGTTTTAACGTTGTTCAAGCCGTTCGGCGAAAATATTCACGGAAATGAGCAGTTTAAACAGCATTGAAAGACTGCGCTGCAATGCATTATTGAATCACGTTTTAATCTAAACTTCGTCTACTAAGTGGAAGTGTGCACTGCAGACCCCAGCATTTTTGATGATCTCCTGTCCAGTCCTTTCCTAATATATAGCCTACAGTTAAAAGTAGGCTATGTAGGCTAATATGCTACACTTTCTAGCAGTCACACTCTCTTAATCAAATAAGTAGACGAATACATTGACATAAATCAAATAACTAGGCTAATAAAAGTGTTCTCCCCGACTGGCGAATGAATTCATGACCAACAGATGGAAATTATCACGGCAACCAACGAAGCCCAACTTTTAAGGCGAGCTGTGTCTGTTTCCGGTTGTTGACTTCCTTGGTTCAATTTTCATTGTACAAGTTGGATAATGCAACAAGCTGCGCTGAATAGCTTTGCACGTCCTCGCTCAATGAAACAATAATACAGTCAAAGCGTTAACAACGTTAGACTGAGTCGGCTGTGGGAGAATGAGTAAACCTGCGAAAACGTGTATTTGCATTCGCCAAGTCGGACAATGAAATTAGGCAATACCCCTTAAACTGGCATGTTTAATTATAAAACATGAACTATTGCAAATGAATTATACTTCGTACACGGACCGTTTACTGACCAAATTCAATCCTCACTAAATTATTCAAGGTATTAGAAGACAAATCAATCACCCCAGACAAACAGGGGACAAACAGATCAATAAATGTTAAAGAGGCCATGTCATGTCTCCATTAGTTAGCAAACAGACTTTGTGCCTCCAGGCACTCGCCATAAGCACTGGCTGACTGAAAGTATGAAGTTGTTAATTATAGTCATTCAAAGTGTTGTAGGAAAAAGGAACAGTCACAACATTATAAAACATATACATGTGTTTTATTAGGTGCCATTTCTTAGGATGTTAGATAACATGAGGGTATTAAATATATTTCAGTCTTTCTACTGCGCTTTAGAGATGTTGCCCAGAAATGTTAAAATGTATAAAACTGTTGAATAATATTTTAGAGTTGTCTTTAACCTCTACTGGAATATTTCGAAACTCAGCATTTATTTGTTATTTTTTTGTGTATTTCCACAAATATTTTTTTATGTTCGATTGAATCCTCGTTTTAATTTACTGTGCTCAATAAGTAGGCCATGTGGCTCTAGTATTTACAGAGAGCTTCACGTGAACTTGCTTAAAACATTGTGTGCTCTTTGAATACAGCCGAGGAGATTTTTATGGAACCGGTTTTGAAACTTGAAACTTGACCTGAAGCCTTTGTATTGTGGCCTACTTACCTCTCTCAAACACAGCTGAAGAGTATAGGAGCATTTTTATCATCCTATGCAGTTTGTCTGTTCATTATACTTGACTTTATTCATTCTTCTCAGTTTTAGGATAAGACCTTAGATATATGTTCAGTGTAAATCTATCACACCAAAGTCGTTGTCAAACTCTTGTTGTGGGCTACGTAAAACTAACAGAAATAATAGTCAAAATTAATTACGAATAACTGCACTTTATTTAAGTAATTGTTTGTGTACCTAGAATTTTTTGTAGTGTGATGATGAAAAGTACAACTTTTTATTTCTATCTCCATTTGTTGTGATTCAACTTCTTCTTCTGTATAGTGGGGCAATAGTACATGAAGACCAATGCAGATATATAACAGGTACAGTTACCAGGATGTGGTAAGTGAGAGGAAAAGTGTGACTAACGTGTCAATTGTGAAATAGCATCACCTTTTGATTATAGATATCTAAGCTACTTTTAAATTGATCTATCAGTGGGCAAGATTTTTTGACTCAGTTGAGGTATTGAATGGTGAGCTCCACACCTTACTGTGTTTGGTTGTGAAAGAACTCCCAAAATGAAGTTGTGAATTGGCCAACACTGTGCAGCAGCAGGCTCCATCTTGCCCTTGATGTGTTATATGACTCCTCTCAGTGTACATCCAGTGTTCTTCTTCTCTCCGCCCATGACTTTTCTGGATTTCCCAGCTTCATTGCGGCAGGCAGAAGGAAAACCATCTCATGGGAGGCGGTGAGAGGAACTCATGAAAAGTTAATGCAATGTGTCCTCATACATTTTTAACAGCCTCCTCCTATTGTGCCGCTAATGTGCAGGATAGTAGAATAAACAGGAGTGCTGATGTGCAGACAGCTCTGAGTGCAAAACTACCAGCAAGGCAGAGCGTCATCACCTGTCAGCCCACTTGAGGAACAACACACAGTGACACCTGAGTACATACAGACACTCACACGTTCAGTTACAGTGGCAGCTCTGAATCATAAGTCGGCCTCTGTCACTGCAGGGCAAAGTTTTGATTAAAGACTGACTGGCTCAAGACCTCAGCAGGATTTCCTGTGTGTGTGTGTGTGTGTGTGTGTGTGTGTGTGTGTGTGTGTGTGTGTGTGTGTGTGTGTGTGTGTGTGTGCGTGTGCGTGTGCGTGTGCGTGTGCGTGTGCGTGTGCAATACATTTTGGGAAGGAGACAGACATGATGAACACATGAGGATGTCACTGCGACTTCATGAAAACGTATGTTCTGATCACAGCTCACTCATAAAGCTGTATGCAGATACATTCATGCATGTTAAAGGTGCACTATGGATTTAGGGTTGGTAGAGAAATGTGAAAGTTGGAGAAGTGTACAGATTCTGTGGTATATGTTCATAACTCTATACACAAACTGTCCTCAGAGGAAAATTTGGTCTCTGTAACACTGTTTGAAGATAAAATGCTACGCGAGAAGTTATGGTGGAGGGCCCGCAGCAGTGACACCGTAACTCTCCTGGTAGCTTTTTAGCTCCAAACAGTGTTCCAGGGACCCATTTTTTCCTTTGAATGAAGTTTGTGTATTAAGTTCAGAAAATATAACAGAGAATTGTTTCCCCAACTTTCTAATTTCACTTCTAAATCTACATAGTGCACCTTTAAGCAGAAGAAAACTGTTTGGACAAAACATGTTACAGATCCTGATTTTCCAGCTGCTCCTGTGACAATCGCAGATTTAATCAGAAAAAACTGCATGCGCTCTGCTCATGTTGATTTAGGTGTTGTATTACTCTGCCAGAGTATTGTAACTACATGTCTATCTAAATGTTATAATATTGACAGAGGTTGGTATTTTTTAATATTGGTGTATTATATTATATGAAAAACAAACCCTCAAACACATTTTGTCATTTGGCCTCTACTTGTTCAACTGGAAGAAATATATGATTAGGAATTGTTTGTAATACTGTAATGTGGAAATTGCTCCTGCTTCTATTCAAGTTCGTATAGATATTCTATTTTTACTTAATGGGTACGATTACGAAACACTTACAATCAAATGAATGTATCTTTCAATCTGTCTTTTGTCTGTAGTTTTACCAAAACCAGTAAGGGCTTCTTTAACCAACCCACTGGTACTTTAATATTTTCTTCATGTGTTTTCTGTTTTCTCAATTAAGGAGATTGGAATAAACCAAACTAAATTATATTTATATAAAAAGTGTATGAGCCTTCTACTCCCCCCCCCCCCTCCCCCCACCCCCCCACCCTTATTCATTTCTCTGTATAATAATTTTTACAATCTTTGTACATTGTTTTTAATTATTTGTTTCTAAATTAAAACAAGAAGGTCAAGTATTAAACAATGAAATACATTTCTGAGATATACAAATATTGTGTTTGTATGTGTATGCTGTGTTTCAGGTTACCAGTTGCTGCATAAACGTATTAAGTTCTAGTTACACCCATGTAGGTCAATAAAGGGCTGGATTCATGATACATGTCCTTGGTGACTAAAATCCATAGTTATCCCACCAAACGGTGAATTGAAGGGAAGCAGAGAGATCATATGGCTCATTCCAATTTAGAAACACAACTGGAGACCTGGACTTGTCCTCCTGAGTGGGTGCTCTACACCAGCGCTGAATGAGAAGCAGCAGCTCCTGCTCAGCCTGGAAGCTTTACAGCTGTGCTACATTCCTGAGAGCTCAGTCAAATCTGCTGAGCCAAAACTGCACGTCTCAACCATCTTGTTCTCCACAAAAGAACTCCCTCAGAAAACGTTTTCATAGAAGCACAGAGCGGTCTGCAGCTTGACACGTAAACAGGAAATGCACTCTTTGTGTAAAAATACCTGCAAATTAAACCTCCCCCCCTTTCACTGGAGCTGTAGGTGGTTTCTAAAGGGTGTAAGGTTGAGCTTTTTGTGTTGATTGTGAACTGGGTGAAAGTGGATTTCTGTTCAAAAGTTCACTTCATCACATACTGTTAAACAAGAGATAACTGATAAAAGCTGGACCTTGTCCTCTGGAACAATACGTTACTAAACTGCAGGCAGGTTACACATGTTCTGTGTGGACATACTGGCCTATTGCATTGTTTGTCATTGATGGGCTTTTTCAACACTAAGTTGCTTACATCATCTGTTCCTCCTGATCTCATTTCATGCTGGTGGGTTCTTGTGTTGCCTGGGTTTTTATGATGTTTTTGTAATGATTAGTTTAATTATATTGGGTGGGTATTTTGTTGTTTGGGTTCTTTTGCTGTTAAGTTCGCGTGTTGTCTTTTGGGTGTGGTTTTGGTTTCTCTGCTTTATTATAATGTTACTTTTGCTTGAATGTCAAAGCACTTTGTAAACCTGCGTTTTTAAAGGTGCTATATAAATAAAGTTATTATTAAAAGGTATTATATTTGTAGTTTCTTTGACAACTTTTTTTTCCAATTCCTGTATGTCCCTTTCTTATTGAAGCCCTATATTTGCTCACTAACTTAAAACTAGCACATAGTTTTTCAGGAAACTCATACAGGCTTGGTTTTCGTATTGGAGTGTATTGGTTTTCTGACCAACTGGCAACGGACTACATATGAAATTTAGCTCAAATTTAAATCTGACATAAAGCATATTTCACCTTTTTGGAGATTGTGTGTTTGTGTTTATGAGACTGATACAAATAAATGTAATAAACAACAATTGCACAATTAACTTAGCAGACACTTAGCAAACAACACTATCATAAAATGGCAGCCATGTTTGCCATTGACATTTTGCTAGAAACCCAAAGTGTCTTTGTGTTGCTTAAAACAAAACAAAAATGTATTTGGTACTCTGTCTAATCCAGAGAACAAAATAAATAGTCATTTGAAAACTGTACACAATATGTTCTGTGGATTATTTTAGAAACAACACATTGTCTGGGAAGAATTTTAACTTTTTAGCTTTTCCACTTTTGTTTCAACCTTCTAAGGCAGTGCAAACTAAATCCTATTTACCTCCAATGCTGTTTCAAAGGCTTTGAGAGGCTTGAATTGTACCATTTACATATGTTTAATGCCTATAAAACTGATATCAATAGCTTTAATCCAAAAATATCTGAATTTTGACCCGGCAAAATGTTCCACCTGGGAATTTCAACACACACTGTGCGTTGTTCTTCTATGCATAACCCTGAACCATTAGCTCATTTACCAGTGTGCAAAAGTGAAACACCAACCATGCAGGCTCCAACAGCAACGTGTTCTGTGATCTGATAAAACACAACCAGCCAACAGTCTTGTTACAACAGACCGCCTGTTGGCTCTGAAGCAACACTGACTGGTTGGTCATGTCTTTCCACACACACACTGCTGACAAATGGAAATCTGCTTTAACAATGTTTTTATTTACTTTTTCTTCTTCTCTCCTCTCCAATATTCAAGTACATGGATTCACAGATCCAGGAAACACAATCAGTAGCAAATACTTTCAAAACACCATCATCATGTTCCTGTTTGATTCACAAACGTTTATACTTAACCCCCCTCCCCCCAAAGCTCTCCCCCAGGCTAAGACACATGGACCTCTTGTAAACATGATGCAAATCAATCTTTGCTTGATTACAAAAAGTAATCTGGTACAAAAATAACTTTTCTTTGATAGGTATTTCTCTTTTTAGGAATATTTACATTACGTACCTCACAGTATTTTCTGATTTTAAAAAGTACATACTGTAAAATAAACACAAAAAAGGTCTCAGAGGGGAAAAGGCCTTTGGTTTTCATGAAAAATACGAAAAACAAAGACAAAGCACAAAAAAGTCCATTCACTGTCCTGCGTACCACAACAGTGAGGAATGGATCGGTGATTGTTGGCATCTTGTAGCCAAAATTTCCACAGGTTTGAGGAGTTCATTTTTGAAAAATAGTTCAGATAAAAGGACTGTGGCTACAATCAGGCGTCACTCCTGGGGACGGCAGACCCACACAACTTCCGATGGGCAAAGTATCCCAGGACGATGAGCAGCATCTCTGAAGTGCTGCTGAGGGCCACAATGAAGGGCGCCTGGGACGCAAAGTCAGCCTCCTCACGGCGGAAGGACAGCTGCATGACAGCGAGAGCTAGCAGACTGTTCTGGACCCCCACCTCGATGCTGACCGTCTTCCTCTGAGGTGGGGGCAGGCCCGCAAGTTTGGCCAGGACGGCTCCTACCACCAGTCCCAGCAAAGGCACTGTCACCCCGACTGCCACAATCTGCAGCCGCAGATTGGCCAAGATGGATGACCCCATTTGGTAAGCCATAAAGATGCCACCAACGATGAGCACCAGGCTAAATGGCCGTATGAGTTTAAGCAGGACGCGTGTGAGGGCGGGCAGGCGCAGCTTCACCAGCATGCCGAGGGAGATGGGGATGGCGATAAAGAGGAGAGTGCCCAGGATTTTCACAAATGGTACATGCAAGGCTGCATGAACCCCCAGTAGCCACCCGTAAAAAGCTGATGATAAAGGCATGGCTGCTGCTGCCACCACTGTGGACACCAGGGTCATGGAGATGGCCAGGGTGACGTCTCCACCCAACAGCAGGCTGTACAGGTAGCCCCCACCTCCCCCAGGGGCTGAGCAGGTGATGACCAGGCCCAGGGAGAGCGCTTTGGGCAGCACAGCTAGCCGGGATATACAGTAGGCATACAAAGGCATCACCAGGAACTGACCCAGCACCCCCAGGAGCAGGGGCACAGGATTCCTGAGGAGACCCCGCAG
Organism: Tautogolabrus adspersus; assembly: GCA_020745685.1. Taxonomy (NCBI): domain Eukaryota; kingdom Metazoa; phylum Chordata; class Actinopteri; order Labriformes; family Labridae; genus Tautogolabrus; species Tautogolabrus adspersus. The sequence goes on from CM036539.1 coordinate 12,008,267, forward strand.
CACCTCTACCTCCACCTTGCACCCGAAGGCACACTTGTTGACAAAGATGAGGGGCAGCAAGGCAAACAGAATGGGGTTCTCAGAGAAATGGGACAGGCCACCCGGCTAATCCAGTCGGGTGGCCGGATCATCACTTCCAGGAGCCACTCTGATGGAGTAATCTGTCCTCTCCTCAATCAGAACCGGAACCGAATCCTGGTCCAGGTCCAGCAGCTGGATCTGCAGCTGAGCTTTGCCTGGGAAACCAGAGCGAATGTTGATAATGTAGCTCCTGGCTGGTCCTGTGTGGCCGCTGTCCGTCACATTCAGGATGGAGAGGACCTCGGGGTCCAGGGAGCGGACTTTCACAGTCTGCTTCAAGCTCTGACGGCCCTTCCTGCTTGCCGCCGAGTTCCTGTACCAGCTGGAGATTACAATCACGCCGTTGGTGTTTTCAGGAAACTCAAACTCCTGAGAAGACCCGTCCCCGATTCTGATATACCTGCTGCTGCTGTCGGCCGTCAGGTTGCTGTCGTTGCTGCTATCGACTGTAAGATTTCCGGTCGCCCACGCCCGGTCCGCTACGCCGGTAATAAGGAAGAGACAACAGAATGTAAATAGCGTCCTCATTTTATTGACGGACAGGGGGCGGAGGGGCGCCGCAGAGACACCAATCTCCCCCGACAGCGGCCTCCCCAGACGGTTACACCGCCGCCCTGTTAAACCAGGACGGTAAATTTCTCATTCTAGTCTCCAGTAAAAAACGACAGCGTCAACAGCCGGCTCCACATCTCGTCTGATTCCCATTTTCTCGCTGCCTTTATACCGGAACCTAAACATCACCCCGCCCTGTCCTGTCCAAGCCGAGCTAAACAGCAGCAGCCCCGGCACGCAGAAAACACTCCCACAGGGTTCTCACTGCTTCCCGAAGGGGTCTACTCGATGGTAAAATGTCTGTCTCCTCTTCCGTTTCTATTATCTCCCCTGTTGATGGAAACTGAGAGCATCTTAGCTCAGCCGCCGTTTGTTTGCTGATCACAGCGGTTACGGTAAAGTTAGCTTATTTTAAAAAATCACACTTCCGGTCTTTGGCCAAAATAAAGGCCTCTCGTCAATGAGGCGTGTGGCGGGATTAAAACTGGATTAACCTGGTAAATCTAGACAATGCCTCGGGACACCGACTCCGAGTGCCTCCAAAAAACCCTACAATGAACACAGTGACAGCTGCGTTTAGTAATGTCATTAATTATAAATTGCACTAGGATTTGCCACCACTGTAATGTCATGTCAAGCAGTATGGGCGCTTTTACTGTCAAATAATGTCAACTTTCCCGCTGGATGTATTATTACTTATCACATTGATGTTAGATATTCCATTTCTATCCCACAATGTGCAGTGGAACATCTTAAACATTTACTTGAAAATTAACCAAACCGAACAGCACACATAAGGCCAGGTAGTACCAAATAATTATTATTTTCTGGACTTTACATAATGACATAATTGCCGATTGTGTCGAAATAATCCGTTAACCCCGTTATAATAAATTGTATTGGTTTATTTCTAAAGGAAAAATCCCTTCACTTCCTGTCTCTTTCTGGGTAACTATGACTACCTTGACGTAACCCTTCATTAATCCAATCGGAGCAGCACAAACTGTACACTCTCCCCGTTCCTCAGCCAATGAGCAGGGGCGGTCACATGGGAGAGGGAACACCGTGATTTCTATCCGTCTGGGCGGGGGTAGGGGGGCAGGCAGGGATTACCCATAACAAACACAGGGTGACATGCTTTTAATTTCCTCTCCTCCAAATAAAATGGCGGAATTGCGATGATAATAAAAAGATATTCCAGCAAACAGTAAAGCTTATCAGCTATCATCATGAACGTAGAGGGCTGCTTGGTGTTCATTTTAATCCTGCCTTTAGCTCATCTCTCATTCTCAGTTTCCCTTCCTTTCCTATTGTATTCTGCAAATATGGAAATGTTGTTGCTCCTCCCTTTAGCCCACTCAATCCAGAGTTTCGCTGTTTCTATTTCCTGTCCTCTGATCCCTATAGTATCTAGTGACACTGATCCATTATGCTTTCACTCCTTGCTCACTGAGCAGTTTCCAGTTTCACAGTTGCTGCCAAGTAGGCTATAGCTTATTTGTTGAACACAAATAGCAGACACAACAGGGAAACCTGAAACTTCAGCCCATCTCGGGGAATGTAGCTTTAAATGGGAACTCCCACTCTGTCAGCATAACACTGTGAGCATTGCTTTTTATAGTAACACACTCCTGCTGGGAGTCACTTAAATATTTAAAAGCCGTTTTCATTTCATAACATCCATCTTTTGAGTCTACAGAGGGTCAGTGAGGACACTGGGTCAGTATTTTCCGTTGAGAACGTCACCCAGGGCACCCACCACTCTGCTCAAAGTATTAAAGTCAGTCCCGGGATAGCCTGCTCATCATAAATTGTGTTTCCATGAGTTGTGTGTCCTCCTTCTGTCAGCATGGCTAAGTCAAGGCTTCCACAGAGAGAAAAGGCGGGGGAGTCCACATTGGAAACACTCAGTGCACGCCAAGACAACCTGCTGGGGTGATGACTATAGTCCCCTCTTTGACATTTAATGAAAGGACAGCCTGTGGTTATGTGGTTATGGGGCTTCTGACACGCACATCTCCTGTCTGCCTGTGCTGCTCCCCTCCCCCAGCTGTCTAATTTCTTACCCAAGGTACAATATTTCACCTCATGATTTATTTCACAAACAGTGACGCAGAGAAGGAGAGAGAGTCAAAAGAAAAGCAAACCTGTGAAGAAACTGCGTCAGTGTGAATATTCATGAACTAGTTGAGAGCAGCAGTAATTATCCTTCTTGTGTTGGGTTGCAATAGAATCATAAGCAGCTGTGATGACAAAAAAAAGCCTTGTTCTTAAATGCCATTAAAGCACCAGTCCACACAAACAGATGCTCTGCTAGATGGCCTGGAAACAGTATGACAACAAGAGCAAAGCTGTAAGGTCAGGAGTCCAGTTAATGCTCCAGCGAGGCTTCATGATCATACTGTGATTGTCCTGTATCTGTACTGTATATTTCAGAGTGCAACTAAAACTACCACCTCTTGGGAACGCCAATAACCTAGCGGATATGTCACGCCTAGAGGCTATAGTCCCCTGTCCCCTATAGTCCAGTGGCTGTGGGTTCGAATCCTAGCAACCCCTTTGTTGCATGTCATCCCCCAATCTCGCCTCCAAACATCCTGTCTTTCTTCAGCTTTCCTATCCAATAAAGGCAAAAAGGCCCAAATAATAACTTAAACAAAAACTACTACCTCTATAATTACTGAAGACGACTTTTTTTTTTAAATGATTCTGATAATTGCAGCGATGATTTGTATCCAGCTTCTTCCTCTTTGGAGTAATTATAACTTTGAATTTGAAACCTTAATGCCTTTACAACATTTTATGAGGCTGTTCAACTCTTAATAAATACATCGTTCATATAGATCATTTTTTGAGGATTAATGTTCAAGATATTCTGTGTATATTTTTGAAAGTTATTATTTAAGCGTGTTTGCACTTTAAGTTCACTTCAGAAACTTTCAAAGCAGTTTGTTGATGGAAATAAAGTTCCCCCAAACTTCTCCCAACGCTTTGAAGCCAGTCAAGTTAGAATAAAAAGATGAGCCAACATTTTGCTCTCTTTCCATCAAGATTCATGACCACAATCTGGCCATGTATGGAGGACCACAATGTCACTGGAAAAGGAATTAAGCATTTCACAAGTGAAGAACTACTTGTATTCTGAAAATAAAATATAAACCAAAATTTCGGATACTTTCACCTGCTATAGGACATTTTACAATTACAATTGTATAGTGTACTTTTTATTTTAGGATATTTATTTAGTTTAATAATTAAATCAGTAAGCCAACTGATTAACTGGTTATATTGTAAAATCGTTTTTTTGTTTTAGAAATAATGTTTTTAATAATTTCTGTGACATTTATTGATGCTACATATAAAAAAAGGTATCATTTTAAAATAGATTAGATTGATCTTTAACCAACACCTTTGCCATCATGTATTTGGAGCACCTACTGATGCTTGAAATTGGACCTGACATAAAGCACTGTTACATATTCAGCACACACATCAATTAAAGCCTCATGTGGAGTATATCTGTCTGTCACCACTTTAAAAACAAACCACTGAAGTCACATGCATCAGAGGGCAAGCTTTTATTTTCACAAGGTTAATATACAAAACAAAAGTGCTGCAAAGTTCTGCTGAACTTTTGAGTATAAATAAACCCTCTTTGTGATTAAAATGGACAAAAAAAAAAAACCTGAAACATTGTCAGAGCGTGACGCTGACCCTTCACAGGTGGATGTGTGACTACAGCCTACCTGAACTTTACGGTCTCAATGCAGAGACTGGATATTCAAAAAAGGAAGAAACAAATGGAACCAGCTTTTTGTGAGCTCATGCAGCCCCCATTATACATTTTATTCCACTATCTTTAAATATCACCTGCTATTTATGCAAATCACATCTTCTGCATTTCTGTCAAACATTACTAATGAACTTTTTAAGCAAAAACTCTGGGTAGTAACAACTAGGGGCATGAACTCCCTCTTGTCACATTAGAAAAATGTCCAGCATGTTTATCCCTGCTAAAGATACACTGAAGTCTCCTCTTGATAGAATGAGACACTTGAGGATGATTAATTTATTTGGACACAGACAAGTTTCCAAAAATATCTGCACGGGGGTTTCCGTATCAGTATGGGTGATCTTCAACACCTCAACTTAAATCAAACACAACAAAAAAAAACAACAACTTCACACTATGCAAATTCAAAGAGATAATGTAATGTTATAATTAAGATCATGTCCTCCCGACTGCAATGGCAACCGGAGCTCACACTTATCAATGTCAGTGATGCTGGTTAAGACGAAGCTGAAAACATCTGCAGCTCGTCTGGCAGGAAGAGGAACTGAAACTGTTTTGACTGACTGATGTCTGTGGAGTCTCGTTTCACTGCTGTTCACTTTCTGATCTACAATCCGTCAGGCACTGAAGAGGGAAGCACCTTTACAATCACCTTTATCCCAAATAAGGCATTCCAAGCAAAGACAAAAAATGAATACAGGCAAAAAAAAAAAAAAATCTGAATAAACAGAAAGAAGAACACACAAACAACCATTTTGACACGGGGACCCACAAGGTTTGAAGATTGTCCTTTGATGTTTTACAGTGTCAGAACATGAAGCAGCTTTAACTGGGATGATTCTGATAAGGAAAGGAGACCCCTACCTCCACACTACTGTGTTGTCAATTCTAAAGACAGTCATTTAAATCACATTGATCTCTATCCAAAATGTGTTTTAGCACAGTATCATATCTATTCTCTGAAAGCCCATTTCACCTGACCATTCATGTAAACAGGAACACAAAACAGGCACTGGTTGTTACACCCATCAAAGCATCACTGTATGTTGGGCTCATAGACTGTATATACTTAATATACAGTGTATGGCTGGGCTGATGACACCATTGGACACTGAAAGCCCCGCAAATATTGGCTTGCTTCCTGTACATTTATGCAAAATTCAGTAGCACAAGGCAGCAGCGCCTTTGTGTTCAGATAACCTCAGCATGTAAAGAGGTTTATTTTTCTATCAGTAAAGGAAAAGACCAATCAGCAAGCATATCTGCTTGTATCCAGTATTGTTTCTCAGTTTACAAACTTAAAGCTCACCATCATCTTCAAAAGCTGCAGTTTAAGGACAACATGGAGGTGACACTTGGGTAGTGTGGATGTTAGCCATAGACGTAACAAATGTTCTTCTGTGTTTATAAATGAACATGCATTAGTGTGAATTTAGCATTAGTGTTACCTTAATAACAAGTTAGCTTAAATTGCTCAAGCCAGAATTTATTTCCTACTGCACGTTTCTCGTTCCTTAAATCAGAATCATCCAATCAAAGTCGAATAACTATAGAAACAACATGTAGACACACCTTCGACCCACCCTGCCCCTCACGATCGACTGCAGTGTATAACTGCCTAATAAAACTTTTACATTTTTTTATTATTATACATCATACAATTTATAAGATTGGTTTATTTTTGTTTACATAGCATACATCCATAAGAGTGTGATATCAGAGCCAAGGAGTAGAAAAAGTGGCAGAGAAGAAGGGATAAAAAAAGGAGGGAGAGGGAAGGTAAAATGAGATGCAATGGGGAATTAGAGGGGAAAGGAAGGGACAGGAATAGATGGATCGAAATAAGAAGGTGAACCAGGGAGAGATTCAAGCCTTCTCAGGTGGTATTTCTGGCCGATGTGTGTATTTATAGAGCAGGGGGGATGGTAATCAATAGGCTCGTTAAGTCCTCCCGGTAGGAACAGTTCAATAGAAACACACACAGCTCGTGTTGCCATCATTAAGCCCGTCTGCTTACACACAGCTGTAGGCGGCGGTCACCTTCCCCCGGAGGAGCCCTCAGTTCCGCAGAGCAGCCAACCTGCAACACGAAAACAGGAGAGAGATGAAGTGTTTGTGAAACGGGGTAAATAAATTATTATGAATCTACAGCAAGATTCTCTGAAAAAAAACGTGTATAACTTTAAAGCTTTAAGCTGCTTCAACACTTATTAATAACTCTTTGAGCCTCACAAATGTTACTGCCAGAAACCTGTCAGTAATGAGAACAACACCTCTAGATTTTAACACCTGCTTAATGAGCTACAGAATGGTTAGCATGTGAAAATTGGCTTCTCTGCCTTGTTCTATTTTATGTGTACAATGTCAAGGAATATCTTCTTAGACAAGAACTCGACAGCTGCACAGCACAGTGATGCATTTCAATCCAATCAACATCAGTACCCTTTTTTTAAGCATCTCATTCAGGGTCAAATTTCCCCAAGGGGACAATAAAGTGTATCGTATTGTTGGTTTGAAATTATGTTAAACACAGATCTTAAGATCCTTGTAAAAACAATGAATCTGATGATCATCTTTTGATTGATCTCTGATATAAAGTGGAAAAAATGTGGAAATGCATGCAGTATGATTCCCCCAGAGCTCATGGTGACGACCCATTGTTGTTTTGCACAACCAACAGATACATATTAAACCTATTTAATGTACAGAGATATAAAAAAGAGACAAGCATCAACATTTGAAAAAGTAAGTGTAAACTAGCATGTTTAATTCACCTCTAGTCAAATACCTGCTTGATTAAAACAAATTGCCTATCAGATATATAGAGTTATGACTTAACTACTATCTCTTGGGAATGGGGCTGTCCTTAGTGAAATCAAAACTAACAAGATGATTTTTTAATCTCTAAAATCTTTTTCCAGTCTTATTGTCACCCTGCACATACTCTTCTGTATGAAATGTTGTGATGTGCAGATTGAAGATATTTCCGCTACAGTGATCACACAGCAGCAGGCACCATAAGTGCACCTTAACATTAAGGGAGATTATGTTGTTTACATTGGTAAGTCTGTTTGAGGCCGATGATACATTTCCTTGTGAGAGCTTGAAGTATTTTAAGAGTCTATGCGTCAGAGACAGCTTGGTGATGGTCACAGGTTGGGTCTTTCTCCTTCTGGTGTCTTTTTTGGTTCTAGCATGGCTCTTGTAGAAATCTACCAGGGCTTCTTTAGGTGAAGTAGGCGTGGGAAGAGATAAGGATGCGTGTTAACAATGCTTATACACCAGTGGGTGCACGGGCACATGAGCATTTGCGTCTACGACATGTGCGCTCCTTAGCTGTGCAAAGAAAGGATCCAGTGTTTCTGCCTTTAGTTATGTGTATGCGTATATGTATGTGTGTGTGGTGGGGGTAATCAAATTTTCTCATGTCATGCTCTACTCTAATTGCTTACTCATGTGCTGCTTGTTAGTCTTAATCCACAGAACAGTGAAACTGGGTGTGCTTCAATATTAGCAGTATTCATCACTACGCTTAAGGAAATCCCTCCCAGACACAAAGATGCTGCTTGTGACCTCTGTGACAGGACTGTAGTTACCAGATGTCCCAAATCATCTACAGATGCTGGTCCTTACCGTCGAGACAGCTGGTCCTCCTTGTCGTTGCTCCGTGAGCTCTCAGCACCCACTGAGGTGGCTCCTGCAGGCAGCTGGCTGAGCTGGTCCATCACCTCCAGCCCGCTCTCTTCTGCTATCTGGTGGATCAGGTCATCCACCTGGTCCTGAGGTGTGGTCAGTGTAGTCGCTGAGCTCATGGAGTCGTCCATCACCTGTAGCAGGAAAAAGAGGCATGGATTACTTAGGTAGAGGACAAAAGATTGCAGGACAAGTAGAGTCAAACATGCCTTGTTCAGTCCTTGTCCTTTGTTCCTAAGTTGGACTGTCTAACATCTAACCACACAGAGTTTTTAAGCACAATAGACAAAAAACTATCTTCAGAAACTCACCGAGGTGTGAACGTCAAGGTTTTCCACCTGGCTTTCAAACTTATCCATGACAGCAGAGATCTTTTGGAGGTCCATGGACTTCAAAGCCTTGTCCAGGGACTTGGTCACCTGGCCCATGCTTTTGGAAACCTTTAAAAACAAAACAAAAAAAAGCCTTTAATGCGTGTTGGCAAAGAAAATAAGCAATCTTTTTCCGTCTAAAGTTAATGAAAATACAGTAAATGATGAAAAGTGTAAAATGTGAAAGTATAGTTAATCTGTGTAAAATCTCAGGCGGCATATATAAGTGATTGAACACAGTTACATACTGCTTTCATTGTGACTGCAGTCTGGACTTTGGAGGACACCGCGTCCACTCGTGACGCCATGCGCAGCCAGTTAAGACCTTCATTTTTTTTCCGGATAGCATTCTCTGCATAGACTCTGGCAACTTCAACATTTTTCTGTTGCAAAGCCTGTTGATGAAACGCAGACACTGTGAGCAGTCGAAAACATCATACATGATTCACTTTTAAGTGAAACACAAAAAGTCATATACAAAGTTCATTAAAACAGAGTCAACATGTTCTGACCAACTTACAGAAACACTATTGTGTGATTAACAATCTGATATCATTATATCATGAATCAACTAAAAAGAAATAATTCATCATCGCATTTTGAATATTACGGCTAGATTTGTAGTTTTAAGAGATTAGACCAGTGCTCTTTTCAATCAACTTTAAGTTGAGTTAATTTACCCTCTTTTTTTTTTTATGTTGTCCAATAATGAAATTGTTCCTTGTGCAGTCGTTTCAATATGTGGATAAACTCTCGAAAAGTGTGTCTACCATGAAGTCTGTAAAAAAACAATAACAACCACAATCCTTTCAGCAGTCATAAAAACAAACAGCATCATTAGCCGCGCCTCTTTCCTCATCTCTAATGCATGGGAGCTGTTAGACAGGACATGAGAAGTGAAGACTATTATGACTCAACAGAGAAATATCCCTGCACGGTGAAAAGATCATGACGCAAGAGAGAAGTACCCTGAATATCTTCTACCACAACATCCAAACCGAGCGTGCATTTAAAAAAGGAACAGATATGCCTAGGGACATCAGAACAGAATTATTTACCTCTTATATAAATTGGCTAAGACATATCGATTTACCAAACAACTCCTCGTTTATTGCTGAGCTGTACTGCCACCTTCTGACTTTATTAGACAAGTAAAAATCATATGAAAAATCAGATTACAAAAAATATCAATCATGAAGCCCAAACACTAACTAGATACTTTAGTAAGTTGAAGATGTAAAAGTAAGTGTAAAAAGGAAAAGAAAATGTTTCACACTTTAATACACGGTGTTGTTTGCAAATGTCTTAAAAAAACATGACAAATAAGTTGGGGGAGAAAAAAGAGAACTTTCTTTGTATTACTTTTTATTCATCTGTTTGTTTTGTGTTACCTTCTCCCCCCTTTCTACTGTAAAGCGTCCTTGGGTTTCGTGAAAGGCGCTATATAAATCTAAGTTATTATTATTATTATTATCTGTGAGCTAGGGTGTTCTCTGAAAGGGCGGAGCAGAGGGATTGTGAACCTCAGTAACAACAGACATTGCTGGTAGGTGAACCCTGAGCATCAGCCGTTTCAGATAGCTTCCTTACCGCATACTTTGTAAAATATCAGATCAACAGAAAAACAAATGAACACAAATGTACTCATGAGTCATTCAACACATACCCTCATTTGATTTTTTTCTTTATATGAGGTGTATTTTCTTTCGCTTGCAGCCCTTACATCACAATAAAGAAGGATGACATTTAAAAAAAAAAGGTTTTAATAAGACAAACGAAGTTAGCCAGCTCTTATTTCATGTTTTAAGTTGAGTTGGACTTCTTATAAGACCAATGATAAAGTTTGATTTTTTAGGAGATAAAATAAAATAATTTTGAATCTATCAATTGTTGGTTTGCAGTTAAAGCTTTACATCTTTTTCAGACTTTACATAAATTATTTAACTCAATGTTTCATCAACTAAAACGAACAGATACGACTTTTCATGTCTGTTAAGTCTGGAGAACAAAAAGACTAAGCATTACCCCAAACAGCCACACCCAAACATTATCACCACTCTCTACAGGCCCACTAGACAGATCACATGACACATTAAACAACTGATACAGAAATAGAAGACAAAAGAAAGCAGGAGATTTTCTGTACTCAAATAGAAACAGTCTGGAAGCTTTTCATGGTTAGCCTGTATTAAACTAAGAGAACCAAATGAACCGGAAAGAGTCCTACTGGTTACACTGCTTTAAATACAACATTCAAAACAAAGTACACCTTCTGTCTGCTTTGTTAACCGTATTTCCCCTCATTTATTACATAAACCAAATACGGTGAAGCCATATAGATAGATTTGTCCGTATTTTGCCTTTAGAGAGAACAAAGAAGTACAATGATTAGATAGAGAAGTGTGACATGCAACAGAGTCTTCCTAGATGGAATTTAACATTGTAGGACATTTCTCAGTGTTTGGTATATTCAGCTCAACATCACTTGTGCTCACCTTCTTAACCTTGGCCTGCTCCTTTTCAGAATCCTTCTCTGCTTTCTTAGCAAGTCTCTCAAGCTGCTTAGAAGTGAACTGTGAACCAAACAGAAAGATGTAAAGAAAATCATTAAATAATCCACTTTGCAATTTGGATCATGCTAATTAAGATTAAACCTCCTTATAGATACATACCCTTAGATTGAAGATCATATCTGTGACAAGGGAAAGGGACAGGATCAGGAATGTGGAGGGTTTATTGTAAACTGTCAACATGGATCGAATATTTCATACTAACAGAGCTATATTACATGAAATACAACAATAAATGCAGCCTTGGCCGAACATTCAATTCCTTCATTGAATAATATAAGCTACTGCATTTTTCAATCATAAGTCATCGCGTTTTAGTAGGAGTGGAGACGTAAGGAGGTGTCCAGATGCTAAGTTTCTCATCACCTTTTTGAGTTTTACATTCTTCAAAATATATTTATTTACTTTTATTTACTACAACATTCAGTGTTAAAACAAGAAGTGATTTCAAAGCAACGACATAATGAATCGTCTGTCCGGCCACAACAGTTAGAGATTATAAATAACCGAAAACCAAAAACAGGTCTGACAGCTAACCTAGCTAACACACACCCAAGCTAACAAGCTAATAATAGCATTCTGACATTATTCTGGTTGGATAGCTTAAAAGACTTCAATCGAGGTTGATAGTTCAGCTATTAAAACACGACATACCATCCATGACAAGACGAATATGATTCCAGCTGCTCAAAGAAATCTTATTTTCAGCTGATCAACAGGATACTCTTGTTTTGTTATGATACCGACTATCTAACTTCCTGGTCCAGGAGCACTTCTTCTTCTCTGCCAGGTTTTCTAGCGGTGTGCACACAACGAATTGACACATTATCGCCACCATGTGGTATGGAGTTTGAATTTGAAATCAAGAAAAAACAACCAAGAAAGCAAATCAATTATTCTGTATCAGAATCAGATTTGTTTAACAACTAAAATAGATCTCATTAACTGAAAATAGAAAATATATTTAGAAAATTAAATTACGGATGAATCTTTTTGAGGCTCTGGATTAATTCTCCTAGCCCCCCCTCCCCTCCCCTCCCCCAAGTATCTTCTTGTATTGTGTTTAAAATAGTTTTCTGTTTAGTCTTGTATTTAAAAACTTTTTTAAGTTAGATATTATTAACTAATATTTTCTGTTTCTTTTAAATGCCATCCTCATTTCTGACCGGAGTTAACTTTTTCCATACGGTTCTTTTAATGGCTTCTTTGCTAATTATTATGGTTTTTTTGGTTTTTGACTTTTATTCATTTCGTCAGATTTCACCATGGACTGGTATGGCCTATCCATAGAAGAATCATTCTCAGTCCTATACTTGAAATCTTTAGGTCTATAATGGCAGTCGTTATTCTATAATAATAGCCTAACTGTTTGGCTCCTTTACCCTGGCAGGCTGTCTGTGGTAGTATGAGATGATTTGCTCTGTTAATTAATTCTGTTGTTAAGTTAATAAAGATAAAAATAGTCTTCAATGCAAATCTATTGCCCAAGTAACTTCCAACAAGACATCTTATATTACAATTTGTTATCATATGTGTTAAAACTGAATAGGGGCTTGTATTGAGCATATTTTCTTTCTTAAAAAAAATGTTTTACCCTACTAAAAATCGAAATCATGTTCACATTAATTAACACTTCCTAATTATTACAATAATGAAATTTCTGTAAAATAAAGTCCAAATGTTCTTTCCCTAGTAAAAGTTTCCCGATCATCTATGAAACAACAAACTCCAATCCAATTCTCTTGAGATATGTTTATCCACTTTCAACAAAAGTGTCCAGAATAGCTCCTCTCAATTCAATTAATCTTTCATCAAGAGATCCTTGATCCACATAACCAGATTAGCCTGGTCTACTGATCTAAACTAATAATACCTCCCTTCAAATGATGTCATGGGTCTCTATAAAATTGACAGGCTATCTATTCTGTTCCCATATTGTTTGTGATTGCTTGGCTCATTTTTCTAAAATTGTTCTTTGTTGTCCTCAGACTTTCAATAAGTGGCTTCAAGAGCAATACGGCCATCTAGGCCTAGGCCTATACTGTAAAGTCTTGCTTTAAGTCTTCAACGTATCAACATGATTTGTTTAACCATTTAGGGCAACAAAATATCCCTCCCATAACCTTCTGATAACCTTCGTGCTAATAACTTTCCTGTAACAATATCAGCAGTCTAGTTTATATCACAGTGAAAGGGATGGACGGTCTTAACTGCAGTGGGCTATGTTTTATGCATAAATTAACCTGCACTAATCATATTCATTCCCATGTTTTGTTTTGACAAAGTTTCATGTAATAACATAATTTGTGTCTTGTAATGCATATTCTGCTGTATTATTTTAATATTGTTGTTTTCTTTAGCAAGACTTATTTAAGGCTAATAAATGTAGTTCACTTAGCTGAGCCTTACAGCCTCGAGGCGGTAAAAGCAATGAATGAATTGATGTTACTAGGTACTAATTTATAGAAATAATGCTCCATAATAACATAAAACAAAACGAATATGTTTTGTTTTAAAAAGTGTCTCTAGGTTAGAGGCAGCTGTGGTAGCTATATGCTAACGTTAGCTTGGATGTAGCTGTGTAACCAGGGCAACACAGTCTCCATAAAACGGAACATTTGCGTCCCGGGCATGTCTCAGTTTATTAAGATGTTCAGTGGAGGAGAAAAGGTGAAAAAGAAGACCTGCCAACAAGACGAGGTAGAGAAACTTCAGGAGAGAGAAGAACTGCTTCTGAAGAAGGAACAATATCTGAAGAAAAAGATTGAGCAGGAACTTCAGTTTGTCAAGACAATCAGCAGAAAAAACAGAAAGGGTGAGATTTAGCATTTTTCAAGCTAGCTTTGTTAAGTTTACCTTCATACGTACCTTTTAAATAACTTAAGTTACTTAGGTCATTTAACAAGGCTTAGTAAGAACCTGACCAGTAATGTTACTTAATGTTAATTGAACTAACAATTATTGGCCAGAGCTTTAAAATAAGGATATAATTGCAATTCAGTATAGTTTACATAAAGAATAAGAGTTGATGTGTTGGTGTCACATAAGCTTAAACATAAATGTAAAATGTAGAAAAAGGTAGATAGCATTTCATTTGGGATCCCCATAATGACTGAGTGCCTCATTGAAACCAAAGGTTAATCACTTTTTTAACAAGTAGTAAGGACAATGTTTAACTTCTGTTGGTTAGCAGGCCTACTCTGGTGCTTGTCTTCTGTGACGGGATGCATTGTACAGTTAGAATTAATACCATATATGTTTTTATAATTATATAAATAAAAAAGTAATAAGAGCCACTTGAGATTTTCCCTGCAGAGTAAATGGTTTATCTCTCTATGATTCTTAATAATAATAATAATAATAATTTAAACTTTATTAATCCCGCAAGGGGAAATTCGGTTTACACTCTGTTTAATGAACATGAACACACACATAGGCCGAAATACACACACATGCACAAACAGGATCCTATGGACATGCATTAATGGAGAGGTCTCAGAGTGAGGGGGCTGCCCACAGCGAGCGCTCCAGAGCAGTTTTGGGGTTTGGTGCCTTGCTCAAGGGCACCTCAGGAAGTGGACTGGCACCTCTCCAGCTACCAAGCCAATTTCCGGACTTGGTCCGTGCCGGGACTT